>CM030843.1:180000-650000 GCA_018105865.1 Metaphire vulgaris | reverse complement strand
GGATCACGGATATATCCGTCCATTTTACATTGAGTTACAGTTAAATACACGGTTAAGGGGTTAACGTAGTCTACGACAGGTCGCGAGATGACCTGCCCTGTAATTAATCATTCCAATGCTGCGATTGTGTATTCCATACATAATTGGCACAGACAAACATAAGCGACGTTTGACAAAAGAAAATAATAATAAATTCCATTCTTTGGTTTGACAAATCCAGTCGTTAAAGCCTAGAGATGATGAGACATATTTCCTCTGTTCACAAGCTAGGAGGTCCACTCTTCCAACCTGTTTAAATAAGCCTAATACAGTGTGTCCTAAATATTCTTATACCGGTATCTTAGTTAAAAGTAGATGATGATTTTGGCCAGAAACCACAGTAAATGCTAAGACCAAGTATAGCCTACATAGTTGTTTCATACACAGGCTAACTTAACTCCTCCTAAGCCATTTGAAAATCACGTTATTAGGCCTATTGGGCCTACTATTTCACTAGGGTAATATCATAATTCATATCTCTTAATATCGTCATTAGTATTCTTATTCAATCTGGGTCCAGTAGTGCCTTGGCTAATCGGATCGGGATGTTGTAGGCTACTATTATGAGACAACGCAATACCGTCTCATTAAATCAGCACAGAATTTGCGCATTTCTATTACAGACTCAAAGACCGAACACACCAATGGCCGTACTCAATAGTTATAGTACTCATCTCTAGTTATCACGTTCGTCGTCGATTAACCCCTAAGATCACGTTCATTCATCGGATCCAATTTCTATTACTCTGGATGCGAATGGCCGGGGGAAGGAGGAGGAGGAGGTGGCGAGATGGAAACGCCTCTCCTCCACATTCCCTATGAATATGAAGAGATACGGTCTCTCAGCGTCTCTGCCTATGCCTATGTCTCGGTCTCTCTGCAGCAGCAGCAGCAGCAGCAGCAGCAGCAGCAGCAGCAGCAGCAGCAGCAGCAGCAGCAGCAGCAGCAGCAGCAGAGCGCATCGACACGGCGGTTGCATAATCCAGCTCCCGATTATGCGCAGATGGAGGGAGGGAGTGAGGAGAGAGAGATGGGCGACGCAGTGCCTGTGATGGCCGGTCACCATGTTTACAGCGCTCTATACCAGAGGAGGTCTAGAGTCAAGTAACAATTCTCTCTGCGTATTGATCCGCCGCGGACGGTGCAGCGACTGTTGGCCTCCGTCGCCGATCGACCTTTTTCTTCTCGACGGAGCGCCTCCTCATGCCCCTCTCCCTTATTCGTCCATTAAAATCGCGCAGCATCTGTTCTTCAACCGGGGCTCGGCGAAACTTACAACGAGAAAGCGGTTTTTTACTGTGGAAAAAAGTGATAAAAAAGTGATCGACTGCCAACGTTCCCCCTAAGCTAGAGGTAGCGACATTGTCAGTGTTTTATACAGGCCTGTTAGGAGGGAGATCGCCCCCCAAAAAACCCACCCTCAAAATTCTCTCCCCCCAAAATCCCAGCACTTACTGTCTTTTCCCTCCAACCAAGTCGATCCCCCCGAAAGCCTCAATCCCCCCCTATATATAGGCGGATTTTATTAAAGGCTAGGGTAGCCAACTAATCCCACCAAAACAAAAAAAAATTTTTCCATCAACACCAGGTCTGTCGCGTGCTGGATGGCACCCCCAGACCCCTATGCTAGCCTACCCAAATATTAAACTCTAAATCCGCCTATGCTCCCCCCCCCCAAGGCCTGGAGTCTGGATAAAACACTGTGACTGGACAATGTGTAAGGGTCATTGTGCGTTGTGCAATATTTTTACAATATTACAGGGTGTGCCAATAAATCCCACTCGATTTTGAAGCGATATGTAGCTTTCTTAATATTTAAGGTACGAAGGAAATAAAAATATGAAAGTTGAACGATTTACTCGAGAATTCGAAAAATCTAAGACTATTAACATCGCCCTAACACATGACGAAGAAAAACGGTAACAAACAGGTAGACCCGAAATTGACGTCATTACGACGACAAAGATGAAGAGAATATAATATTAAATAATAGTAATAATAAAATAATACTTATTCAGATTGAAATCTGTCAACGCAAGCAGTATCTTCAAACTCGATATTCTGATGAAATCCAACTGAGTCTAACAGAGGGATCATCCACATTTATGCCTTAGTAGCCTATGAAAGCAGTACAGGTCGAATTATGCCAGCCCAACTTCCCAATACCATGGCCCCCCTCAGTGGCGTAGCGTGACTTTTGGGGGCCCGGGGGCATCTTTGCCATGGGCCCCAAAGTTTCGTGCCGACGAGCAAAAAAAAAAACGTCATCACCTTTTTTATCCTGACGAGCAAAAAAAAGGTCGTCAGCACGTTCATTTCTAGGGTTGTTAGGGTTAAGAAGTTAGGGTTAACCCTAACCTAACCCTAGCTTAGACCCCTCTTTGGGCCCCCCCCCCGCCCGGGGCCCGGGGGCAGTCAACAAAGTGCCCCCCACGTTACGCCACTGGCCCCCCTAAGACAAAATCAGTTAGAATAAGCCTATGTAGCAGTGGGTTATAGATGTGCAGAAATTCAGCGGAATGATGAAGCAAATTAAAACAATATTTTCAAGTGTTTCCATGTCGATTGCGTCAAATCGTCATAGAATGGTCAAAATATTCAGTCACAATTTAATTCTAGAGCGTTCGAAATGCCAAAAACTGGCGAGACATTTGAAGCGACACTTTCCATTCTCGATGAATGAGTGAGTAAATTTTCACACAAACTGATGAATAAAGTAAGAATCTGCTAAGTTCAAAGCATTCGAATTAATTGCAGTTTGCTGCAAATGGCAGATGAAACTATTAGAAGCCAATCAATTTTAAATTTCTGTCTTAAAACATAACATTGGTTGAATTTTGCAATGTAAAAGTAGTGCATGACAACAGACCCATATCACTTCAAAGACACCATTTGAACAACAGTTTATTTTGAGAACTTCACAACTGCAGTTTACTAGAATGAAGTGACAGTTAATAGTGACAATAGTGACCAATGCTGTCATTTCAAATAATGTCATCCATTTGATATATCGCTAAATGATAAGTCACTCTAAATTTCTTCAGCCTATCACGTAACTATGCCACTCAAATGACAATGCCTGCATTTAAAAGTCTTTCAGTGATAACAACATTTTAAAAATGATTATTCTATGACAATATTTGAAGCATCAGACACATTCGTGTTTTTAATCACAAAGACGGTGTTCCAAAACCCACAGAAAACATCCTTCACATAAAGTCCGCTCTTAAGAAAGAAGTCAATGACCTCCGGGCAATCATGACTAATTGTGTCTCCATGACCAAGCTGTCCATAGTCATTGAACCCCCAAGAAAACGCCCGTCCATCCTCTAAGACAGCCACCGAATGTCTCGACCCACAACCAATCTTACAAATAAAGCTCTCACTTGGATCACACGTAGGCAGGTCCAGCAGTTGAGGAAATGGTTGAAGGTTTACAAATTCATCGCCGGAATTAACACCTGATGCCTTGTCATCAGATTCAGATGAGCAATCGTTAGACTGCAAACAGCTCTTGTCAAGACTGCTGCCCAACTTTGGTTGATTACGCTTTCGGATTCCAGAATCATTTCTGGATGAGTGAAGATTTCTGCATGGAAACCCAAGTTGTCCCCTCTCATTCCACCCCCAAATGTACAGATCCCCGATGTCACTAAGTGCCATCGAGTGCCATCCGCCAGCAACAGCCTCGACTATCGTAATTCCCTCAAGAGCTTCCAGCATTCGAGGTTGGGGTTCGCTAGCAATAGTTCCATGGCCGAGCTGACCTTGACTCCCATTTCCAAAACTGAAGACTAAACCGATTGCGGAAACCAAAAGGGCATGATGTTTGCCGCAGCTGACCGACTTAACACGAAGATCGCCGCTTAATGGCCTATGCAAAATACAATCTTCTTGTTGCAGCTCACCAACAGATATCAAACTATCCGTACGATGCAGTATCACAGTTCCATTTTCACATGCATAAACTGCTGCAATGCTCAAATCCTGTTCGTGACATATTCCATCGGCTCTTCTCAGTTCCAGAGGAGCAATCCTATGCTGCGATCTGAAAATCTGACACTGTCCACAGACATCTGCACCCAAAAACTTCTGACAGCTAACCGACAGTGACAAAAGTCTTATACCGTCAAATACGTCTCTCCCACCATTATCATCTGTAGGACCTCCGATAGAAGTGATGGTGCCGTTGGTCCACAGATAACAGATTCTATCCCAGGATATCACAACGTTTTTCATGCCCCAAGATACTCTGCCTGCCTCAGGGCTTCGTTCTTCTGCTGCAGATGTAATAGAAGGCAAAGCAGTGCAACGGGGACCGGGAATAAGAGTCCTGTCCACGGCAACTGGGATTGAAACGACATCAGCGGACCCTCTGTGGCTACAGTGAGGGGTCACTTGAGAAAATCCATTAAATCCACAGGCGAATATAAACATGATATCGTTACAATAACATTTAACGCTTTACAGTCCGGCGATAAACATTCGTAGCAGAAATTGAATAAGAATGAGAAAGTCAGATCTCACACTTTTAATGGCGAATGAAAATAGACTTTTAGAACTTTTCAATTAATAACTTAAAATAAATAAAATAAACATGCCGCAGTTTTATAATTTTATAGCGCTACTTGTTCAGCAGCATTTCCTCATTCACTACTAAAGTTCAACGTTTCAGAGGAGTAAATTTATACATTTAAATGGTTAAAGGAGCTTGACTTAAAATAGAATGCAGACAAGTCAGAGATGGAAAATAATGCATGACAGACTAAGCAGTAGCTAGTGGGAATTAGATGCATGACAACGAAGGAAAAGCCAAATGGAAGAGATGCATTTCAGTTCAATATATGTAGGTACTCAGTTAGTTAAAACAGAGAGAGAGTTCTATATATCCTAGCAGCCCCTACTGCACCTGGGGTAGAGGCGCTATAGAAATTCACGATATTTTACTTACTTACTTAATTTCAATGAAAGGCATAGCGTAGAATAGTTTTCGCTGGAATTATATATCTATGTATCTATGTTTTTAGTATTAAAACATTGCTATTTGTTTGATTAAAAATAAAAAATAATAGTTCAACATGAATTTGGAATTGTTAGGTATAGTAGCTTATTCAAAATATTTTGGTATTGAAATTTTTAGATACTGTTTTTGTGCATAAACTTAATATCTTCACTCAATGTGCTCGCCTTTAGCTCCTTTTAATATAAATATTTAACTTCAGATCATTAGTTTATTTAGCGCTTGGCATGAATTCAACCACAGCAGGACTTCAGACATTTATAGCCGTGCTGAAAATGCCGACGACTTGTGTTGAATTGCGCCCGTTACAAACTGCTGTCACGCGAACTTGTCAGACAGAACACAGCCAAATACACAAAAAGAGAAAATTAAATTGAAAGGAATAGCAGAAATGTAAAGTTGCTTTGAATTTTGTGCATAAATAATTTAAATTTGTTTTTCAGAATCATTTGGGCAGAATTATCCAGAGGTAAGAAGTATTAAAACTGATTACTATTGTGTTTTTGTTGATTTAATATTTTATAGTATTCGTTCAGATTTAATCAGGTTGACAAATAGGATAAATATGAATGCTTAACATGATTGTCAAAGCCAGTTTTTATTGATCAAGACTTGAGTAATTTATGGATTATTTAATATTTTCAAATTAGCTTAATGTCAATGTGTTCAGGGGCGGCGCTAGGGGTGGGTCTGCGGGTCCGGACCCACCCAGTCTCGGGAAGGACACCCGAGCAAATCGTTCAAATCTGCAGAGAAATTATGAGTTGGGGTGGGGGTGATGGGGAGGGGTAGTCTGAGCCTGGTCCTGGTTGTGTAGATTACATTAGACCCACTCAGCTAACAAAACCCAGTGCCGCCTCTGAATGTGTTCTGTTGTTGCTGGATATTGCTAGGATTTTGATGGCGTTCTGGATTGTATGAACATGGCTATAACCTGCGCTTTCAACCGGCGAGGGACGCTGTTAGCGGTCGGTTGTAACGACGGCCGTATCGTCATTTGGGATTTTCTCACGAGAGGAATTGCAAAGGTGATCAGCGCCCACATTCATCCAGTTTGCTCGCTGAGGTTGGTCTTTTTAAAGTAAAGGTTCAAATCGAAAGCATTGAGTGACGAATGCAGAGTGAGCTTTCTTTTGTGATCCCCCGTCAATGACCTTGGTGACCTTGTGTGAATTTCCCGCCGATCGTTGAGAGCCAGAAACTAAGACTTCAAACTTTCTGTTGTTGCATGTTGTTGGCAAATGTGTCAAAATAGATTGCTTTTTCTCGTATTATTATTTTGCAATAAGTGTCCCTTGGCCCGGTGCTTTTTTTATACAGCAATATCCTGTTGACTTAAACCTCAAAGGATTGGACTATAAACTGTTCTTTTAAACCAGTAGTCTTTCTTAATAAGGCCCAATGAGGTGTATTGAATCAATGCCTAAATGGTTTGACCATTTGGTCCACATTATTCAAGTTCATGCCAACAGAGAATTGGTTATTTTCTGTGTCCGTTATCTTTTCGCAGTTTTCAAGACATTTGTTATGACTCATTTGTCAACATTCATTGTTCATATCTGTAGTTTCTTCAGTTCTATATCCATTGCAAAAAGGGAGTAGATTAGCGGCCACTTATGTAACGTAATCCCGACAAATTCTGTTACGTTTGCAAAACGTCTGCAACACGGCTGCACACTTTGCATAGAGATTGTATGCTTTGAAGCTCAAAGTTTCAGCCACAATTCTGAACTCACTTTGTTGATTTTCGAGTAATGTTTTTGCTGTTTTTTTTTAATAGCTGGAATCGTTCTGGACATAAATTTCTGAGCGCGTCCACGGACTGTGTAGTTTCCGTCTGGGATGTTCTTACCGGCGAATGCGACTACACGTTTCGGTTTCCATCGCCAGTTCTGAAGGTCCAGTTCCATCCACGAGACAGGTGCGGTGGTCAGTCAGTTTTATGGACGCTGCTTGTCATTTATTGTTTTAAGTATTGTCAAAACAAATGTACAAACGCGGCACCAGTGGAAGCTTGACATAATGAATGTTGCTATTAACGGAGGTTTAGATAAAAAGTGTGATTGTTATTTTAGAAATCCTTCCGTGTTTGTCTTCGTTTCTGTTATTTAGCAATCAGTTTCTCGTCTGTCCGATGAAGCACGCTGCTGTTTTGATGACGTTGGACAAAGCTCACAGGATTGTTCCACTCGAGGATGAGGTAAATGAACAAGAACGCCTCTTAATTATTTGTAGTAATTGTTTACATGATGCATAATATCATCGTTTGATATTGTTGATGGTTTTTCTGGTGAAATGACAACAGCTAGTAGTTTTTTTGTTACTATCATTGATAGTATTTGCCAAATTGTTGTGGTTAATTATCAAAATGATAAATTTATGGAGGCAAGTAATAGCAATTTTAATATTATTACCAACAGCTATTATAATTTAGAAGGAAGCTCTCTAGTTTCTGGTGCATTTCTTTTCTCAGTCCGACCTCAACATCTGCGCAGCGTTTGACCGCAGAGGCCTTTACATCTTTACTGGAAATGCTCGGGGAAAGGCAAGTCCGACGGATTATTTAGATTGAGATATTTAGACATCAGTGAGTACTCAACCTTTTGAAATATTTAGGCATTTCATTTATTTGCAAAGAATCACTGTCTTGGTCTTTTATTCTCTACATTTCTGTCTGTAAATTATTGTTGATGTTGATTACACGAGTAGTGCTATATGAATTATTTTTGTTGTACATTAGTTTGAATGTAATTTTTGATGTTGGATTGCTTTCTGTTCTTATTAGATTCACGTGTTCAACACGCTGACCCTTGAGATGAAGGCGTCATTCCGAGTGACTACGACAACGTCAAACACAACGGCTCTCAAGTCGATAGAATTTGCTCGTAGGGGAAAGTGAGCAATTCTCACTTTTCTCACTTTACCAGATTTGAACTTCTGTACTTCGACCCAACTGTAACATTTCTAGCAATTGACATGTAGAGTTCTCTTGCAATACTTTTTCAGCCATATTATTATTATTATTATTATTATTATTATTATTATTATTATTATTGAAGTGACAATTTTTTGTGCACCATATTATCGAATATTAGGAGCAAGGGCACGTTACAGAGTCCAGCTATGCAAATAAAATTAAATAGCAGTATTCATAACCTACTGTATGTTAAATTATCATAATAATAATAATAATAATGATGATAATAATAATAGTAATAATAATAATAATAATAATAATGGCGTGATGATGGTAATTTGAAAATGATTTTATTTTATTGTGTAATGAAAATATTTTCTGTTTTCTTTGAAGTTGTTTTCTTGTGAATTCTGCCGATCGTATCATCCGCGTGTACGAGAGCGGAGAAGTCCTGGCATGTGGAAAAGACGGGGAACCAGAACCGATCCAGAAGTTGCAGGACCTTGTCAACAGGTGACCATCTATCTGCTGGGTTTTTGTTTCCTTTACTGCTTTTATAATAATTTACTATATACTGTATGTTTTCCTTCTTTTGT
Organism: Metaphire vulgaris; assembly: GCA_018105865.1. Lineage (NCBI taxonomy): Eukaryota > Metazoa > Annelida > Clitellata > Crassiclitellata > Megascolecidae > Metaphire > Metaphire vulgaris. The sequence continues at coordinate 641,428 of CM030843.1, read as the reverse complement.
TTGGCAGGTCTCTGTGGAAGAAATGTTGCTTTTCCGGTGACGGAGAGTACATCGTGGCTGGTTCTGCCCGGCAGCATTCGTTGTACATTTGGGAGAAGAGCAGCGGAAATCTCGTGAAATTTCTCCTTGGGACAAAAGGAGAAATGCTGCTTGACGTAGTGGTCTGTATTGATTGGAGGCGCTATAGAAGTGCTGCATTACATTATACATTCATTTATATAGTAGTCATCGTTGAAGTGTCTCAAGTGATCTCAGGAAGAAGTGCTAAATAAATTATCTTTTTATTGTATTGCATTGAAGTGCATGCAGTATGCTATCCTTACGTCAAATGGTGAGTTAATGATGGGATTGTTGTCATTGTGTTACAGTGGCATCCAGTCCGCCCAATCATTGCGTCGATATCGAGTGGCGTTGTCTCCATTTGGGCCCAGAATCAAATTGTAAGTGTCTTATTAAGCATTGCACCTCTTTGGTTGTTTGAAACTTAGTAAGAGTCTAAAGATCTTAGTATTATGCTGGGTGTCATGCTGACATAAACTCATGTTCTTGTGCTATCTGTAGGAAAATTGGAGCGCCTTTGCTCCCGATTTCAAAGAATTGGACGAGAATGTTGAGTACGAGGAACACGAATCGGAATTTGACGTAGAGGATGAAGATAAGGAAGTTCTGGAAACAAAGGGTGATCTCTCTATGTAGATGTTATCATCAAAGATAAGCTTTTAGACAAGCATGCTTAAATAACTGGAACTACCAGTCAGTTGGTTAAGCATTTTTTCAATGTTATTATTATAAGCAAAGCAGATGATGCTAATCATAATCCATGGATTGTTGAAGTTCACAGGTGTCTTAATGTTGAAATTATGTTCAGATAGTGTTCAGTTAGACCATGGGTATTCAACTGGCGGCCTGCAGGCCAGATCTGGCCCACCAAAGTGGTGTTAAATGACCCACAAAGATACTGAAACGATAAATGACTTCATTCTAAATCATACTAAATATACTAAATACTGTTTAAAACGTCTTGTTTTCAAATTGCCTGTTTTCTCTTACTTATGTACTATATTTTTGTAACTAAGAAATATATATACCTGGCCCTTGGACATCAGTCATAAACAATTTGGCTCTTCATAGAAAAATTTAGTAGAATAGCCCTGAGTTAGACTAATCTCCACTTTATCTATATATATAAACACAGTGAAATGTTCAATAGGTCCTTGTGAAGAAGACGTTGAAGTGGATGTTACAACAGTCGAATCCATTCCCGCTTTCGTTAGCAGGTAATTAGAGGGACTAGAATGCTATTGTATTTTGTATTCCATGGTTTTTGATACTTCATCATTATTTTTGTGTTCTTGTTATCTGTTCTATTTAGGACAAACCATAATAATGATACAATAATATACAATAATATAATGATACAATACAATAGGTTGACACATCAAAATGTACCTGGGTATCACACAGAAAACCTGGCTTTAATGAACGAGGCTTGTTGATACCTGGCAATGTAATGTCGTTATCATTGAGAACTTGGGCAGTCATCACTGGTGGCTCTGAGTGAAACGGAAACTGTTGGATAGATTTTGCGGGCACTTTAGTGAATCTTGTATATGTGCTATTTAGCGCCAATGGTTCAGTATTGTTTTTTTATATGGTTTTGAAATTTGACTGTTAGTGATGAGGAGGAAAATGACGATGATAGAGTCCTTTTGTTCCTTCCAATCAGCCCCGAGATAGAAGAAATTGAAGAAGCTTGGACGTCTGAACAGGTTTTGAGGAAATTTTAAAATTTAAAATTTGGAAGCTCATTGGTTATGCGCTGAACTTTTCTATCGTTCAATTATTTATGAAGTTTGTTATCTTTTGTGCTGACTTGAGACATTTGTTTGTAGCAGCTTATCATGTATCACTTTTTGACATCCTTTCTATTAGATTTTGAAACTGATTGTAGTTTTCAGTTGTGAGTAAGAATGTGTCTTGCTTGGAAGCCACATTTATTCATAATTTACCTTTTTGTGTTTGACCAGTTTTGAGTTTATTAGGTTTGGAAATGGATTTGGTAGCCGGTTAAATTTTTCAAAGATAACTATGCTGATGATGATGATGGTGACAGAGTTAGACGTTAAGATTTCTTTCAGCATTTTCTGAAGACACTCAGTTGTCTGGTTTTGTTGCTCTGTGATTTGCAGGCGGCAGCGGCGGCAGAAGACACCGGCGATCGTAAACGAGCGGGTTCAAGTAAAGACCAGACGATATCGCCAAAGAAACGAAAAATGAAAACCGTAGATGTCGATCTTCCAAATGCTCCTGTTGACGGTAAACACCCGTTGGAATATGCCTTTAATACTGTGCCATTTCCACTGTCAGCAGACTTTTTAATGTCAGATGCCTATCTTGTATTTATACCTTTGGTACTGCTCGAGGGGCAAAAGGACAGTAGCCAAGTTATTCATCTACTTTCTGAGTCTGTCATTGAAGCTATTTTACTGTTTGCATTTTAAGTGGGTGTTATTTAATGTTTGGCTAGGTTAACTGTGAAAATTTTATATTCATAACACAAATTAAAATTAGCGGCAATGGGATTTTCTTGTGTGGACACTGGCCGCACATAGTAAATTAGTTGGCTTATGAGGAGTGAGACATGAAAGACGATGGCAATGAATATGTTTTGCAGTAATTTTATCTGTATGCGTTAAGTTAATGTGCCTATTACGTTTATTTGCTGACATTTGCTTATGATTTCTTTAGAAATTCACCCGCTTCTTAGTGCTAAGAAAACTCAAGAGAAGATTCCAAAGTCTGGTCGTGCTGCTGGCAAGGCGCCAAAGACTAGCAAAGGTCAAGGTCATAAGAGCGAATCAAAGTCCAAATACTACAAATCGAGTGGTGATTGGCACAAAGAGAATGCGTCGTGAAATGATTGAACTTAGTTTCAGACAGTGAAGTGGTCGTTCTAAGGAGATGAAGCATTTCTCTGACAGGACTAACGCATATTTAAACCACTTCAAACGTCAGAGGATTTTTTCGTTCTTATAAAAGCCATTTATTATTGATGTGTGTGTGTTTTGTGTTTATGATCAGTTGATTTAATTACTGCTACAATGTAATTCTGTTTAATTTCATTCTCATTAATAACAGTTCTTGATGTAATTGAACTAATCATGACCCCTGTTATATAATGTATTCCATTACTGTTTATACTTCACTTAATGATATGTGAATTAAGCAGGCCCTAAAATGTAATGTTAACTTGTTCTTAGGAAATTTTAATTTGCTTAATAGAAATGTAAAGGTAGAGGGTAATGATTTGTAAACCAAGCACATTACACATGAGACTGATTAAACAATTTTAACTTCCAGTCCAATCATAGGACACTTGGCTGCTTGACAAAATAAACTAACTCCTGAAGATCAAACCGTGAGTAAATATCCAATCCTAACACTCCTTTGAGTGAATTGTAAAATTGATGTCGTTACTATTGCTTCCAGAGTCTACTAGTTCTTAAAGGCGTTATCTACAAGTATTTGGAAATATTTGTACAGTAGTTTTTCACCAGTTTCGTAGAATATAATTATCACTAGAACTAGTCGTTGGTTTGTGAACGTAAAGCCCGTTTTCCACCATTTTGTTAAGTGTGTCATTACGTAAGTAAGTAAGTAAAATCCCGTGGATTTTTATACCGCATTGGAGAGCAGCACAACAGTAGCTGCTTATTCTTAGGCGTTCAGCCTTTTTTTAAAATAGCCATGGGAATGGTATATTATCAGCCAGGCATTAGTGAGCATCCGTCATCCGAAGGGCAGTAAGGCTAGGTTACCATAAGACATTTAATAGAAGCCGGGTCTTAAACAACCGGGCTATCAATTTATTTGTTTCAATAGAATCCGGGAACTTGTATTAGAAGTTTATTAAGTTTATTATTAAGTCTATTAAAACCATCGTCTAAAACTTATTAAATGTGTTGCAAATTTTCGCTCTTTGCTTCTACTACCTCCAGTGAATATTCATTTCTATGGTCCGTTTGGACTTTGTATTCTTCGTATTTTTATTGAGAAAGTTCATCAAATCGTTAAATATTTGAAGTTTTGCTGAACGATTTTTATGTCGTGGATTTTAAAAGAGTTTTGGACGCAAACGGAACTATATGTTCGATTCGTTGACGAAGTTGCTCTCGTTTTACAGTTCCTCGATTTGTGTAAATAAATTCCAACAATAAAATATAAATCCAATATAAATGTGATCTAGAATTGTGGTAGATTGACAGAATTTTGGGAGTCAACTGGGGGGAGTGGTTGGGGGCATGCGCCCTCGATGGTTCTCTTTGCTCTCAGAAGATTTTCAGTTAATTTAGTTTCTGTTGATGTAAAACGTGCTCTCAGCTGGAGCTAACCAGTAGCGTTTTAGCAGATGTAATTGTTACATGGCTGTATAGAAGTTATGGTAATTTCACCTGTAACTTATTGAGGAGTGATTGCATGAGAGCGTTGGAAACTTGTTCTCAATGCAGAGTCAGTCTTGTGACGATCATGGCTGGGCGATATGTGCAGAATACCAACAGGGACCGCGATGATAATAACTTCCAGTCACTTGTAGTTATCGAGTTTGCACACGGACTTTCAGCTCAAACGGTCGAATGGATCCTACAGAAAATCACAGATGGACAGGCAGAGGGAGGTGCAGAGCTATTGGCCTGCTCTGCTTGGGACCAAAATATTGGGGTAAATACTCTTGGTAATCGTTCGTTATCCTTACTTTTAAGAAACAAGGGTGCTGTGTCCTATGGGGTAAATTACTTATTTTAAAAGATGATAATTTATTGATTTCTTTGATTACCTTTCTGATCAATGATGAATAAGATTTTGGCAGAGTATGTAGTTTTCACACAGAGCTGTTACTACTGAACCACTAAAACATGTTATTATTGTTATCAAATCTGATCTGGCTTTGGTTAATGCACTGATGAGTGGACTACTGTTTGTTATGTGAATTTGTGGTAAGGAATCTTTGGTTCACATTGGAGCATCTTCGAGTCGTCTTCTGATGGCTGCTGAACTCATGGAGATCAAGAAATACTACAAAGATGGAAGCCTTCGAGAAATCTCCTTAGCTGACATCGATGATTTCATGGGATCAGGTAGTAGAAATGATAAATAAATTAACTATTAACAATAAATAAATAAATTATGCACTTCTTTTGCATAAGGTCTAATACTCTGAAGGTATCACAGGAACTAAAAAAGAAACTAAAAATGCACCCATTTGAAATCTCATATCAGATGTCTCTGTGAAGCGCTCTTGACTGTGGCCTTCGCCAGGCAGATAGCACTATATAAATTGTCGTTTAATAATAAGAATAATATCAATCGATGGTACTTCAAATCTATCTGCAGAAGACCTGCTTAGTCCAGAGATCAGTCAGTCAGAAACAGTGAGGCAGAGGTATGGAGATGGCCCATAGCCTACCTCCTAGCTTATGGTTTGTCTCCTGGAATTTTACTTTGTCTGCTAAAGTGGACGTCCAAGTTAGTTGCCTGCACAACGGGGCATGTCCAAGGTGTGGGAATTGCCTTACCCTAGGAATACATGTTGTATTTTGTGTCCTTTGCGAATGTTCTATGTGTTATTGGAATTTTTATGATGCAGATGATCTTGATGAATTCCTGACGATGGCTGAAAAACAGAAGATTATTCTTCACGAGCTGGAGGCGGTGCGTTCCATCGAGGCCGGCAACCCTATTCCCGGCTTCCGAAATATCTCTCTTTACAAAGGAGAAGCCATCAGTGGGCACTGTCTACTATCTTACACTATTATATCTTCTATTAATTATATTTCTGAATATTGTTTATCATATCACATTTATTATGTATAGCCTTTGTTTATTTTTCATTTCTTGTGATTTTCACTATTCGTGTTTCTTATTTCCTGTTTGAGCAAAGAACCCATTGCAGCGTCATTATGCTCTGAACATCGTACGATAGTCGCTTAAAGGAAGTGCGAAACCTTTGTATGTGCAAGCCTAGGCTATGGCATGACAAGGCAATGTTCCAGAGCTTATGTCCAAGTTCCAAGTTGAATTTAAAGTGTTGTTAATGTGTTGTGCCAGTTTTCTGGTTTGATGATTGATTACTATCCATTGGCTAATAGCTTCCTTTGACAGTTGCAGTAAATTGCTTTGCAAATATGTTTTTTAGTTGTTCGCTGTCGTACCGAAGGAATGATAGTGAACTGTTTTGCTCTGCACGACAAAGAGGAATTGGATCGACTTACCGCTCTGTGGTTCAGCAACATCCTTAGTAGTAATCAGCTGGGTTAGTGTAGTCCAAGTGTGCTGTTCCTTCTTTCACTTCTTCTAGTGACAATGGTCAAAGCCATGCTTATGTCCTGAGTGTATGTATACCCCAAGATAGGGTTGTCAGTGAAATCAGTTGTCTCGGACACCATGAGGAGGGTAAAGGTTTTCTGTTAAATGAATTTTCAGTAGAAGAGACTCATCTGTTCAATTTCAAATAAAATAATTTCTTGTATTTGTTCAGCTAAAATAATCTTTTTTCATAGTACAAAATATCTTCTGCATTGGGTATTAATTTCTCTACCCCTACTGCCTTTGGCGTGCCCCTAGATATGCCACAAAGAATACTTTCAACTGAATTAAAACAAATACTACCTGGTAAGTGTTTTGTATATGTACTTCTGAACTAGTACGACTATTGTTCAGTGCCAGCAGTAATTATGCTTGGATTTTACGTTTGCCATGCATTAAATGTTATCCTTGTTGAGAGGAACGGTTGTTTTCTTTCTATGTGATCAGATCAGGTGAATTATTACTTCGGAGAGAAGGTCGCCATGTACTTCGCCTTTCTCAGCTTCTACATTAGCTATCTTATACCGCCGGCCATTCTCGGCTTTCTCTCGAACTTCCTCGACCCGTACTTCGAGGGGTTTGAACTCGTGCCGCTCTTCTGCGTGTTCAACCTCGTCTGGGCGACGATCCTTATCGAATCGTGGAAGAGGACCTGTGCCGGTCACGCCTACCGCTGGGGCACGATCAACACGGAGCCATTCGAGGAGGCACGAGCGCAGTTCTACGGCGTTCTGGCCGTCAACCAGGTCACCGGTAGGCTGGAGCCGAGCTATTCGGACTGGATGCGCTATGCCAAGTACTACTGCATTTCTGTTCCCGTCATTCTCTTCAGCCTTTCACTTGCCCTTGGCGACATGCTGTTTTATTTCTGGATGGAAGAATTGATGACAAAGTATATTGAGGAGAAGAAACCTCCACGTGCTTTTCTTCTGAAACTCGTTCCAACCGTTGTCTACTCTATCCTCGTTGTTTCAATGAACGTGATATATCGGAAAATAGCGATCTGGATTAATGATTGGGGTGAGCAAAAGTTCTCACATAAAAGTCGGTTCTAGTATATTTTATGCATGTTTTTTGAAGTCACTGTTAGCGTCTTTAGTATTTGAATTCTGTCAGCGTATATTAACCTCCTTAGCATTAGAATAATTGTGAAAATGACGTACCAAAAGCGTTAGATTATATATTTTTGAGGCGAAACGACGTTATTAAAATATTAGGCCTAACCATAACCCTAACCAATGGCTTAGCCTTTACGTATTCAAACGAAATTTTACAGACATAAAGATACATCAATCTATGTCATAAGTGCAAAATTTCATAAGAATATATTCACTCCTTTGAGCACTTTTCAACATTTGCGATTTGCCCTTACTGCGTATATATTAACCCTAACCCTAACCCTAGCCAATGGCTTAGCCTGCACCGATTCAAATGAAATATTACAGACATAAAGATACATCAGTCTTTGTCATTAGTGCCAAATTTCATAAGAATATATTCACTCATTTGAGCACTTTTCAATGTTTGCGATTTGCCTTTACTGCTTATATATTAACCTACCGAGAATGGCATTGGCAGACGTGTGAATGGCTAGAACTTTTGACTGGCAAGTGAAGAGGACCTAGTAATCGAGATTTTTCAAAAATTAGGGCACTATCTCTTGTATATCAAAAGTTCTTGGCATTCAGAATTTTGCCTGTGGAATTCTCTATTGCTTAAATTGGACAGTTTTAACATACCGAGAATGGCATTGGCAGACGTGTGAATGGCTAGAACTTTTGACTGGCAAGTGAAGAGGACCTAGTAATCGAGATTTTTCAAAAATTAGGGCACTATCTCTTGTATATCAAAAGTTCTTGGCATTCAGAATTTTGCCTGTGGTATTCTCTTTTGCTTAAAATTGACATTTTTATCAAGGTGCTCTTTTACCTGTCCCAGATGTCTACGTCACCGCCAGTGCCAAATATTTCCCGCTTTTGTCTACGTAAATTTAGTTACTCTGAAACTGATATCTTGCCCGTATCACGTACGGGATTAACGCTAAAAAGGTTAACTGTGAACGGTGTCTCGGCATCTGGTCATTCGTAGATGTTCTTGAAGATCTGTTTCGTTTTTGCGCTTTCAGAGAATCATCGTCTTGAATCCGAGTATGAGAATCATCTCATCATTAAGCTGGCACTGGTCAGTTACAATGTCCGTATTTTAAAATGTAAATTTCTGCCTTCCTTTTCTGATTCTGTGAAATTCTTCTGATGCTTGGAATGGTGTTGTTTTATCTAGGCTTTGTCTGTTTTCTCTCTCAGTTTTTGAGATTCTTTTGCACATCGCAGCAGTTTGCGATGATTATTTTTAAGTGTCTCTGTATTTTTTATCCTGATTTTTATGCTTTTTAACGCCTTTTTTCAGTTCTACTTTGCCAACTGTTACACGTCACTCTTCTACGTTGCATTCTACGAACAAAATCTGGTTCTCTTGCGAAGGGTAAACAATCGATCTTGTTTCTAGTTCTTTTTAGGGACAGATTAATAAATTACTCGATGCTGTGGTTGTTATAATGCTACTCAAAAACCCATAAAATTGTTGTTTATTATTATCATTGTTGATTGGCACAGTGTTGTGAGAAACTATCATGGAGGATCATGCCAATACTTGTCTTTTAACCTCTTAACTGGGGATCCCGGATATATCCGTCCATTTTACATTGAGTTACAGTTAAATACACGGTTAAGGGGTTAATATATTCTGCAGGACTGTGAAGTTAGTCTGTTAGTCTAATAATTTCTGGATTTCATTGTTTTGCAGCCATGAATGTTGAATCTTTATTTGAATCATTTGCTTGTTCTAAGGCAATTAGATGTTCTCTTTTTCTTCTCACAGTATTTGGCCGCTCAACTTGTCACTCAGCAGTTCTACCAGCAGATTCTCGATTCCCTTATCCCGTACGTTCTGTACTTATACCAAAGAGGAAAAGCGGGAAAACATGTTGATCCGAACAGTGGCTCCCAGAATCAACAGAACTGCGTCAGCGAAGAAATCATGCAGCAGACAGAAGACGAAAGACTTAGGATGAACTATTTTGTCAGTATTCATTTGCTCATTGTCACATTCTGGCAAAATCTGAGCTCTCTCTCTCTCTCTCTCTCTCTCTCTCTCTCTCTCTCTCTCTCTCTCTCTCTCTCTCTCTCTCTCTCTCTCTCTCTCTCTCTCTCACTTGATTTGCATCTCCTACATGAAAAATGTCCTCTGATTTATTCCTCACCATGTTCATGATGACACTGTCAAAAAATGTCTCTCAACAATGGTAGCAACAACAACATCTGAAACGTCAAAAGGTATCTTTTTGTATTGTTGGGTGAACTGCGTTGTTTGATTTTGCAGGGTACGCTGGATGACTACGTAAAAATGTTTATGCAGTTTGGTTACGTGATGCTGTTTTCGTCGGTGTTTCCAATGGCCGCGTTTTGGTCGTTGATCAACAACTGCACAGAGCTGAGGACGGATTCTTTCAAGATGTGCCGTATATTTCGTCGTCCGTTTTCACGACCGACGGCAAACATCGGAATCTGGCTGGTCAGGCGCTGCTTTTTTATCTGTGATTAATTTTGACGTGATGAAATCAATCGTCGTGCTTTGAGATTTTCTGTTTATCGATTTTTAAAATTAGAATTGGACATCTGTGTTTATGCTTCACTGACTCAGATCGGTTCCTTTTAAGCGCCGATGGTCTTTGGTGTCTTGTTAGTTGGGCTTTGAAATCATCAGCATTATTGCGGTGATCACAAACTGTGGCCTCATGTACCTGTCGCCTCGAGTTCGAAAGTACACTTACGAATATGGACCACTGAAAGTTATTCTCGTATTCTTTCTGATCGAGGTAAGTCACAGCTGAAAGGCATTGCAGTTACGTTATGATTATTATTACTATTATTAATAATAGTGATAATGATAATGATAATAATAACAGTGTGCTTTCAAGTGGTTTAGGAGGCATTAGCTTGTGTAAAAACCACTACAGAGTTCATTCGCCAGGTGGCAGCACCATTAATTTAATACTAGCATATTAGACTATTATTTTAGACCTGCATTAGCAGTTGTTGGTGATTGGTTAGTGTAGGTTTTGGCTGACCAGTTCGAACCCACTTCAGCTGTTTGTTATAAAATGTTCAGAATTGATTTCATGCTATGACAACTAAACATACCTAGAAACAACCAACCAGCACCATGTAGCCCATTAGGGCTCATCCATATAGTACGTATGGAAAAAAGGCATATTTTCAAACCCTTTTCTCCATTGCACACACCATACATACGCAAAGACTCCGAAATTCAACCCCACTGTCTCAGTACGTACATACTATACGAATGGACCCTTGTATGGGGCTGTTACTAAGTCACAGTGCTAAATGATTTAGCATACGACATCGCAGCTGTACGACGCAGCTGAGGCCACTTTCTCTGCATTAAGATTGAGACAGTTTGATTTGTCTTTCAGCACGTTCTCATTTTTACCAAATTGGCGCTGTCGCACCTGATAGACAATACACCTGAATGGGTGAAGACTGCAGTTGCTGCTGTTGACTACCAGTCAAAACAGGCTTGGAGAGAACAGGTGGGTCTTAGGTTCATTTCTTTTTTTCTATAGGTAAAAGTTTTTGTTTGGTTTCTGGCTCTAATAGTTCTTGATTGAGATTTGATGTGATTAGCAGTTGATCTTTAATAAAATGCAGTGGGTGTTGGACTACTTCCACTTCAAAATTGTTTGACCTCCACCGGGGGGGGTTTAGCCTCAGCCAGTTGGGGTGTGATATTAAAATTGAAATCTAAAGACACATCTGTTCTGAAAATCATAATATTTTCTGCCATAATAATAATAATAATAATAATAATAATAATAATATTTTGATCAATATCTAGTCTGATGAAAGTAAACAGTGATGCTTGTGATTGGCAGTTTTGCCAATGAAGATGCTGAGTTGATAAGTTCTTCGTTCTTTTTCTCATCAGAGATCACGAAAAGCTCGAGAGCATCTTGAGCAGCACCGTTTGAGTCAGAGGATGTCGGCAAATCCAACTGCAAAACAGTCAGTAGTAAAGAGAAGAGCCACAGCGACATCCTAATCAGTCATTGCTTTGATGCGGTTTTTTTGGTTCAAAATAATTTACTCAACATCTTAATCATCTTAAAATACTCATCAAAGGAGCATCTTGTCTGTTGCATTTCAAATCCAAAAGGACTTGTTGACAGAAATTTTTATGCGCTTAGAAAATGTGTTGGATGATGATTGATGAGGTTTTGGGAATTGTTCTTCTGCTTGGTTGCAGCATTTAGTTATTTCAATGCAAAGACCTTTAGTCTTTCAACTTTGATGTGGCATCTTTCTTACTGTTCTACTTAATTTCTATCTTACTTTAGTGGCTCATTTGAACTGCAGTAAGCCATTTAGCTTGACTGTATTTTGCTGTTGATGCATTTGAGGTTAAATATGAACTTACTAGGTTGTAAAGTTACTAAATGGACTCTGGTGGTGATTTGTGGTTACATGGTGAGTTATTTCCGCTTTTGGGGTTTTTATTGGGTGCTTCCCCACTTAGTTTAGCAGCGTCTACAGCTGTAGAGCTTTTTCCCAGTGCCCCAATAAAACTACCAGTTTATCTCAGAGTCTGGAGGCTTTTAGTTTGATACAGAGGCCATTAGTTGGTAAAACATGTTGTTCAAATAAGACTTTTTTGAAGTAATTGCCCTTTGTGAGTGCTGGGTCTGCAATAAATTTCTCTTTCAAGAAATCTTGCCCACCCTTTCTAGGCTGGTTATTTGTGTCTTATGTTTTTTTGTGTTTTAATGATTTTGAATATTCTGATTTTACGTTTAATGCTTCAGTTTTGCTTATTTGTGACTTGAAGATCTTTGCTCAGAACCGTTTGTTTTAAATGTCTTTCATGTATTGAGAAGTTGTTTGTTCTGAGATATTCTGTTGTTCAAAATATTTGGCAGCATTTTAAAAAGATTTTTACATGTTATCTTATATTGTCTTAGGTTTTGTTTCTTACATCAAATGTCTTTCCATTGAAGTTTTTATTGCCAGATTTTTGCACGTTGTTTTTGATTCTTGTAGGCATTTTAAAATTTGCTGAGATCAACACGTCTGGTATTAGGTCCATGTCCTACTTTGGATCTCAGAGGCAGTTGTCATCATTATTATAACAGACCTCATTTGAAATGAAACAAAGTGAACAAGTTCTGTCCAAAGTACAATTTCTTATTTTGCAGTGGGAGATGTTTTGTTTCAATTTCATAAGTTTTCGTGGGTAATGAGCCTTTCCTTCCCCTTACTTACTAAAGCTAGATCTGGTTTTTGCTTTTCTATTCTACTCAGGCTGTTGTGTGGTTTTCGGGCACTGTATTTAATTTTATGCGCTTTCAAGGTTTTAGTATTTTACGATGACTAAGCTCTTGTGAAACTTGTTATTTGTACTTTTGCTTTTTAAACTACGTAGCCGTTATATTGCTATTGTTAGCAATCAGTCTTCTTCATTTTTTTGGTGGTGACATTGTTTTGAGTTGTTACCAATGTTCTAACTGCTGGTGCTGTTTCATTCCTTATGCTGTTGTTCTTAAAGAGTTATTATTATTATTATTATTATTATTATTTATTATTATTATTATTATTATTATTATTATTATCATCATCTTTATTATTATTATCATCATCTTTATTATTATTATTATTTATATTTATATTTAGATGAATAATTTTAATAAAGATAATTTTTGGTGCCTGGGCCTAATACTCATTTAAATGGGAGAAATATTGTGGAAGTGAATGGGAAAATGGGAAGGCTGTTATAGCATTTGAGACCCAGTGGGCGTTACACTTGTGTGGTGAAATGCAATTTTTTCTTCGGGGGGGGGGGTGGGGGTAAGGAGAAGCAGATAATTCCCCGTTAATCAACGCGGCGTAAAGAAAATTCGTGGCACAGAATTTGCCAGAATCGTGGACAAATAGTTTCACGCCAGTGATTGATCGGGGGGAAATCTTTGTATGTTTTTCGTAATCTTAACATTTTCCACGAAGTGTACCGTAGACACAAGAAGATATCATGTTTGCGCTGTCAATCGGAGGTGAGGTGAGTGTTTGCACTTTGGACCTAGGCCCGGGTCATCCACTCCCTCGCTCGCCCAGGGCAGTCTCTTCGCTGAACCCGGGGGCACTTGGAGTAATCCCGAGTGGAATATTTGTCGTCTTTTGTGCTTGTAAGAACGCTTTTAGCGGCAGAGACAGTCGATGGACGATGGAAGTCTCTCCGGACGTGTCGAAGCATTGACACACGGCGATCGATTTAATGATCTCTTGTGACGGGGATTATAGTTAGGATTTCGTCAGAGAAAAACAGGACTTCCGGAATTTGTCACTTCAAGAAGAATGACTGACGCATTAATGGACAAGGTGATGTACGGGATCATTGGCTACGAGGAGGGCCCGGTCCCCCCCCCCATTCGGATTGGGTCCGGTCGCGAGATTTGCGCAAAACCGTTGAATTAGGCGGGAGTGGGTGGGTGGGGGTGGTTTAGGTAGTTTGAGCTTGAGGAGAATGAACGAACGCTAAAAGCGTCTGACGTGACGACATAAAAATGTCGATTCCTTTTCTCCCTCCCCCTCATTCTTGAATCCTGGCTACGCCACTGCTCGAGACACACGCACCTGTGGACAATAGCCTGCATTAGGAGTGCAATGTTCGATTTTCACAGCTGCAACAATGGCGACCGATCGAGCTGTTACAATAAATGCAAACGTTTCAGCCTTCAGTGCATAAAGGTCGGAAAATATAGGGCCTACCCAAAAGTTTTAAACTTTAAATGGAAGTGCGTCGTCGCTAATGTGGAGACATTAAACTCCCAACCACCTGATGAATAGAATAAACTGCAGTGATGTCAGTGGACTAGAAAAATCCGTCACTTTCTACCTTATTAATGTGTCTATGTTGGCAATATAATGATGGTGGCTATACATTGTATAGATTTTTAACCCTTTAAAAAAGTCAGACACCTGATAGATATCCAAAATGCGGGTCCAGATTCCTTGTAGGCATCGACTGGGCTTCAATCGGTGCAAATATGAAAGCCCTACGACACCACAAATGTTCACTCAAATTTCGAAAAAATACCCTGATTTTCCATGAAAATTTTTCAGGCGACCCAAAAATTCATGTCGATTTTTCACCCAAATTTATCTTCAGAACCCTCAAACGCTTTGCAGTGATGTCAGTGGACTAGAAAAATCCGTCACTTTCCACCCTATTAATATGTCTATATTGCAAAATATAATAATGGTGGCTATACATTGTATAGATTTTAAAACCTTTAAAGCAATCAGACACCTGATAGATATCAAAAATGCGGGTCCAGATTTCTTGTAGGCACCGACTGGCAGTGGCGTATTTAGAATTTTGGTAAGGGGGCAGCCCATGGCGAGCGCGAAGCGCGAGCCTATAATGGGGGTCTGGGGACAGGCTAGGCCAAGACCAAAGGGGGCCATGGCCCAAATGGCCCAATGGTAAATACGCCACTGCATCCGAGCAACTCTTCTTACCATCATAATGAGCCTTATTTTCCCAATTAACTGTCGCGGGAAGTGATTGCATGGAAGCGAAAGAACTGACAAAAACAAAGATGAACACGTAAAAGAAGAAATATAAACTGATTTTTCCAAGCTCTCTGACACACTCCGCCGGTCACCCCCCCCCCCCACACACACACACTCTTATGTGACTTTTATTAATATTTGTTTATTTCTATATATAAATGGGGTCATTGTATTTCAGAACCATGGAGATAGTGGTACTGTTTGTAGTATGCCAACGTTTTAGAAGGTGACGTAGGGGTGGGGGTGATTAGAGTGGTAGGTGTGAGGAATTTTTGTGATGTGTCATTGAGTTGTGGTGTCGAAACTTCTTCCCGTGCCGGAAGACTTTATATCCCCCCCCCCATGGATGCATGGCACCGCCTTTCCTCTCTCGCAATTCATCTTCGAGAGCAGAATCCATGGACCCGTAGTATTTTCACGAGCATCCTCTGCTGGTTCGCGGGCAGGTACTAATGAAGACGGGTACCTGACAACATTAAGCATAACTGATTGCGAAAGTGATAAGAACGAGACCTATGTACTTGACGTTCTGTCGATAGATGCTGTAAAATACGCCCGTTCCCCCAACTGCCTGCGCAGGTGCTATCTAGTAGCGCCGTTTCTAGTACCTTTCGGCATCAATCGATGGTAGCAGAGCAAAGGAATCAGATCCCAGCTTCAGTTTTTCTTCGACGATAGAGTTCGACTGTGCCCAGGATGGGGGGCGGAGGAGCAACTGCCCCCCAGCCTCTCCTCCCGGTTGAAGTGATATCCTCCATATTCTGGTTATCTATCATTCGTCTTTGATATTCAAGGATTTCTTTCGAGTGTCGATTTGCACTAAATCGTATTTGTTTAGAGCCTTTCCTGAACTGACAGATGTTTATATTGCCCTCATGAGGTCCATAGAATACTGTCATAGGTAAGAGTTCTTTCTTAATTATGGAGTTTAAGAAATCGTCTCGAATGTCCTTTTATCGTTCTTTCAAAAGGCCGCCTAAGATTAACGGAATGAATGCTTCGTGGTGGTGTCTCGCTGCAGAGGGTTTGATTTTCAATAACGGAACTTCAAAGATTAATTTCCTAGTTTTGAAACTTATTTTGGTCTGTCCGTGTTAAAGAACACGAAACACGTTGCTTTGAGATCTCGTTATAAGCAACCCCCCCCTATGTTGTTCAGTGCAGGCATAGAGGGAGGAAAAGCTACGAAATGTCATCAAAGACGCTACGGCAGGGATTTTTTATACCCCTCTAAAACCCCCACCCCCAATTTAAGACCGACACCCCCCCAACACCCCTCCAATTCTGAGCTTGCGATGAGCTTTTTTACCTGTCACTTGTCAGGCTTTTTCGGCAGAGAGATGGACCCCCAAAATATACCAACACCCCCCCATTTTATAATCCTAGAAATAACCCAGCGCTACGGTATCTTCTATTCTACTGTATTCTGACCAAAGTTAGAGCAATCGACTGAGATATAGTAACCGCTTCAATAAATTGCGCCGAGAATGTGCTCTCTAAACTAGAATTCAGGTAAAAGGCTGAAGAATTTAATTCGAGACGAGGAATTCCGACCGATGGCTGGCGCCCATAGACAGCAATAACGATTTTCTACACTCTACAGTGTAAACCCATTTCCTGCTCCCGAAAGCGCCTTATTCTGCTACCATTTCCTTATCGCGCGTAATTCTATATTACTCGTCGAGGTTTTTTTGACTGAATCTGGCTCGAGTTTGACTTAATGGAAAATTGAGGCGATAACGGGCAGTTTCTGTCGAATATCTTTTACTCTCTCGAGGGTGGGGTGGAATGGGGTGGGGGCGATTACTGCGTTGGGTCCGTCGCTTTGAAATCAAGCGATTCGATCCCATTGGGGGGGCGGGTGGATAGGTAGGTGGGAGGAACTGACCTATGCTTGAATTGGGGTCGTGAGAATTAGGCGTTAATGCCTATCATATCTTGACTAGGTCTTAGTTTTGACTAATAATATCTCTATGTCATGCATAGCTATCGATCGTCACTCGTCCTAGTAAAGTGCAGTTAATATACATGCACCGGTCTAAACGTGTACAGTATCTACACACATATACAAGTCTCTAATTTCGTAGAATCTTATCTTTCTACATTAGTAGACAGTTAAACGATGAGAATATCACCGGTTCTAGCGACAGTGTTGAGCTCTTAATAGAGACAGCGGAGACTGACCGAAGAACATTTGGCTTCCCCATCGCCTGATGATTCAAACCGTGACATAAAGCGTCGATTTGCTCTGGACTCAAAGTGTTATAGGAAATTTCAAATATGTTTAACAAATAATAATGATCTATTAAAATTTTAAAGCAAAAAAAAGAGTCAACGATATATATATATATATATATATATATATATATATATATATATATATATATATATATATATATATATATATATATATTAGTCTTCTAGTATATATTAGTCACCGGTTCATAGGCAGTCTTCTTATCTCTTCGCAGGAATTAATATTGGGGAAGTTTTCTGGCACTAACCGGTCTTTTGCGGGTGTATGCCGCCACCCCGGCTTTCTTTCATCCGGCGCCATAGAATTCACTGTATTCGACTGCATTGCACCCTGGCAACCAATCTCCTCATTATGTCCGGATTTTATAATCTACCTGAAGCCTTTCGCTGGAAGAAGATTTACCTGTCCATCGGACTCCATCCTCGTTTACATGTCGGCGATCTTTCCCTGTTCCCATCTCGTTTGCTCTTTACTCTTAAAGCTTCTTTTACAAATTAAACGAATTCTGCCTTTGGCGGAAAATGCTCAAAAACCACCGCTCTATAGGAAAATTGGTCTCTGTTAAGACTTAGACCAATAGAAAGTGGACTACAGCACCAGCTTCCGCAGTGGCGACTCCAGGATTTAGCAAGTACAATAGTAGGCATCTCTCTCTCTCTCTCTCTCTCTCTCTCTCTCTCTCTCTCTCTCTCTCTCATGTGTTTCCGCAGTACATAATAATGTATTGCTCCGTTGGGGAAGGGGGAGGTGCTTTGATTTCTCGACGGTCATCTTCTTCGCTGCCTGTCAATCAACGGAATCAAAGCAGACGATCGATCAGTTTAAATCTCGCGGCGCGTGCCTCAGCAACGAATAAACGAATGGACTGCAGACGACGATGACGTCATCTCACGCATACGTCGGTCTCTGCTGCAGCAGCAGCCCGGATGCTCTTCTCAGCATCCAAACCGTCTCACCTTGGCGCATTCGCCCATCCCTTCACCTTCCTCTCCTCCTCCTCCTTCTCCTTCTCCTTCCTCCTCCTCCTCCTCCTCCCTCCTCCTCCTCCTCCTCCTCCTCCTCCTCCTCCTCCTTTCCTTTCTCTAACCGCGCGCACTGACCGCCTTCTTAAACCGCAGACGAGCGAAGGAAAGCGCTTAAAGATTCGTCAATCGACGCAAAACTTTGCGACTGAATTATTCTCTGTCAGTTCTGACGTCATCGATTGGACTTTTGAACTTCCGGTTTCTGTTAATCAATATGTCGAGGAAATCAATCGCTTGATCGATTAATCGATTGACACACGCAGAGACTGCTCGAATGATCTCATTCCGTCTATTGTCACGTGGTTGACATGTCTTCATCTGTTGGTTGTTGTAACGTTTTCTGTCACTCCGATCAGAGTGACTAGACTTGAGCTGAGTGACTTTAACTACTCTAGTGACGTTACTAACCTCATAAACCGGAAGTAGTTTTAGCGTCCACTGGAACTTAGTTCGAAAACTAAAAACGAAAAAGAACAAGAACAAGAGGAATAGACGGTGACATTCTTACAAAATACGTTTCCATGTATATACAGAGAACAGGAGATAAAAAATAACTATAAAGAAAATATGAAGATAAGAAAAATAGTAACTAAATAGCAGACCGTCATATTTTTTTGAATATTTTTATTTGCTTTTGCTAGGAATTGAGTTCTTCTGACATATTTTAATCCGAAAGGGGACGATTTTTAAAAATATTTCTGTTTGTTAATAAATTCGAAGTTCCTGATTTGCGAACCAGATCAACCCATTCAGATGCTGTTTGCTTCAATCTTCTAACAATTTCCTCGATCAATCACACGTGACACAATAATAATTGTGTTTATGTTTGAAAGAACGTATTTTCCAGAGCAAACAATATGATATCCGGTAATCTTTCGGTCGCCGATCGACTTCCGTTTTCTTCGTACGAACCCATTTCCGGTTGGACGAGCGAACCGGAAGCTGCTTCGTCAAACGACAGCGCCTTCGCCAGACGCGACCTCGGCCATCCGCAGTATTACGGTCTCCTGTACAGGATCGTCGGGTGTTCATTCGTCAGCGCCATCTTCTCCGTCGGTTTCCTTGGCAACCTGATGGTCGTCTACGTCGTGTGGAGGTCACGGAGCATGCGCACGACGACCAACTGTTACCTGGTGTCACTGGCGGTGGCAGACGTGCTTCTGCTGGTGTCCGCTCCTCTGCCGACGATCATCGAATACTTCCTGATCGTCGACGAATCGCTGTTCGGAGCAGGTGGTTGTTCGATCATGGTCTTCTGTCAATACCTCGGCGTCAACCTGTCATCGCTGTCAATCACCGCGTTCACCGTCGAGCGCTACATCGCCATCTGTCACCCGATTCGGGCCCAGACCCTCTGTACCATCGCCCGGGCGATGCGCATCATTGGAGCCCTGTGGGCGTTCGGGGTCGTCTACTGTGCCCCGTGGCTGGGTCTGACCACCGTCAAGGTCAAGGTCTTCGCCGACGGAACGCAAGTCCAGCACTGCGACTTCAAGCTGGCGCGAAACTACTATCTTACTTACTACATGGCCGACCTGATCATCTTCTACGTGGTTCCGCTGCTCCTCACCTGCGTCCTGTACGGACTCATCGCCCGGATCCTCTACCGGAGCAGCGTCCTTGGCACGTCCGGGATCACGACCGTTGCTACGGATGGCCATCTCCGTGGCGATCCGGTCGTCAAGAGACGCGGTCGCGTGGCGTCATCGTCGGCCGCCGTTGCTAAGCCACGTGGGACACAGGTTCAAGTCAGTTCCAGAATACAAGTAAGTAGACAGGTGCCACAGGTACGAATGCTAGTGTTGGAGTCAAATAACAAAGACCTTAAGGCAATGTCGCAATTACGGAAAATACGGAATGACACTCTATTAACCGAAGCATCAAAGTACGCGTTATCGAAGATCACTGTACTTAGAAAGCAAATACGAGGCTTGACTCCGTTCATTTTGACAGTAATTCTCAGTTTAATCATACGCTGATTCCGTGACAAATCGCTATTTTGTAGTCGATCAGTGACACAAGCAACACTTTTATTTCTTTTGGGGTAGTGGGGTTCCACACTAGGCCCTATTCGTCACGTGATCGCTTGAACTCGCTCGCCGACCTTTGTAGCCTCATCAGCACCCAAAAATACCAGATTGTACAAACTTCGTGGAGTCGCCGAGTTGAGCTGTCAATCAAAACCTGTCGTCTGCTTTAGGTGACGAAGATGCTGGCCGTTGTCGTCTGCGTCTTCGCGGTGCTGTGGCTTCCCTATCGGGCGTACGTCGTTTACAACTCATTCGCCAGGCGGCGCTTCGAGGACCACTGGTTCCTTCTATTCTGTCGGTTGATGGTCTACATGAACAGCGCCGTCAATCCCGTCCTCTACAGCGTCATGTCCGTGAAATTCCGGCGCGCGTTCCGTCGTCTGCTCTGCTGCGGAAA
Organism: Metaphire vulgaris; assembly: GCA_018105865.1. NCBI lineage: Eukaryota > Metazoa > Annelida > Clitellata > Crassiclitellata > Megascolecidae > Metaphire > Metaphire vulgaris. The sequence goes on along the minus strand of CM030843.1, from coordinate 620,714 downwards.
GGCGGGAAACGATGCGACCGAGTCCCATAACTACGGCACGCACTGCTCGCACGTCGCGGGTCAAAAGGTCGTCGTCATGGAGACGAAATGATGAGGCCACCGACGACTGATGACAACGGCGACGATGATAATGACCAGACGACGACGATGACGACGATGACGATGATGATGATGATGATGACAGCAAATGTCCGTGAAATTCCGGCGGGAATAATTCCCAGATTGAGAGCTCGTGAATAAGCTGGTGCATTGCGTCGGGCTCTTGCAGCGCTATAGAAATTTCGTCTTACTTACTTAATGAATATTGTTATTCGCTAGGTGTTGCTAATAAAGCCTTCGTGGCTTAGAGTCCGACTGCAGCGCTGTTGACTTGCTTAAATAAATCACTCAGTTGTTAATTCGTCGCTTTTCTACGGTTTTCGACTCAACGATTGCAGAAATCTAGTAAGAATCTTAGAGAAAGACGAAAACTGTTAAACGTGTGTCTAACAGTCTTTCTATAAGAATTTAATTGATTAACAAAACTTCAATTCATCTGCCCAGAGTTGTCGTGTAAGTGACGAAGTAAATTCTCGTGAATTTATTTGGCACTTTCAAAGTAACGCCGCGCTAGCTGTGCTTATTCTTACGCGCACCTGCTCCTAGCCTCATGGCCGTCGTATTCGCTAGGTGGCGTGTTTTACATAGAACGTACAACTATCTTGGCTAATCGAAAGAGAAAATCTATGTGGGGGCAGCAGCCTAGCGCAATCCCCATCGATGTATTAGCGCTGATGAAATGCTGGGGCAGATGGCCATGGTGTGAAGAACCTGCTTGACAAGTTTCTTTTCCGTAGAAGGGGCTTGGTGGAAAGGGTGAATCAACTATAGAAACGAAGTTGATTGGAGAGAGCCTAATAATAATAATAATAATAATAATAATAATAATAATAATAATAATCATAATCAATCAATAATAATATTATTATTATTATTATTATTATTATTATTATTATTATTATTTATTATTATTATTATAACGACAATAACAATAATAATAAAATGGTTTAGTAGGGTTCAGTAGGGTTACCCTACGTTCAACGATCCCAGCTGAGTCTACTGTTCAACGATCCCAAGCCTCTGGGGCAGTGGGGGGGGGGGGTATGGCTGGAGGGAAGAGACGCAGGTCAATGCAAAGTTTGTGTCAGTGTTGAGATTTGCGGGATTTCGTGGCTTGGAGGGATCTCCCCCCCCCCTAGTAGATTTGAATAAAACACTGAGTCTATAAATGAAAATTTCCTTTACAATGACGGCTTTAATTAATTCCAGGCGCATTCAATATATTTTTTATATTAAAGTTGTAAAATTTGGTGCATTGTGCAAAGAACGCAATAGATTCTTAGAAGATTTTAGTTTATTAAGACAAAGTAAAAGTGTTATCGTCGTCGTCGTCGTCATCATCAACTGAAAATCTCTCTGACTTAATAACGCCAACGACGAAAAACTAACAACCGACCATCTTCTGTCCCGTATCTTGTTGTCGCCGAAGCTTAATATAATTTTGATTTCTAAATGGATGGCACGTTCGTTCATTTCTTTTGTCGCAATCTCTTCCATCTTTTCCCGACCGGCGCGTGAAATCTCGACGCCTGCACGCACGCGCATATCGACCTACTGCTACCCCCGCCACGTGACGTCCGCATTTGCAGTCTTCGCGCGCTTTCCTTTCCCTCGCAGACGTTTGGCAGAGCGCTCGGACGGTGGCCAGACGGTCGTAGAGCAGACGTCAACGCAGACGACGCGCGATATTTGGACTTCTATGACGGCGGGAAAGAGAACGTTGTTCGGCGCCCGTTGATTGACAGTGAACATGGAACCAGCGCGCGGACGTCGTAATTGGCTCCGCTGGTTCCACGGGTTGCCTCCGTCGGTTCGTCGGGTGTCTCTGCTGTGTGCTCTTCGGTGGATTATTAACTGTTATCTTTCGACGACTGCGTGTGAGTGAAACTTATAATTATTGTGATTGGAAAAGTAAACATAAAGTATAGAGTGTATATTTATGTATGCAATACCTATATATTAAGAGTCTAAGAATAAATAGCTACTGTGGTACTAATTCACGAGATATTGCTTGCTTATTTATTTACTTACTTACTTACTTATATATGGCATAGAGCCTCACTAGGATTTTGCTAAATGTCTGTAACTTCTTTCATTCATTTTATCTCTTTAATAACGATGACGATGACGATTATGATAATTGGATAATATTGGACTAATATCTTTCCACGTTTTCAGAGGTTTCGTGTGTCCTCCAAATTGACAAAGTATAGCGGGAATGTTACAAAACAGGTGTTTTGATTGATTTCTATTATATATATATATATATATATATATATATATATATATATATATATAGTCGACCGAATATCAATATATATATATATATATATATATATATATATATATATATATATATATATATATATATGAACGTGTTCGTATGAGACTCATATCCCAGATACATTAGCGTCAATCGCTCAAGACTTTCTAAAAATAGATCGAACGAGTGACGTCACAACGACGGCAGTCAAATGACTTTGATGAAACGGCGATTGCCGCGCACCACGGTTACTAGAAATCGATAGCTGAAGTCACGTTCCTATTGAAGGGCTTTTATTATATTGTGCAAAATGGCGGCGGTTTACAGGCCATTGTCATGAACGGCAAACATTGGAACGGAAGAAAAGCGTTCAGTCGAATGGCGACAGGTTTTTTGCTTTTAAGTTTTAAAACGTCAACTTGGAAGCGGCTAAAATAACTCCGTTCAAAATAGATCAAAGAAACCATTGAAAAGAACGTTATCTTTACAGTATCGCGATACGAGATTTTGGACGAAATTTGCAGTCAAATTCCAGTTTGAAAAGATAATGTAATCACCGCCTTTTAAAAAGTCGACCACTTAGGGACCGTCCATAAAGTGCATCGAGCGTGACGTAGTTTATGGACGGCCGTGATCATTTGGTTTTTCGTTCATTCGATTACACGAGGCTATTTCCAGTTTTGTTGTAATCACCATTCAAAAGAAATATCCGTCCTAAGTTCACGTAACTAATAAGCTTTAGTTTTTTTAATTATCCGCCGCCCACTGTCGTCACAGTAATCGCCCGACTGACAGACTGACGCCCTGGCACAACCCTTGTTTCTAGTAACCGTGCAGCCATTAGTTGTCATCTTCGGCTGCTTCTTAGGCGACAAACGGTGCTTATGATCGCCTGGTTCTGTCTGTTGCTGCCTTCGATTTGCTTCCTGTTTCGACGCAGCTATTACAAGCGGCGAGGATCTTTTGCGATGATGGACTGAGAGATGAAGGGATGCAGATATACAGCGGAGGGGAGGAGTACGGGGAGGGGCGGAAATGGGGCTGAAGTGGCGATGAGTGAGCGGAAAAATTCGTATCTAATTATTAACGAAGCTTCTCGAAACCTCGAAACATTTAAAGAAATGAGACCCGTAATTTACAGGTGGTTGAAAGGTCACGACTTTTGACTCAGTCTGCTGTCCTTATCTCACATGCTATCATCATCATCATCATCATCATCATCATCATCATCATCATCATCATCATCCTCGCCATCATTATCATCATCATCATCTGACATTTAGAATCTTGACTCTGCTTCGGTCTTGACACGATTTCCTAGGAGTGACAGTTGTTGACGGCGGCTCTGTCATATGACAGCGTGGTCGTTGAGACGGTTTACGTGACAAATGCCTGCTTCATGTCAACGCTCTTCTAGGCGTTTTTGTCTGAAGGAATTGATGACCTTGGCCTTGGTTACGTCCGTTGTGGGGTGGGGGGGGGAGCGGAGGGGGCAGTGAGGGTGAATATGTGAATCGATGCGAATATCTGGGTGTTGCTATGGCAACTTTAGCCGGTGATTTTGTTAGGATTGACTGTTTTGAGAGAGAGAGAGAGAGAGAGAGAGAGAGAGAGAGAGAGAGATTCTCGTTGCTGTCTCTCTACATTCTACAAACACAATGAAATGGCGCTCGGCTAGTTTAAACAGCGACCGCTTGGTGGCCGACGTCCTTAATTCGTCGTCGTCGTCGTCGTCGTCGTCGTGGAAGCCGCTTTGCGATTCGGAAACGAAAATCTCATCGGGTGGGGGGGGCTCAGTCTCCCGCCCCCGCACCCCTCTTCCCCACCATCGGCACCGACGCTCATTCGGGAAATATCTTCGACAACAAAGGGTGGGCTTAGACGAAAGGGGGGCCTGTTCCGCCCCGCAACAGTTGCAAGATAACTGGCTTATCACACGAGAGACGGACGCAGGCGGAGAGAGAGTGAGACAGACAGAGAGACACAGACAGAGACAGAGACAGACAGAGATCCGCGACATCAAATGTCACTTCGTAATGGCGATCGCCGGGCAGTCGAATATGGCGTTCGTCTCGAAGCTAATCAGAAGAAGGCACCAGGACAGTAGACAGAACCACAGTGGTATAGACAGAGAGACAGGCAGACAGACACACGGATGCACCGAGGAAGATAACCATCGATGGCCGCTCTTTTTGGTCTCCTCCTCATCCCCCCTCCTCCTCCTCCTCCTCCTCCTCTGCCTTTGCTCTTGTTCCTCGTTCGCTTCCCACGTTCTTGCTGATCTTCTTTTCTCTTTCATTCGACACTTTCTCTTGTCATATTTTCTCAACCTCTAATTCCCATCACCCACGCCTCTCACACTCCTCCTCCTTCTTCCCTGCCCCTCAGTCTACGTTTTCCCCTTTCCACCCCTCTTCCTTTTCCTTCCTTCCACCCCCCCCCCAATTTTTTCCTCCTCATTTTCCCGTTTCGTCCATTGATCGCCTTCCTCCTTTATACCGTTGCGGCCGTTTTTAAAGCGAAGCAATAACCGAATGGAAGACACGGAACCCGAAGCACCAACACTAATCTCGTTCCATCCCAAACCTTCTCCCACCCCCACCCCATCCCTTCTGATTCCCCTCCCGAGTTACTAGCGGTTGGGAGGGAGGGAGGGAGGGGGGAGGGCGGGTGGCACTGGTATTCTTTTTCCAGCCAAAGAACCGATTGCTGGCCCATAAGGGAGACTTAAAGCTTATTACCCCATTAAGAGCGCCGCCCGGCGACGGGCAGGCGAACAACGTCTGCCGCCGCACTTCCATTTCCTGTCACGTGGTCGCTCCAGGGCGCGGACCCAAAACGTCAGCCATTTATTTGTCGTGCGGAGATTATAGAAAATTTTCTTGCGAGATTCGACTTCTGTCAGTGAAACCCATTCGTCGTCCGACTGTTGCTCAGTGCTCACTGAGGCTCAGAGTCAGAGTTTAGAGTCAGGGACAGTCAGGCGCAGAATCGGGGTCCGAGGAATGTAAACTATTACCGAAAACCTATCTTTTCTCGCCTTCCATTTAAGTAGGTACGTAGCCAGTCGTTCAGTGAATAAGTAAGTCAGTTAGTTTGTCAGCGAAACGTCTAAGACAGATGCACTTTAGGCAGACATCTCGTCTCTGATCACCAAAAATTGCAGCCATCATTTTCGTTTTGTTGTTCTGAAATAGATTCTCGATTCGCTTCTAAAAATACAACAAAAGGACAAAGATTCGAAGATCATCAGAAAGTTTGGCCTTCTTTGGCCTCAGTGTCCCTACTACAAACCAAGGTCAAACACTGCTACTAGCACAAGTGATGCTAATTGAACAGGTTCTGCTACTAGCACAAGTGATGCTAATTGAACAGGTTCTGCATGCTACTAGCACAAATTGTGATGCTGACATTATCACTCACACGGCACTTTCTAGGAAGGACCAATGCTTTTCGGTCTGTTTGGAAACCTGATTTATGTAGCGCCATGTAAAATGAGCATTTACACAGGATGATTCCGGGACAGTGCTCGAAGCGTGAATGAGAACCCGGATGTGAAAGAAATGTAATTAAGAGGCTGGCGAAAAATACCGGAGACCGCTTCCAATGACATTTCCGTTTCCGGTTCGGTCTTCCGCCGGAAACAGAAAGATGCCCGGCTTCCGCTTCAACGATAACCGAGATTTTGCGAATGAAATAATTACGTCACAACGCAAAATACGAATGACGTCATCGTCTTAAGAAATTTTCAGCGATTTCCTTGTTCCATGTTCTTCCTTTAGTCCCAAGCCCCTTCCTTCCCACTGAATACTAAACAGTTGACACTTACAAACTGACAAAAAGGATGACTAACCAGCAAATGCTTCTATTCTAAAAGTGACAAAGAGATTTTAATTATATTCTGGAATTTTATTAAATCTTTCTTTAGAAAACTGCAATTTCTTAATTACTGTAATATGTGCGTTTAGAACATTTAAGTGGCGTTTCTACTTAATTTAGTTTCATTTATATGCGGATATGTGGCTTCTATTATCTGTCTAATTATAACGTTAATTTCAGCGGTGGAGTTCATGAATCGACGTTTGTTACCAAAACCGGATTCGCAATTTGCCGGGGGCCCCCAATGGGCCCTTTCAGTGACGGGTGCCCAATTCAAAGGCCCCACGGCCGACCTTAAGGCCCTTGCAGTGTCTCCGCAACCACAGACAGATTCCATTTCTCCATTTCCGGTTTTCCGGCGCACTTTTCCACTTTTGCTTCTAATGAAAAAAGCCTTTTTCTGGTGCCGCCGCCACTAGATGGAAAATATCACTGTGTCATCAAGAAATTGCAGTCTAAGAAAGAGTTGAGAACAGACGTTGAAATATATACAGGCTCCTGCCACCTGGACGCCTTTCAAAGCCTTTTGCCCCAGCCTCTCTCCCTCTCCCCTCTCTCTCTCTTATTGATTATATGACATGTTTAACTTCCAAACTGTTTTCGACAAAATATTTCCCTCTCTCTACTCAATCCCCATAAATTTATGCCTCATCACAGTTTGCAAATTCATTTCTAAAATAACTTCAACGTTTAAAATATTAAAAAATTTAGTTTGCTCCACAGTCTTCGTTGTCGTCATTATCATAAATCGTCGTCGTCGTCATAGTCAGCATCAAGAGAGCATCGTCGTTGTCAGCAGCAGCAACAACAACGTCATCATCATCATCATCATCATCGCTAATACAGATACAATTTAGCGTTCGTCCTCAACAGACCGTCATTGCCGATTACTTCATTTCGTCGTCGTCAATGACGTCATCGATAACGTCATCGTCACTTTCAAACCATCTGTGGTCGTTGACGCCGTGACGTCAGCTTGTCGAAATCAAAGCGGTAGATCAAAGGGAGGAGGCGCGTCGAGGGAGGAAAGGAGGGAGGAGGGGGCGACGGTCGGCCACGGATTCTCGTTCGAATCTCGCGTCTGTGACCTTTGACCGTTGTGACCGTGACCTCTGCTGCCTGCGTCTCCACACGAGCCTGACCTTTTGCCGACCTCGGGTGACGATCGATCTGATCTCAATAATTCTCCGACGATTTCAAAGTCAGATCACTCTCTCTCTCTCTCTTCCTCCCTTCCGGGTGGGAGATGAGAGGTGAAGTGTGAGGAGGAAAGTCCCATTTCGTTCTCGAGTCTTCCTTAGTCTCTCCTGTCCGTTCTGCAGTATGACATCGTATTCCATTGCACTGTATTATAGTTAAGCATTTCCGTCGGTTTAACAAATGCCTCTGTGTTTGGATTTATAATTATTGCCGATGTCATCGCAAAGATCTCATGATCTGCTGTTAATTGATTTTTCGTTCCATTTAACACGTCATTTCCGGCGACTGTCATCCATCCATCCAGGCAGTTCTTGTTCGCGTTCATTGTTTTTTCTACTGTAAATTGCCATTTCCTGCCTATATAGTTAAGTACCTATCGGCGTACTATTCCGGTACTCAGCTGCTGTGCGAGTACTCTTAAGAGATTTCTAAAATGAGATTCGAGCCTCTCTTTCACGTCTCCTGGATTTCTTTTCTATCGAACGACCTCCGATGTCCGGTCTTTGTCTTTGGGAATGCGATACTGTGGAGGGGAAGAGGTGGGGAGTGGGCGGGGTGGGGTAGAAGGACACGGGCGCCCTTTTGCCCCTGGGATTCAGAGGCGCCAAATCACTTCGACGCTGGAAAACGATAAGACGCCCCTTGATCTGCAACGCATATTTACTGATACTGGACTATCGCTGGACGTCGCTTTCGATGTCCCTGTGCCTGTACTCTTCTTTGTCTGCGTGCGTCTGTTTCGTTGTGTTCGTCGCTCAATTATTGACCGACTGCGTATTGAGTGTACGTCTGAGAAAGTCCGATTGACAATTTTTCAAACGATTCTTGATTTTTCTGTGTCTGCCTGTCTTCTTCTGTCTCTGCTTGTCTGTCTGTCTGCTTGTCTGTACGAATGCTAGTCTGTATCATCGTTGTTTTTCTTGATCTGATTCAGAGATTTTTAATTCTTCTATTTAATAATGACTGACCGATGTTTACGGCAGAATAAAACCTACTTCAAGTGACAGTTTTTAAAATGATTTTGCATAGCAAAGGCAGCAACATGTAGTCGTCGGTTCTGAGTCCCTGTCTAGGCCCATCTGTGTATTTATGTGTCTGTCTGTCTGTCTGTCTATATGTGTGTGTGTCTATCAAACAAAACGCAGATTGAGTTTAAAAATTGTTTCTGACGAAATAAATTAGAGTGACTCTGTGGGAAATAACTGCTCAGTTTTGACGAACCACGAATGGACGAGGACATAACATTTAACTGCAAATTCATTTCCCAGCGAAAATCAACCAATGTAGGCCCTAAGCCGCCCTATTATAATAATGGAGCTAAAGAGAGTTTACGCTTAACAGTTTCCATTTTGTCTTGGCAAATTCTAACTTCCCAAAAAAGAGCTTCTAGGGCTAAAGGTCGTAAAGAAGCTTCGCTTGGGATCTTGCCTGTGATTTGAGGGGGTGATGGAGCGGGTGCGGGTGTCCCCTCCCCCCGACTTAGATTGATTGATGCGAAATTTTTAATATGTGCATAGATTTTTGTCAGAACGTTGGCCGCCATTTCTCAGCGAATCCGGTTATGAATATAAATAAACATCATGCATATTCATGATGTCGATACGAAGGAAACAGGAGAGACCGGAGAGACTGGAATCAATCTCACATCTGCGTCTTTTGTTGAAATTACATTCCCTTTCCACCCGCCCCACTTTTCCAAATTCTGCCACTCAAACCGGGGGTGGAGGGGAGGCAGATAGCGAACACGCCTCCATTCCACCCACCCCTTGCAGCCTTTCCATCGGGTGGTGGTGGTGGTGGGGGTGGTCCAGTTGGGTGGTCTATAGTGAAACGGCACATTGGCACGTGCCTTGCAATAATAATAATCACAAAGGCGGATCTTGATGTTGATGTGGAGGTGGTATATGGTGACGAAGTTTGAAATGTCGTCGGAAACTGATTACCTTCTGTCCCTCCCCACCACCTCCCCTCCCCAATCCACCGGACGAGGTTCATTGCCCCCCATTTCGTGCACCGTTCCGTTGCTGGAAATTGCCTCCAGTTTTGACTGCACCCTCGAACTAATATTAGCACTTCGAGATTTACAAGCTGACCTGTCTGTACGAATGCTATAGTCTGCTAATAGTCTGTATCGTTTAAAGCGATATTTTAGTCGTTTAATTGCGACTTTAAAACAATTCGATAATAATTATTGCATATTTTCCTTTATGCGTCTATACATGTCCCGTGATTTGTCTTTCCAGAGGGTCGTTGGATACTGTACATGTCCTCAAGTGAGATCATTATAAGATTTTTGCTCAATTTATTATTTTTAGTGGAGATTTTCTATAGAATTTGCTGCTGATTCTCTTGTTTTTTAATCCAGATTCTCGGAATGAATTGCTTCTCCATCTATCAAAACCACGTGATAAATTTCTGCTGCAGATAAGTTTGAGTAAGAAAATTCTGCTCGGTATATAGACGCTCATATACTCCGCATAGACTCGAATCGTAGAAGATTTACCGATTCTCTGACATTCGACTCCGGACTGCCGTTGAATAGCAAGGAGGCGGTGATCCGGGACGATGGATTGACCGGACACAATACCCGGATCAGTCGTGCATCGCTGGGCACCGGAGGAGGGGTCTCGACGGTTGGGAGAGAGTGTCACGAGGGACGGAGTGGCCGGAGAATAAAACGCTGATGGGTGAGGTATATGGGGGGGGGGGTTCGCCCGGTCAACTCTATTCACCGCTGACCGATCACGCCCTCTAATAGGTCCGAGATAGCGGCGAAACTTCATCAAGATGAGACCGGATATCATCGATATATATATATATATATATATATATATATATATATATAATCTACAGTGTAGATATAGTGTATATATATATAAAGTGAGATTTGTCCGCTCTCTTATTGCGCTGTTTTAAAGCCGCAACCTGTTTTAATGTTTTAATGTTGTCTTATTTTGAGTTTTTATTTGATTCCTCTTTCCTTCTTCTTCTCCTCCTCCTCATTCTCCTCCTCCTCCTTCTTCTTCTCTTTGTCTTCCTCGTTTTCTTTTCTTCTCTTTCTCAGTCTTTACCCCATCAATCTCGTCTCAAATTATCGGGGGACTAATCTGACAGATTTTTATCGCGATTTAAATAATAAATGGACTTTTCAGCTTCGGCCTTTTTCGTTCGGGGACCCACAAACAGCCTCATCATTTAGATGTCGACAATCTACAGATAGACAGAAAATACAGACAAAATTCTAACTGAGAATGTCATGGCCGCTATATATATATACATATAATAGGCTATAGTAGTAAGTAGCGGAACAGAGGGTCGAATCATCGAATGAGTTTCTAGATCATCGTGTTCTACTGGCAACGTTTCTTTCTTGATTTTTAAATAATGTTTCCTGTTTTTCCTTTGCATTTTACCGCAGTTCTCTATAAATTTCTAGAAGTTTATTACCATAATAAATTAAAAATATACCGACTGCATATACTGTAATCGTTGTGGGAACATTGTATTTCGGCAAGGCATCGGCTTCGCTTCGCCTTTTGATCCAGAATAATTATCACCAGAAATTTGTTGACGATAAAACGCAACCATAAAAGACCTTTTGATGGATTTCAAAGTAATAACAGCGAGAATTTTTGAGCTGTGCTGAACTGGTTTACTTAAACGAACCAGGTCAAAGGGTATGCGCGGGCGCGTTTGGGCGCTTAGGCGGTTATAAGGCTAACAGGCAGATATAAGCAAGCAGGCAGATAGATACACAGCCTAGATATCTGGTTCTATATATAGATCACAATACACGCAGACAATTATTATTGAGCCATAGTAAGCGGATAAACGGCGGCATAAGTGCGACGGAGAGGAAAGTCTTTGAAAAAAGAAACACCAAACTCGACTGTTAAGAATGACGCCCCCGGGTCTATGCCAAGACTCGGGGGTGACATGGGTGAGTGGAAGGGAGGAGGTTGGGGGTGGGGGGGGGGTGGGGGTAAGAGGGGCAACCAGCTCCGTCTATCGGTGATAACTGAACTAATTCACCGTTTCGCCAAAAGATAATCGATCGGCAGAAGAGACAGATTTTTCTATTCGACGAAACTTCTCGGTAACTCAGTTCCAAAGTCCTGAACACTGCAGACCAAAATGTCAATTCATACAAATGTCGACTGCCTTCAGACACTCGACCATTGGCCGTCCCTTCTGTTGAGAAAATGTAGTGCAAGAAATAAATTAACTTCGGTCAGTCTCAGCATCTTGGCTCCTCTAGACTTTCCCTCACCTTTCGACAAATTACAACTTCTTTCATCACGGTTTTGTTGTTGTTGTTGCTCAGTAAAGAAAAATGCGCAAAATTGTCTTTCTTTGTGAAACGCAATTTCCGTGTTAATAATAATAATTGCAAATCAAAAGAAAGAATAGCTTTAAGCATTATAGCTCGATGTACAAAAGGCTAATATTCTGTTGAATTTCGCGCCAATATCTGCATATAAAATGTCGATCGGAGATTACGCCTGTGCCTTGCATTGCATCCTTTGTCGTTCATTTACTGCATCTGTGTGGATGTATGTCCACGTGCTTTTGAGTGCAGATATGACGTAACGGTGCCTGTGTGGGGGCCTATCTCCGATGAGAGGCAAAGACCACTGGACGAAAGGCAATTGGACGAGCTCAGCATCTGTCCGTGAAATCGCTTCAGAATCCATGAAACTGACCCTATCGGCTTTCGCCGTCCATCTAGATACCCTCGCGACCAATTAACCTCCCCCCACCCCCGCCCACTCCATCCCCGTACTTTTCTCCGCAAGGAGCCCGATCAGGTGTAGGCCTAAGTAACTGTGTAAGCGCATATATATATATATATATATATATATATATATATATATATATATACGGCGTACGGTCCTTATGCACACCGCGTCTGAGAGCTCTTGTACACTCCGGAGTTAGGTTATACGTTACTCTATTCCCTCTATTCCCTCTATTCCTCTATAGCAGCGGTTCTCAACCTTTATAGTGCCGCGACCCTTTTAATTCAATTCCCTCGATGTGGCGACCCCGACTGTAAAAATTTTCGTTCACAATGTAAACTGATAAAATAATAATGCAGACAATCAAAATTTAGAAATCGTTATTATTTAATTGTCTCCATGTCTATCCTCGAATGACAATTATAGTAAAACAACTAGTACGTCTATTAACAGAAAAGAGACAACCCCATATTTCTGGTCTCAGGAACCCATAAATCGTCATTCGACCCCCTTGAGGTCAGACCCAATTGAGAACCGGCTCTATAGTCTATAAGAATCTGTTGCTGGAACAATTTCGTATAAGATTGCAGTTATATTTAGAACACAGTTATATTTAGAAGTTATATTTATAAAGTTCTATTCAGAACACATCTGCAGGGAACCCATAGGAGAGAGAGAGAGAGAGAGAGAGAGAGAGAGAGAGAGAGAGAGAGAGAGAGAGAGAGAGAGAGTAAATAGATGGATAGATAGATGGATAGATGGATAATTGGATGGATATATAGATGAGCTAATGTATGAATTGATGGGTTGATTGAGGGATGGATAGATACAGCGCGCTTGAAGTTAGGCAAATGTTCATAAGAGAAGGAGGAGGAGGAGGAGTGGGTTCGGTGGTTAATGGTGCACTTAATTCTGCACTTGCGTTGCGCACTTTTGCTCCCTCTGTAGACAAAGTAATGCACTTGGTGGCAATCTGGAAGAGGCCATTTCCGCTTGTATCACTCCGCCTTCCGCTGTTTTAACATGACGACAGAACGTCCTCAATGACTGGGAACTACTTTGCCACTGCCCCTTTGGACAAAGCCCTGGAAGGAGTGCGAATGCCAATTGGCTAATTGGTCGCCGCATCTTCTATGAGCCGAATCACTGACGTCGTATAATTGAGCGCTTGAAAGTCACGTGTTGAACCAGGGACGTCAAATTTTGAGGAAAAAAATTTTTTCTTGTGTTATTTAGTATTTAGTTTTTACATGTCCTAAAGGACCCTGAGAAACCTAGTCAGTGGATTGGACGAAGACAATGCCAAAATTCAACGCCAACAAATAGATAATTGTGCTTGTTAAACATCAAAACGAAGTCCAAAGACCAGAATGCCTTGCGCCTTCTAAGTTCTTGCTATTCTGTTTGGCTTATAAAGCGAGGCGTGGAAAGTCACGTGATGCAATTAGAATTTCCGGCACAACGTTGCAACAACACGGCGTTTCTCCAGCTGTGGCAACAGGGAACAGCATCGTCATCTTCTGGGCCCCACTCGTTTAATCACGGAAGAAAACGAAGAAAACCAAGTCTCAGGCCCTCAGCTGCCGAACCCAATGCTTCGAACCTCCTGCCTAATTGCACAGATGAGACGCTGTGGGTGGAGTGGGGGGTGGGGTGGGGTGGACGGGTAATTACCGAAAGCTTCTTTTACAGCTCATTTCTAATCTGCATTCCGTCCGAAGAGAGAGAGAGTGAGGAGCCAAGAAATACGAAAATGTTTCGAGAAAGAAAGACATTTCGAAAGTCTTCAATCATCGAACGAACGATAGACGTTTTATCCATCGCTCGATCATCGGTATTTACAATAGACCACCCTGGCCACAGCTCCTACTTTGTCTCCCCCCCATCCATCTCTCTCTCTCTCTCTCTCTCTCTCTCTCTCTCTCTCTCTCTCCCGTATTGCTAGGAGGAGGGAGGCAGGCAGGGCCGTTTCGCTGGCGGTGATATTCGATCCGCGGTCGGGCGAGCATTCGATGCGGTCGCCGCAGGGGGATATAAATCAGACGGTGGTCAAAATTCAAGCCGCACTTTGTGCTGCGTTGTAAACTGAACCACACCGACCGACTAACAGGCGGTCTGGACAAAAATGGTCAAAGCAGGAACCGACCAATGGATATCTAAGAGCAGAGCGCAGCAGCTGCTGCAGCAGCACTCGATTGGAAAATGAGGAGGGAGGGAGAGAGAGTTGATATATATATATATATATATATTCATCTTACAGTAGAATCTATTTAACGCGTCGTTGGATAATAATATCAATCCAATTTTAGCGAGAGTTCTCTTCGGGATATTTTTGTGATTTTTGCATTTATGAGATCTCATGATTAACTGCCTTATTGCGTAGCTTGAAATCAACTGATTTATATAGCGCCTGTAGCGCAGACACGTTTGTCTATGGACCAGTCGAGAGATCCTAATTACTGTCACTTAATAAATAGAGGATAGGTTAGATGGGGGCCAGGCCCTTTTCACATCCCGCATAAACAGCGGCGAAAACGTGCTGGGAAGCGGGCTGGCAGTCACGTGTCTACTCCGGCGCGACCTCTGGTGTGACGTCTCCCGAGTACAGAGTTCGATTGATTAAAGGATGCGGTGTCCAGACTGATTAAGAAACGCGTCCAGCAAGACATCGTCGTCGCCGTCTGTCTCTGTCCAAGGAAAAACGCACCCGCCGCCGTCGCTAGACGTCTCCATGCGTCGCTGGGTGTCGCTACGCGTCGCTGTGCGTGGCGCCCTCTCTTTCGATTGCTCTTTTGCATTCGGGTGTTGTGCGTCTTTTCGGTCGGCGTCGGTCGGAATAACGACCATTTGTCATCTTCTCTTCGCCATTTTTCATCATTTGGCGCGCGCTGTCGAAGCGCAGCGCCGAGACAAATTGACAGGCGCCTGACGTCACAAACGAACACAACGGTTGCGCTTTCGACGACCCCCTCACCTCCACCCCACTCCGATACCCACGTGACGGAAGACCTCTTACGGCCGCCGACAAAAGACAATGCCGGAAATTCCTTTGCTAGTTCTGAAGAAGAAGAAGAAACTGTTGAATGAAGTATCTTTGGGTGGGTGGGGGTGAGGAGGAGGAGGATGATGGGATATATATATATACTCTTCGGGTTGATATCAGTGCATCGATGGAGTCGTCATTAGTATCTTGAGCGCCGAAATGATAAATATGTCGAAAGCAGGAATGTACACCGTCCCGGATCTGAATCAGTGGCGGCTCCAGGATTTGGCAGGTGGAGGGGGGCGTTGGAGTGGCAACTTCTAAGCATGGGGGCCAACCATTTGTTGATAGGTATGTAGTAGTAAGCATAGAATCCCAACAGGGGTCACTGGGACCGGACATTCAAAAGGGGCACGGACCCCGAGTCCCCCATGTGGAGCCGCCATTGATCTGAGTTATAATAAATAAATAAATAAATAAATAAATAAATAAATAAATAAATAAATAAATAAATAAATAAATAAATAAATAAATAAATAAATAAAATACACAAATAGGTAAATGAATAAATAATAAATAAGTAATATCCTACTTTTTAAAACATGCTAGAGACATTTACTGACTGAGTTGCCTACTTATGCGCTGCACTGACTGTAGGGCTTTGAATAGGCCTTTAGAGCCCTTAGGCCTAGGCGATCATCGGTCGCCGTCGTCGCCGTCGTCGTCGTCAGCATCTACACGATGACGTCACTCGGTGTAACCTCTTTGGCTTCTGCGCTAACTTCGTTATCTCTTTGCTTCAATCGCTGGCGAGCGCGCACCAAGCGACGAAACTGCTAAACAGGAATTTCAGTGGGTAAACTTCGCGACTCGCATCACGTTCCACGCCCAACGGATCGGCGACGAATGGAAGGAGGGAAGGGCGGAGTTAATGGGGTGGAGGCGGGGGGAGGGGAGGTGGTCGGCGTTCATTCGTTCACTCTTGCGTTCACTCGATCGTTTTCGCTAATCGCAAAATCTCTGTAAACGGGGTCTGAGGTTGATTCTGGCGCAGTCAGAAGCATTTTTTGCTTTTAAAAAAACCACAGTCCTTCTGTATTTGGATGAGTGATGATTGACAGTTGTGGAATTTACGTAGAAACAGAAAAACGTCTTTTCATTTGCCGTGTTTCAGTTTCAAATGTACTCCGAGCATAGAACAATATAGGCCTAGGCCTAGGCCTATACTTTAGTTGTTCTATTCTATGGCGACGCTTTGGAAACTGAAGGAAGACTTGGCTACCAATGACGACCAGGTGGACATGAATTCATCGGATGGCGGACAATGAGACAACATTCCACGAAACCAAATATTGTCATAATTATTCTATCGGACGTTTGTTTTCATACAGTAAAATCCCCGTAAACAGAGGATTCAGAGGACCGGGAACCAGCGTCCGCCATGGACCGGAAGTCAACCGTTAACTGATCGTTCGTGTCAACCGAGCTCCTTTTAAACGGGTTTTTAGTGCGCTATCTGTCTGTACTGTATTTCCCTCTTACTTATTTTATCGGGGTCTGGAGCGGGGGGGGCGAGGGTCGTTTAGTGAACTCCCACTAATTGCGATCACAGCACCGGTAACGAGGCGCCAAGTTTCAAACCAGAACAACAAAGACCTGGAATATTTTCCATTGGAACTGATGAAGATTAAGTTTCTCAATAATATTCGTCACTTGGGTTATTCAAGCTCCTACTTCTTCTTCTTCTTCTTTCTTCTTCTTCTTCTTCTTCTTCTTCTTCTTCTTCTTCTTCTTTTTCTTCTTATCCTCCTCCTCCCCTACCCTCCCACCGCCCATCGCACGTGAGCGGCGGCGGGGGATGGGGAGACGTCGTCATCTGCCCTGTCACAGTGACATTAACTACGCTAATTACTGGAGGAGGAGGAGGAGGAGGAGGAGGAGGAGGAGGAGGAGGAGGAGGAGGAGGAAGAGGAGATTATAAGGCGGATTGAGTAGAAAAAAGATAGATGAACAGACGAACGAATCAAATTAAAGGCGCTAAAGGAAAGACACAGGCATACGCGAAACAGACAGACAGAGAAAGAGACAGACAGACAAAGACAGAAAGAGGCAGAGAGAGATGGAGGACTACATATAAAGCAAAAGCAGAAAAGTGATAAACACCAAAAGAGAAACCGCTAGAGGACAGGCGGATACATTTGAAGCGACAGACAGACAGACGGACAGACGGACAGGCAGACAGACAGACGATCGTCGTTATTGCTCCTTTCCTTCTTGTTGAACCGATTTCCCTTTTCCAGGTCAGCTGGAATCTGTCTTCCGACTGCAGCGAATATTTCTTTTCCAGATGGAGAGGAATACTGTCTGACGGAATCTTTCCACGGCGAGTGTTCCGGCGCCGACCTCATCCTCATGGAAAAGGCGGACTTCGGCCGGATGCGGCTCGGAAGGTGCGTCACTCGTAACTATGGCAACCTCGGATGTTCGCGGTCGGTGCTCGACCTGATGGACCGCGCATGCTCCGGACGCAGGTCATGTGACATCAGCGTCTCCGATTCGGCGATGGTTCGAACGAAGCCCTGTCCCAAGGACTTCGCCTCCTACCTGGATGCCGTCTACGTCTGCGTACCTGGTACGAAGCAGCTCAGCAACTTACCGTCGGGATTGAGTCACGTGGTCAGAAGATGACGTAGGAGAAAATCGATCACAATTAATAAGGCAGTTTAAAGGCCTCTGATGAGTTGCTTCAAAAGAAATACGCTGCCGATTTTTGAAAAAAAGGCAATGACAATATTGAGCAGGGACTGTACACGAGTCAATTACATCACTACTTTTTTTATTTATTTATTTATTTTTTATTATTATTATTAGCGAACTTCTATAGCGCCATTTTAGTAATGCATATAGCATCGGTCGATGGTCGCTCCGAATTCGTCTCATAGTTAGCATAAGAGTCACACTGAGTAATTCACTCGGCGAATATTAACAACGAAATTAGAAATTATGATCATCAAGAACAAGATCAAGATCAAGATCGGTTTAAGATAAATTCAGAAGACGAACGATTCAAGATTCGGAGGAATTTCCGACGCAGAAGGAAAGAGTTCTGGGAAAAACGGATGGGAGGGAGGGGGAGAGAAGGAGCAGAAGGAGGAGGGGCGAAATGCAAACATCTTTGCTATCTACGATTCCAATCTTTATCGATATCAGTGGGAAAATGGCGACGCAGCGGTTAAGACCGGGTTCTATTTCTATGAAACGCGCTGTTCAAATCGTTTCGCAAGACCTGAGCTTAAGGGTTCAAACGAGTGCATTCGAGAACCAATGCATTTTAACAGTTAACCGAAGCCTCACAGATCCGGACAATGGCTACATTTACATTCATATCACTTATTAATGCAACGGGTATAAACTGACGGATAAACCGACTGATTGCCAATACTTTTGATAAAATAGCAAGGTAATTCGTCACGTGACTAAATCGTCACTGAAGGTATGGTTCTAGAAATTCACGGAGGTTATTCGGTGCATCGTTTTAGATTATTATCTTTATCTCGTTTCGATTGTATTTTATATTTAAAGAAAAAAATCGAAAATGGAAATATTATTTCTGCTTTCTAGGCGTCCAAATCGTTCCGGAACTGTGCCGGACGTCTCAGATCCAGACGGTTATGGACGCGGAGGGATACATTCCGGGTCCGGTGATGGACGACTCGGTGGACGCCAGCCATCCATGCGTCCTCCTTTTCCAGTTGCCTCTGGGACAGCACCTCAACCTCACCCTCTACGACCTCTCCCTCCGCCGCCGCAACTCCAGCGGCGCATGGGACTCCGCTGCCATGGCGACGGGCGATCACGTGGTCTACGACGACGCGGGCAGCGACGAGGTCGAAGGTCATCCGAGCGCCGTCTTCAAGCCGTGTCTTCGCTACGCCGTCGTGACGGAAGCAGACGACGACGGCGGCGGCGGCGGCGGCGGCGGCGATGACGTCAGCGTCTGTGCCGGAAGTCAGCGCGCCAGTCACGTGTTCATCTCGCGCCGGAATCGAGTCCGGATCCAGGTGTTCGCCGCGTCGTCTCCGTCGCTTCGAAGGTCGAACTACCTTCTGCACTTCGAAGGTAAGATGACGACCTGCACACCTACACTCAGTACACTCAGCCGCCGCATTAGCCGTCGATTGATTCGTGTCAGTCACTGTCTGTTTGCATCACGGAGCAATCAAAGATTACAATATTCGTGTTGGAAATCAAGGTATTCGTGTTGGAAATCAATATAAGATGACGACTCTGTCTGTTACCTTCAAGCGTTCTGATTGGTTGACTATTGGTAGACAGCGTTGACTATTGGTAGACCGTTTACCTTACGCCGCGATGCAACCGTCGCGATGCGTTGGTGGGCGAGCGTCGATTGATTTGGTGGACGATGTTCGAAGACGACGTTGCTACTTGTCTGTTTTTGCATCACGAGGCAATTGCAAAGATTAGTTTTAGCAATATTCGTGTTTTTAACGAAATCAATAAATGTTGTTCAGCAACAAACGGTATTGGATTAGTATTATCCTGCACTGCGAGCGAAGCATCTTTCTAGTATATATATATATATATATATATATATATATATATATATATATATATGACGGATAAGCAGAAGAAGAAAACAAATTCTCTGTAATAAATCCGCCTTCTACTGTGCATGTATTTGTGTGTGTATGTGTGTGAATGTGTGTGTGTTTGTGTGTCAGTGGTCGGCTGTCCATATCCGGTGGCGTCCAATGACGTTTACTTCCGCCAAGAGGAAGGTCGATTGCTGATCGTCTGCAACTCGACGGGCGAAACCTCCGTTCTCGTCTGCTCGGCCTCCGTTTGGGTGGGACACTTTCGCAACTGCACCGAATCAGCGGGTAAAGGTCACGCTCTCTTTGACCCCTGACCCCGTTGACCTGCGCTGCAAGGCGACTGCAGAAAATATCGCTAACTGAGTTTGTTTTCCGTCGAAATTCTGAGGAGAATTCGAGATATTCTTACGTAAAGGTAGATTCCCCAAAATATTAATAAGAATAAACAAAGGTATCGCATAAGGTCATTTACCTGTCGCAATTCTGGGTCTAGTTGAATTGGCTCCCAATGAATTTTCACGTTGAGTCTCTTTCATGAAGGAGGTCGTCAGAGCAAATGCTGCTGCTGCTGCTGCTGCTGCTGCTCGGGCAATGGCGTTGTGCATCGAATTTGCTCTCTCTCTCTCTCTGTTAGCCATCAGTAGTTTCTCTCTTCAAAAGGTATCTAGTAAGTAAGTAAGTAATTTAAGACGACGGAGACGAAGCCGAGTTCGGGAATTCTTTTGTCGCCGAGAAAATTTTATTTCCGAAACAAATTCGGCTGCTTTGGAATCGTTTGGATTCGCTGCCAAAGAAGAAGAAGAAGAAGAAGAAGAAGAAGAAGAAGAAGAAGAAGAAGAAGAAGAAGAAGAAGAAGAAGAAGAAGAAGAAGAAGAAGAGGAAGAGGAAGAGGAGGAGGAGGAGGAGGAGGAGGAAGAAGAAGAGAGAGGAAGAGGAGGAGGAGGAAAAGAGCAAGACACAGCTGCCGAGGCCCGTAGTATGCAGGCGTCGCATTTATATAGCGCCGGCGTGTTCCTATTTGTTATCGATGTTCATCCGACGAAAGACAACAGCGAGGCGGGACTTCATTTATATAGCGCCACTATTATTGTCCGGCCTTTCGATGTAAGTTCTCTCTGCGATGTAGGTAATGAAAAGCTGAGAGACAAATATTTGCAGAGGTTTATCTTACTCACTCTCGTTTTCTCGTACCCTGACTGACCCCAAAAGCTACGGAAGCAACAGAACGGACGGCAACCCAATTCCTCCTTCGCTTAGCAGACTCCAGATTCGGACATTCTCTTTCTATAACGTACTCGACTCTAAGTTACACAGGGCCGATGAGTTTGGCACCTAATACCCGTACCTAACCCGTACTATCATAACCAATGTTACTGTCTGATGTTTTAAAAATAATCCAGTGGGGGGGGGTTGGACCCTCAGAATTGCCGACTTCCCCTTCATTATGCATTTCACTATAGGCTATACCAGTACCAGTGGATGAGTCTTTTTTTAGAGCTGCAACAAGTTGTGTTTTAAAATTTAATCAGCAAGAAAATTCTAAAGAAAAGAGTAAGAAGCTTATTTTAAATAATCGAACTTTGAGAAATTTAGGCCATTTGCTAGACATGTCAGATCACGTATCTTGCTGCCTGTTGGCCTAATTCAGACAAACTGCATATTAATTTCCTGGTATTTTCGTGACATCGTGACATTAGTCTGGTTATCGTGACATCGACTTGTGATGTCACGCGCGTAGTTTGGTGTCACGCGCATAGTCTGGTGTCATCCGTGTAGTCTGGTGTCGCGTCAAGACTAATTTTTATGACGTTTTAGTTCCAGGTGCGAAAATAAACAGCGAAGATGGATTTGTCGATTTTCCGGTCTACCTCAAGTCGGTAAGTAAGATCGGAAGAGAAGCTTTTCACTCGATTCGAATGATTCAGACTTTGGGAATACATTGGTGCCAAATTCTGCGAAATGCATATTGCGCTGGCAATCTAACACAAATCCCGGCTCGTGACTCTTGGCTATTGCTGGTGAAATGGTCACGGTCCTTTCCCTTTACCTTTTTAAAAGGATTTTCTCTCGTCATTATTTTTCTATTGCTGATTACCGCTATTGATTTTGATAGAAATTTGATTTGTTCGGCTTAAAAATAATACGCGGTCCTTAACTCTCTAGCTGTCTAAGATATCGAAAGTGAAACTGCTTAGCACAACTCTCTTTTATCATGTACAGCACTAGAGTAACAACTGTCCTTGGCTTAGCCACGGGGAAGGGGCACGGGGGGGGGCTGTCTCGTGAGATTTGCGTAAAGCCGGTGAGAAATTGGGCGGGGCGGAGGAGGGGTACGATATGAGAATACTGGAAATTTGGACGAACTCTTTTATTGTCGGAGACTTTTTTACACAAAGCTGTCATTCCCCCCTATTCCGAAACCTTGGCTGCGCCACTGAACACCGCAGTTGAGGTTGAAATACCTTATCCAATCACATAATGAACTTGATCGATTGATTGTAAAAACCTGCTAATGACTCGTATTTCTATTGTAATATTAGATTCTTATCAGATACGAGAGTAGAGACATTTTCAAATGCAGTGTAGTGATTTACCGGACCTTAACTCAGCTGCCGACGCCACACAGGGACACATAGGGCCTCTAGAGTCGGCCTATAGTGCCCCTGCCCCCTGAAAGGCCTGTGGCCGTGGAGCCATGTGCACTGCGATGCTTCCTTGAGCAGTGCTCTGCGGATGAGTCGCTTTGAGTCGCTTCGAGCCGTCGTGACTCGCTGAGGCGTGACTCAAAAGGCGCCATATAAATGGGAGCGGCGTGTGATCGTAATCGATGAAAGTGTTCGGGCGTCGATCGATCGCGACGCGCCACTCACTTCCGGTCACGCCTCACTTCCGGTCTGGAAGGAGGAGCGGGAGGAGGAGAAGGAGGAGGAGGATGAGGAGGGACGGAATGCGTACATTAAGAAATCTCTCGTGAAATAGAATCCACTCTTTGCGCCTTCTTCTTCTACCCCCTCCTCCTCCTCTTCCTTCCTCTCTCTCTCTTTCTCTCCCTCCTTCTCCGGCTTCCATTATTTCCTTCTTCCTTTCCTTCCTTTTCTCGTCCACAACGCCTTTTGCTCTATACTAATACTCATCCACTTTCCTTCACCTCCATCTCCTCCTCCTCATACCATTTCATCACCACATGCAAGTATACATGCTAAATTTCACTGTGTGCATAAACGACTATACGCTGTATACAGGTATATATATATATATATATATATATATATATATATATATATATATATATATACAGTCGAACTTTGTAATAACGCACTTACCTGATCTGTAAACTTTTTTACGTTATATATGGGGTACGCTATTTCCAATACGGTAGCGCATCGCAAGGAACAGTAGGCCTACATTGCGGTATACGTTATTACAGAATACACGTTATAACTGATTCCGTTATATCGAAGTTCTACTGTATATAGAATCTATATATATATATATATATATATATATATATGTATTGTGACTATCACAATATATATATATATATATATATATATATATATATATATATATATATATATGTCTGTACATGTATAGGCATAGGCGGCAATCTGACATAAAACTTAGGGTGTCACTGTCCAGGCCTCCTATGGGATGGACCATTCACCCTTTTTGTAAACGCGGTCGGTGCCTCCAATTTTTTTTAAGGTCAGCAAGTGAGTTTTAGTGCACTCTGGACACAAATCAAAACCTGTCACACAATGGGCCAGATATCTTAAGACAGCGTTCGTCACTCTATAATTATATTGATATAACTTACTAACCATTCCCCAAAATATTCAGCAGGACTTTCATTTTGTTGATGTCCTTGGTTCTCGTACAGGCCTACAGTCTCTGACAATATAGTGTGTAGTATGAAATGGCTACGAGGTGCTCTATTTCGAATGCTTTTGATCGAAATTGAAAAGGCCAATATTGATTAATTTTAAATTATTTGATGCAATGAAATTGGGGACAAACGAAAATGAGGGGTTTTCAGAGAATTTCTTAAATTCACTGAATTTTTTTTACACATCTATACATCTGCTGTTCAATAGGCCTTCGATTGGCTATGTCACATTGGGAACTAATCAGGCTTATAGGTCTACATGGTGTTTTTGTTGTCTATAAAATCTGCCATACAATGGACCATGCACAGTATCTTAAGACATTTACTACACTGCATAGCTTCTCAGACCCCATGATCGCCGCCTATGTATTTAGGCATAAGCCCCTCAGGAATGAAGTATAATATATATATATATATATATATATATATATATATATATATATATATATATATCCTCGCGCTGGGGTACAACGGCGTAGAGGCGCGTCCCAGGTGGCGGATGGGGAAAGTCCTGGGCTGGAAACCTCCTGGGATTGCACCGAATAATACGGAATAAGGTGCCGTGGACCAACTGTTGGTGGATGTATTCAACTGAAGAGCATGGAAGAACAGCATCACTGGCGGAAGATCTTCGTACGCTGTCGTGCCAGCAGAGGGCGCGTGTCCAACTACTGTATATGGGGCATTGCGGCCAGCTCGATATACCGAGAAATCATGACCAGTGCTCGGCGAAAACAGGGTCATGGAAGGACACAAGACGGAAACAGGAGGCGGATCAACATTCTGTGTCTCGCTATTGCCGCTGAAGAGCTGGCAGAGGGCAGGATGGTGACGATGCCTCTTGGAAATGTCTTGTGCCCAGCTATTGCCACCAATGGGTTGGCAGAAAGCAATGATGATGATATATATATATATATATATAGGTCTGTCAATGTTCATAACGTTTGGCGTGTCTGTGATCGTCGTCGTCTACGTCGCCGTCATGGCAGTCTGCGTCATCTACATACGCAAGTGAGTGGGTGACATATTCGGATTCTGACTCCGTCGTTTTCCTGCTATAAATCAATTCTCACATTTTCTCACCTAATGGACGATATCTGTCTTACAATGAAGCCAATGGCTCGGTCGACAATCAACCGCCGGCCATTGAAACTGTCTCATTGGCTTTGCGAAAAATCGCACGATAGATATAAATGCGCACATGTGGGGGTTGGGGAGGGAGGGGGTGACTGGTCCCTTTCACCTTTGCCTTCCCTGACTGCGCCAATGCTACTTCTTTATCTATTTCATATATTTGTTTATAACTATTTGTGTGTACCGGTTGAAGGGATATTTTTACACTCCCTTAACCCCCCCCCCCCAATTTGATGTCGACACCCCCCTAATTTGGTAATGTGACAATGATATGCATACAAATGCATACTAATTAGCTCCGGACACACCCTCCCAATTTGAGGTCGACACCCCCCAAATTCACAATCCTGGAAATATCACTGACCTGTTGTCGCTAACTTTGCATGCAAATGGGGTAAACGAATATTTGCGCTTTCTATTTATAGGCGTCGAAAGAGGTATTCGACCGGAACGGAGGTGAGCGAGCACCTGACCTTCCTGGAGGGCGAAGACTCGATGCAGCTGGCGGCCCATCGAGGAGGAGGAGGAGGAGGAGGAGGAGGAGCAGCCCTTCACCCGTGCCACGAGCACCGCCAACTCCTCTGCTCCGACCGAGGAGTCGGGAGAGGAGTCGGTGGCATCATCGGTGTCACCCATTCTCCCACCTACACCCGCTGCGGTCACCGATCGAGGGATTCGACGACGCCTCTCCCTCCTCCGCCTCCTCCTCTCCCCCACCCGCTCTGTTGCGACGGTTCCAGAATCCCCGGAAGTGGCCAGATCGCTTGCGCATGCGCACTGCTATGGCCGGAAGCGCTCTACAGCAGCGACGGCAGTCGAGGATCTCAGCACAGATCCCTCGATTCACTGCAGGCGTTTGACAGCGATTGCCACAATCATCAACATCATCATCAGCACCACCACCAGCACTTCTGCTGCGACAGTCATCTCCAGCCCCCTCAGGGCGACAGCTGCTGCTGCTGCGGTCGGGGACACCCCAAAGAACCCGATTCCCTGTCCACCACCATCTCCTCCTCCGCCGATCGATGCGTCGACGTTGCCGCCCGTCTGAGCGTCGTTCGCGGGGTCCTTGGGCTGCGGAAGTCGAGGTCCCCGATCGAGGACTCGGCGAGGCCTTCTACCGGTCAGACGGCCTGTCCCCATGGACAACTCCAACCCAACCACCCTCCGGCCCCCGACGGCGACTGGACGCCGTTCGAAGGACAGGGCGGGGCGAAGAAGGCCACCCAGGGTGTTCATTCGAGCGTCACTTCCGTTCGTGACGTGACGGTTACCGCCAGTGGCAGCGGTCTGACCGACGATGCCGAGAACGGCGAGAGAAAAACGAACCATTGTAAGAACAGTCACGTGACCAAGGCAGACGATGCAGCTGTTGAACCGAGTAACCCCGACCTCGTGTCTGCTGCAATTGGAACGCAGCAGCAGCAGCTGTTAAACGGATACGTCTGAACATGACGTCACGCAGTAGTCGTCTTAATCGTTGTCGTCGTCATCATCACTACGATGACGCAGTGCATTGCATGTTCCATTATCACAAACAGTTTCTCTCAGCAGACAATCGTCAATAACAGTACTTGCTATTATAACAAGAATTTTAGCAGTCGTTGTCTACCAGTACTATTCAATATTCGATATTTTCAAACTAGCTGAAATCTTTGCAGCCCAATTCAGGAAATAGCATTAAAGGAATTGAACACATGGCCAACTAATGACTGCACTGAAGGTTGAAAAGAAATGTTGCAGTGCCCAAAGATTGGGCACCTGAAACCTCCTCCTCCCCCACCCCCAACAATTTGCCCCAGCATCGAAGTTGGTTCTTGTGCTGAAGAAACTCCCGAGTTCTCACGAATCATTGAAGTTCATAAGTTCATAGTTCAAGGTGAAACAATTTTGATTTTCCAAAAGCCATACAAAAACTTAAGTTCCAATACAATCACAACAGGATGTCTAATAATCCATTCAAAAGTAATTTGTCCAAAACATAAACAGAATAAAACGAGTAAGTTAAATTCAGTGGCATCATTTTAAAAACCTGTAAAAAACAATTAGCAAAAATTACAAATATACATCTGAACACCGAATTCTGAACACTACGACAAATTAATCCGGAACCTGGGCAAAACTTTTGTTCATCGCGCCGTACACGGCGAAACCAGTTCAAAACACATTCAGAGAATGCTGAAAAACATGCATTTTAGAAGTGAAATTGATTCTAAGCGAAGTTGAAATATCGTAACATCAACACCGAGATCACAAATTTGGATACACTAAGTACGACCAGCTAACCTCATTCGGGTTATTCCTATCCACAGTTTTCCTCTGTATAGAGGTACAATACAGTAATTAGAATTCCAAATGGTGCTTTCTTCAAGTATTAAAGCGACTGTAAAATTAAACGACTCATAGGAGTCATAAAAATGTCAACAGTTAGTTTAATTAATTATATCGTTAGGCTGGTTTGAACGCGCTTGCAAATCATGCAATGGATCATTACAACATTGACAAATGACCCTTCCACAGGTCAGGTTCCTTAATAATACAGTAATCACAATAATAAGATACGATTAAAACGAAGCAATAGAGACAAAACTAAAAACCAACAGACATTCCTTTTCAATGGCATAAGCAGCACTCCACATGGGCTGAACAAAAACACAAGAAGACTTTTGAAATAAATGAACTCAAACGAAACGGTATTACGCCTATACACAGAAAACACAAATGACACTTTCCATTTCCACTTTCCATTGGAAAGATCAGGACTAGAGCCGAAGTACACATATTATCTCAACGCCACTCTTCCTACGAGCATTAACAACAGTGAGAGTAAATAACTGAGAATTTACCGCTCTAATATAGAAATATGAACACTTGAGAAGAACAAGAGCGCACCCATAAAATAAATTCTCTTGCTTTGTCAAAATATTCAAATATTTATCTAAACACCAGCACAACATAAATTTGGTTGAATTAGTTATATATATATATATATATTAGGCAAACACAATTTACTTTCAAAACAGATGAGCGATGGCCAAAGCAGATATAATCCTGCATTAGTTTAACACTGAAGAAGAAAGAGATCAACATTTAGCCTTGTCTCTGTTAGATTTGCTATGAGCAAAGTGCAAAGTCAGCTCTTTATTACCTATGCTGTTTGCCGACCACGTTTTCGTGCGACAACAACGTCCGGTAGATTCGAGACCAACGGGAAAACGCCGCACTCGAATTTTCAGACCAGAAACGGAGATCACTCTCCAAAGAAACTTCTTGCTTTTCTTGAAGCCTTCGTCCATTCTGCAGTCGCACGCCAAGCCTGTATCGCGTTCTTTGTTTAGACTATTCAGGGAGTGCAATGCGCTGGTTGGAATGTGCTGGAACGCCAAAGCATCCGGTTTTTTCTGCGCGTTTTTCTTGGCGCCTGAAAACAGTCTGCGCTCTTCCGGTCTATCACAGAAATTGGTCGTCACATCTTGGAGGGACCTCGAACCGCCGTGAACGACACAGGTTTCGCAAAAACCCCTGTGCTCACCTTCGGTCGTCAGCGGGGGCTTGAACTCAAATTCATCGCTGCAATCCTTCTCGCCGTTTAACTCGCGCAACATGTCCATCAGTTTGTCCAAATCGACGCGGTCGTCCTCCTCGGGTTTAGCGGAACTAACGGAGTCGCCGTAGGTTGGTCCGGCAGCATCGCCGCCTCGGTCTTTCATAACAACGCTCGGCTGGGACGTGGAATTCGCCGTGCCGGGTTCTTCAGGTGCTTCAGGAGTAACGTTGTTTCCATATCCTGCATCAGGTGTAAGCTCACTTGAATGCAACTGCCCATCAGTATCTTCCAGGTCAACTGGAGGACAATCCGTTTTTATTTCAAATGTACCACAGATAGAATTTTCATTATTGGTCGTGAAACTGGAAATTGCGGCCGATTTTAGGGTCTGCTCATTGCCTGGCACATCATTACCTGCACTCAGAGCATCCACTTCGACACCTGTCTGGGGCTGATTTAGTGCATAAGACACGCCTCTGTCGCTAGATGTCTTCGACTTCTGTCGTTCTGCCTGCCACTCCTTGCTGGCATCTTCAAGAATCTTTGACAACGTCGTCAGAACGTCGTCGTCCAAAACAGCCGAGTCGGCCAAATTAGAAACTGGCGCCGTCAGTGAGGCGGCCGACTGCGACTCGGACAACGCCCTTACCTGTGCCGAAGGTTCTTCTTCGAAACAGACGTACGGAGGAGTGGCGATCGGAGCACATGTGACCGGAGGACAGTTCTTCTCCGACCAATCGCTGCGGTCGACATTAACCAACTCGTCCGGCCAAGGATCAAGCGTGTCCTTGTCTCTGTCTTCGTGGCTACAAAGGGAAGTCTGTGAGATATTCGTCAACGGGGCGTCTTCGTCTTTACTCACCCCATACAAAGTGATCAGACCTGGCTTCTGGTCAAGAAAATCCACTTGGCACTCCTCGAACGGCAGATCCGACACGACACCACTTTTGGTCGTCTCGCGGCCAAATCCAACAAAACCGCATGTCACGTGAGAAGCAGTCAAAGCTGCCGACATGGCACTTTTCACCGGAATCAGAAGATCCGGCATCTGTACTTTCAGTCGGTTTGTTGATTCGTCGATTCCGTCCATCAAGTCGGGATACGCCTTTACTTCCGCAACCGATTCCAAAGTTTCTTGGTTTGGTGGGAATGTACATGCAGACAAAGGACTCTGGACACAGGCTGTGGAATCCTCAGCTGGAACTGTCTCGTTCAGCTCAAGGTCAACGCTGGAATTTCCAAATTCCTTGGCATTCCTTTCAGCATTATCAATGTCACCGGCAGAAATGCCAGAGTTAGCGTCGGCGATATTGTCTTCTAAAGTGTCTGAATTTACAAATAATTTTGGATCTTCGATCAGTGAGTCACTCCTAGTGCTATCATGTGCACTCCCCATGGTATCATGTGCACTCATCATGGTATCATGTGCACTCCCCATGGTATCATGAGATGGTGTTTTATCAATGGGATTCTGATCATCTTGAACAGCACAGATAAGGTCTTCACCTTCGGCTGAATCAGACACGCCACTGGTTTCAGCTGGTTCTCTGGCTGGCTGAATACTGACAAATAAAGCTGGCAAGGAATCAGACATCTCATCAGAAATAAGTGGTGAATCATGACTCTCATTTTCTACAGTCTCTGCAGTAGGCGGCTCTACAGCAGCAAAGCCTTTGGAGATTTCCACAGATATCAATTCTGAAATGGGGGCCATCAGAGATTTTGTTGATGGAAGATGATCTGGATTCATTCTCTTCTTTATTACAAACAAAACGAGGCAAAGAAATGTCGTCATCATCACTCAGGTGGTCACTCGACAAAGAATTCTGCTCAACTGTCACTCCATCAAAAGCAGAATTCTCTTCATGAGTTGAGACTGACTTTTCTCCATTGCTAAGACTGCAAGGAGGCAATAACAGGTCTTCCTTTAGATCCAAAGTTCCAGTAGGGCGGCCAAGAACTTCATCAGTGACATTAACTGGCGATGCAACCGAGTGCTTTGGTGGCTTAGGAAAGCTCTGCTCGTTTTTCAATGCATTCTCCAGACTTTCGTCAGAATCTTCTGAATTTTCATTTGCCAAACTTGTAGCGGCCTGCAAATCCTCTCCTACACGTTCGTCGTCTATCTCGGTGACTTGTTCGTCTCCAGCAGGCTCACACTTCTCCACATCCATGAACTGTTCATCTCTGGTACTTTCATCAGAATTGCTGCAGACAGTTTCTTTGTCTATCTCAGAGATCTGACCGTCTTTCGTAACTTTCTCCTCTGCATTTAGAAAATCCTTCTCAGGACTTTGACTCTTTCTTTCGGAGTTCTCCGTTGTCATTCTGGCAAACATGGCAGAGTCGTTGTCACACGAGACAGAGGCAGGACCCTGTTCTGCTTTCTCTTCTTCTGCATCAACAAAGGACGAAAACCTTTTGACGTTGCCTTGCCAACCATGTTCATCAAAGGGTTGCAAACTTGCAGGTGTAATTGCAGAATCCAGCGGAGCAACTGGGGCTCGGTCCCCAAGTCTGTTTCCAAAGGCTCGTCCCCTATTCTAGCGTCGAGTCCTCCACTGCATGTGCTTGGACTTGGCTCTGAGCCATGCTTCGAAAGAGCGGCAGGTCCATGCTCCGAGACTGATGCGGCAGTGAAGTCTTCGAGGTCAACGCTCCTGTCATCACATCCTTCAACATCCACCTCAACTGAAGACTCCGAAGTGCCCGAGGGTGACACACAACGTTCCACCTCACCTTTAATTCCATAAACAGCTTTTGCCTTTCCGTCTGCACCGCCTACTCCTTCGCTAGAAATGCGATAAGTTTCAACAGCTGACAAACTGGAATCGTAGATAACAGAGGCAGAGCACTTACTGCCTCCATCACACGGTTCAGCCGACTTCAATTCCAAACCTTCATTCGCCAGGACCTTACTGACATTTTCAACCATCGCAGAAGGACTTCTGCGAGGAAAGCACTCATCCGGTTCTCTCATAGGTCTAGTTTTCACATCAAAAGTAGTCTGAGAAGATGGCTGACGTAAGAAATTTGATTTAGTCGAGACAAATTCCCACGGCCTCACAAAACCTCCGCTGGTCTTAGAGGCACATTTTTCGTCCGGTGGTTTCTCAGCCGTAAGCACTTTGGTGGTTTCTTTCAGTACATTCTCACCCACAGCTGCAGTTATTTCTTGGACAGCCGGGCTATTTAATGAAGACCGTGTGTTGATATTCAACGATGGTTGTTTCGCAACAGACACCAGTTTTCCCACCACACCACCACGACTTCCTTTCGAACGCTTTGCCTTGGGCGTCATCTCAGTCTGGTCTAATTTCAGGTCGACAACAACATCCAACATGGAACCTTTCGATAAGACGCTGTCTTCGAGAATGTCGAGCACTTTGTTACAGGAGCTACGGAGAGCAACTCTCCAGTCCGCTCTGTCATCCGCAGAGTCATTCACTTCGTCCGAAGAGAAGTCAAGGTCGTCCTCTTTGTTGATGCAATCCACAGTGGAAGAGCATTTCGCATTTACATTAACAGGATCTTTCGTTTCAATGTCTGTGCTGACATTGCACTTGGCCTTAACACAATGCATTTCATTCGTGGCAATTTCTGAACTCATTTCTAAAGAAACTGTCGAATGACAGTCGGTATTTTTGGCTCCTAAATCACACGTTTTCGAAACTTCGTCCCCAGTAATGACAACTCTTCTACCAGCAGAAATATCAGCTACATTTAAAGTTTCATCAACGTCCGCACGATTGAAATCACAAGCAATGGGCAAGTCGCCACCAGCACCACAGGGCGGAGATCTATCCGCCAAAACAGCCGTCGATGTCTTTGCAAGGGACAGATCAACTGGAGAATTATTGCACGAATTATCAGCATTTTCGAATTTCTGTACAGGAGACTTTCTTATAAACGAGTTTATATCATCGAACGTGTACTTGGCCGCACTCGACGGCGTGTTTTTGCCAGCAGGGTATAAATGCAGAGAGCTGCGTCGGGAACTGCCCGTGTCTGATCTATGCTTCTTGCCAGATGACAGAGATCTCGAGGGTGTGTCAATGCCGCTTCGCTTACTTTCTTGAAAAACAGCAGGACGGTTGGAACCAACTTTTGCGGGTCCAGGTATATTGTATTCAGACCCAAGAGGAACGCTCTGTAGGAACGGAGGCGGTTCCAACATTGAATTTCTCACGTAGGAATCGAGAAAACCACAGCATAACGCAACATTGTCGACCTTGGAACCGTAATTTGGCGCCAATGGCAAACCCGTGACGCCCATCTCCATGGCCTGGACAAACATTTCCAAAGACGGCAGCTCCGATACAAGGGCGTCCAAACCGGTGAAGTTCTCTGAATGAGCAATGAACGCCTGATGCTTCTCGCTCTGGAAGTGTTCAGCTCGATCGATGAACATCAAATCGCAACATTCGCAATAGCCCGCTTTCTTGGGATTCTTCTGCTTCGACTTCTGCCGCTTTCCTGCCGCCTGGTCCGATGGACCGCGATGAACACGGCTGTGGGAAGAAGGATGCCCCGAAGGAAATGCATCAAACAGCTTGAAGTTTGCGCTGTATTCCTGCATCATGTCCTCAACCTTAACAAACGGCGTGTCCAATTCCTTCAAACTCTCCTTCGAATTTCCCAACGTAACCTGCTTTCGGTAAAGGTTTTCCCTCTTGAGAAGTTTTCTCAGAACAGTAACTTCAACCACCGGAATGTTCCACGTGTGCGCAAACTGAACTGGATCACAGATTGTGGCTGAAGATTTCATTGAATTTGACCGAAGTAGAAGTGCCTTTCCACGGGACATTGCGGCTGAATTCAGGCCTGAAATAATACAGACAAAAGCATCTGAAATCCAAAAGTCTATATACATAAATTTCAAAATCAATTATAAGATGACTACTGCAATGAAGCATAATCGTAGATTTTCATTATAAATGGACTTCATGCTATTTACAGCTCACAATATCAAAGTCCATTTTAATTGGATTAAACCCTAACCTGTGATCTACAGAGCCAAGACACTGCTAAAACTGACTCTGCAATAACTTAAAATACAAACATTTCTATATTATTATTATATTATTATTATTATTATTATTATTATTATTATTATTATTATTATTATTATTATTAGAGCGACAACTTATATGGCACTATCTTAAAGCTCAGGCAGTGGACAAGAGCACTTTACAATAAGAGTTCCATAAGAAGTACTAAAAAGGTGAGTTTTCAGTTTTTGGGCAAATCGGTCGGGGAAAATTTCCGACCTGATTTCTTCCGGAAGGGAATTCCATGATTATATGAATGATTATATGAATTATATATTATGAATATATATTATTCTGAATATATATATATAATTATATATATAATAATTATATGAATGATTATATGATTACAGTGACCAAGATTTTCTGCTCTTTAGAAGATCATCCCAGTAAAAAGCATGTCAAAGTACAAACATCAAAACAGAGAAGGAAATTTTGAAATCAGGCAGAGACCTTTCAGCTAAAAATTTGAGAAATGTATTGTTCACCACCACCATAGCAAAAAGTAACATGAAATGCCAAAAAATCTCAAATTCTCAAAATCATCATAAAAATTGTCTGTAACTTTCTGTTTCTTATATCAGATCAAGTATTATATTATCAACATCCTCAGCATTATGTCTGTTAGAAAGGTGAACCGATGGTGTGGACAGTTGAAGCAATAGGTTTGTAGAATCAAGAGAGAATTCAAACAGTATTTCAAAAAAAGATTGGCACTAGAGATAACAAACTTACCACATTCAGTCTTTTTGGGAGTTTTCTCTTCAACCAGCGAAGGACTAAGCATATCACGTTCCTCAGTTCTGACATTGACGACGTTGACACGACTAGTAACAACGCAGGTTATGTCCTTCGATAGGAACTTCTCAATGACTCCTCCGAACTTTTTTATGTATCTCTCCAAATCCTCAATAAGATGGCCGTCCTTCAGATCCAGAAATATTTTCTCGCCTCTCACCGTTCCACAACTAAACGGCGTTCGGGAACGGCCGTTCAGAACAGGATCGGCAGTTTTGTCGTGGCTAGAGACATTACTGACGTCGACGCGATGCGCAGAAGTCAGCGCAGTGGCAACAGAGTCGTCGACGACTTTTATAAATTTCCTTCGAGAGTCGTCAGCGCTGGCTTTTCGCTTCAATCCATCTTTTGATAATTTTGGTTTTCTTGAATCTGAAGGGCATAGAATGGTTTTCACAGGTGTTGGCTGCATCCCAGATGATAAAATAGAAGCTGGTCCCAGGTCCAGCCTGTTCTACTTGTTAAATAGCATTCATCATGGTAGTTACAACATAGCAAGGTCATTCAATGAGACCAAAGCAATTGCTAATCTTGTTCACAACATGAAGTCCTTACTGAATGAATATTTACATTCAAATTCTTTACACTTGCAAACAGAATAAACTCTAGCTGCAAACAAAAATAAATAGTGGCTGATAAAACATAGATCAACACCGATTAACTCACTGTAAATTATGAAAAAAATTTGAGTAAATAAGACTTCAAAAAGATAACCATTAAATCAATTTTTAGCAGAGTTTCACAACGGGCGAACCATTAATACAAATAATACAAACAACAGTTAGGGCCAAGGTAAGGGGCATATGGCCAGCTTTCTTTTAGTTAGGACCATCTAACAAAGCTAATCATAACCCATAACGCTAACCTGCGCATGGTTCGCCGATAACGAAATTCTACCAATAAATGCATAATCTTAAGTGGCACTATCCCGTAACCCTCCTTCGAACAAATGCAGCCACATAAACCGTTCTAAAATAAAACATCGTGGACCGGCAGATCGGGCCTAAAACATAGATTTCTGTAGCATGAAAGACGTATGCATTGTTCATAAGACAGTAAATCAATATTAAATGCTAAAGCAATTTTGTATTTTTATTTTCTAAATTTTTATAATGCAAACTGACCTGCTAATGCATGCACAACTACATTAATAATAATAATAATAATTATATGCAGCAGTCTGTCGGCGCCGATTGTCACTGAAAATCAGAAATCAGAAGAGCAAAATTCCGTTTACGAAGCGTTTGCGTTCAGTTCTAGTCTTTCGTTCGGCAATCGGAGAGCTTCGAACGATTTTCAAATGATTCTAATTCAATTCAAGAAAAAACAAAAATTCTCATTTTAAAATTTCAACTGGTTCTCCGCAACGTCCGCACTCGACGCTGGTTCCCTAGCAGCGTAGTAAATGCACGTGCTTAATAGGATGAATGAGCGACGCCATTTAGGGTCGTGAGCTCGGAAATTTTCCAAAATTTCCTGCGAAATTATTCCAAAATTTTCGAAAAGGTAGAGGTACTTTTTTCGGAAAATTACGGAAATTTGATTATTATTATTATTATTATTATTAATGTATATTATTATTATTTATTACTATTTATTACTATTATTACTACTATCTATTAATTATTATTTTTTAATTATCATTATTACTATTTATTACTATTCGTTTGTTGGGCATTTGTTAACAACTGTCGTCATATTAGCGCTATATAATGTTTTTATGGACATGCGCGCGGCGCTTCCGGTTGCATTTTACGTATAAGCGCTTCATAAGAGCCGCAGAGCAAGAGACGGGAGGTGCGTCTATAAACTCCCCAAAACGCTTGCTATCGGCGCGTTGCTGAATGCGTTGGCGTCTCAATAAGAGTTTTCGATGTAAAGACAATGACTACACCGTTCGAAAGCAGGTGAACAACTAAACATATAACGATCAGTTATCACCGTCGTCGTCGTCAGCGTCATTTATCTATACTTCTTTGTCGTTTCTTATCACTGCAACTTTTGAAGAACTTCACAGAAATAAAGCAGATTTTGAAAATTGAGGATATTTTTCAGATACAGCAAAACCCCATTAGCACGTTTTCTTATTGTCAATCGAATATGAAAAGAAACTCTTATTAGTAAAATTGTTCATACTCTACGTCAAGCCAGGCTATTTTCCAGGGATTTGCGTTCTGGGGGAGGAGTGCCCAATAATTGCAGAGGGCGTCGATGTCCAGTGTTTCATCTAGACTCTTTGGACCCATTGCATTGATTTGGCGCGCCAAGTAGGCGTACACGTTTACAGTGTACATGCCAAGCGCACAGCGGTGTTATTTATTTTATTTCTAGGATTATCAATTTGGGGGTGTTGGTATATTCTGGGTTTCTTCTGCCGAAAAAGCCTGACAAGCTAAAAAAAAGGCCATCCCAGGATCAGATTCGGGGGAAGATTGGGGCGTCTGTCTCAGATTGCGGGGGTGGGGGGTGTTAGGGGGTGTAAAAATATCCCCGGTGCATAATCTGACGTAGAACTGCCTAGAACGAAATCCTGAAGAATTTTGTTCATCTGTTCATCTGACCCACGAACTGCGAACACGGTTTACAGACGGACTCCCGTCGTTTAGTCGGAGTAGAAGTTTCCATCAGAAACCGCCCTCCCCCCTCCCCCTCCCCCAGCCGTCTCTTCCCCTCCGAATGCGCTGGTGCCATGTTTCGTACTCTAGTCTGCTTTCCATCTGCTGTGGTCTTTGAGAGTCGACGTCTGATGCCAGTAACAGAGAAGTGCAGAGGAGGAACTTTTTCACTCCCCTCCTCCTCCTCCCTCCGCCCCTCCTCCTCCTTCTCGTCCTCCTCCTCAGTGGCGGTTCCACCATGTTGATGACTGGGGATGCATCCCCCACCGGGGTTCCGGATGACCTTGTTTGCTTGTCAACCTATTTTCCGGTGAGTTTTTTTAAATTAGTGAAAAATACTGCAAATGATCTTTTTCTTGCTTGTCGGCCTTTTTGGCAAGGTTTCTTAACATTTAGTGAGCAAAACACTGCTAACAATGACTTTTTCTCTTTTTATTTTGTATTTCTTCTTCACACTTTGCATCCCTATCACCAACTTCCCAACAAATTTTCATTCCCACCAAGAATTCCTGGAACCGCCACTGCTCCTCCTCCTCGTCCTCCTCCTTCTTCTTCTTCTTCTTCTTCTTCTTCTTCTTCTTCTTCTTCTTCTTCTTCTTCTGATTCTGCTGTTTTCTAATCCTGGAAGACGCCTTGAACGGTGTTTTCCTTCTCTGACCGATGGCGTAGCGAGGGTGTCCGGCGCCAGAGGGCAGCACGTGACTGATGTCGCTCTCAATTTCCGAAAAATCCTGACAAGCAAAAAATGACATAAACGCGCGGACGGGCGGACAGGTCTTCGTCCTGGCGATCTGACTAAGTGGAACAGGCGATTAACTACTTTTCCATGTTTGTCCGGATTTTCCAGGCTGTTACTCGTTTCAATGCCCGGTCGTATAACACAAATTAGAAGAATACACTATCATTGAAAAAATTAAATTTTGGGATCGATTTTGGCGCTCCACCCTAGACGCCGGGGCGGTTGCCACTGCCCCCTCGCTACTCCGCTGTCTCTAATTAACCCAAAGTCTCTCTGGTCGAAATTGTAACCTATATTTGCCGATAGGTTGGGCCAGTGTTGGAGTTGTGAAATTTGAGCGGGGGGGGGGGGTTGAGGACTGAAATTCAATGAATGACAGAAGCTGTATGTACCCGACATGCGATTTTTGGGAGGGTTGCAAAGTTAGCTGGGGGGTCAACTCCTCCAAACCCCCGGCAACTCCAACACTGGGCTGGGCCCCTCGGTGTTTCGCCTTTGGCCAATAGGACGACATCTGCTTATATACTCTTGACTGGCCGTTCATTCGTTCGCTAATGCGTTCTTTCGTTCATTTCTCTGAACATTCTTCTACACCTGCATTGCGTGCCTTGTTTACGCCTTTTCCCTAAGATACGAGACGTGACCTTCGATGATGTGCCATCGCTCTTATCGCCTTCGTCCAGATGACGCTGCGTCTGCTCGCTTCCATGGAAACGGTTTTATGCCCGATACTTAAGAGTATTTTTATAACTAGGCGTTATATATTATATATATATTTTTAAAATGCCCTCGGTACTTCATTCCCGAGGGACTTATGATATATATATATATATATATATATATATAATATCTACATACTGTACTGTACATATACAAGGTGTGTCAATAAACGCCGTTCGATTTTTAAGTGATGGAACTTTCTCAATATTTAAGGTACGAAGAAAATAAAAATATACAACATTAACATACGATGCGTCACGTAATCGCTTAAAACAAAGTTTTGCTACAGACTATGGAAGGTAGTCTTAAAGTCCAAACGATGTTCAATGTGTCCCTCTTTAGCCCGAATATCCTGTAGAATTCTACCCAACCACTGGTCAATCGCTTTGCCCGTTGGCACGAGTGCCCGTTGTCAAGAGCATCTATTACCATCTAATAGTGTCGAATAAACAGTTTAAGAGAATTATTTCAAATGAGGCGCTGTATGAACTGCATCTGCCATGTTGAGCGTTCGGCTAAATGGACTTATCGCCTGTGATTTTATTTGGCGCCAATGTAACCGTCCGACAACTAAACATCCTCAAAGAAGCACAGATGGAAGAGAGGCTGAAGCCTGCGTTGTCCAAGGGAGCGGCGGGAGTTCAAAGTGAAACGAAGCGGCATTTGGATTGGCTGAATATCGGTACAGGTGATTGACCATAGGGTCAGAGGCATCATAGACATCCTATGGTATGACGTCATGCTGCTGAAACATTTTGAATGAATTTTACATCGGCTTTTTCTGTTACAATTTCCGAACTGTTTATGCTTCAAAGGTCTTTGATCGCTGTTCATAGTGAAAGTCCCTGCTGATCAGAAGAGGTGCAATTATTCCCTTGTCCGCATAATTACACCGCAATTATTCTACCCGATGCAATATTTCTCCTTGTTTAAGTTCGATCAAGATCGAAAGAAAGTGGATAAGTATGTTAGACCATGTCGTGCCACTAGCGCCACCTAGCGATTAACAGCTGTACTGGCGAATTAATTAATACAACCCCGAGGACACGCTGTACATGTACAGTATAGTCCCCTATAACTGTACAAGATTATGCATACAGAAATAACGTCTGTGATGTGGGCATCTATTTAACCACTGCATTCAAACATGTTGTACGAGTTTTCAGATCTATCGCAATAAAAAATGGGTAGGTTCGTTGCTATGGAAGCTGCTTCTTTGAATCTGTAAAATGGGAGGTTTCTCTAAAGGTAAACTGGGGAAGGAAAATCACTGCACCGCCCATACAAGTGACCCATAAGCGCTTAGGATAAGGAGCTGCTTTCGAAAGCGCTATATAAATTCACGAGATTTTGCTTACTTACTTGCCCTTATGGATTGCACGTGATGTCTACTCGCTGATAAGGTTGAAAGGATTCTTGGAAGGCATCGACGCTAACGCGTTGGGAATACGTAGAGAGTGCAGCAATGCACAACGGCTGGCTTTTGTGCAGTTTAGGCGCAGTCAGGCGCTGATTCGAAGGGGTGTCGATGGCTTTTTACACTAAATCGATTTTTTCTCGAATTTCTTGAAGTGAGAATCGTTCTGCTTCGAAGCGGATGACGTCGATCTACCAGGTGCAGAAGTCCTCTTCCTCCGACGCTCCACTCCGCATTCGATCCAATGCGAAATACCAATCGGCGTCCGACGACGACAGCGGATGCGCCCTCGAAGAGTACACCTGGGTTCCACCTGGTCTAACCCCGGTCCAGGTAAGAAAAAGAACCCGATTTGCAGCAGCAACTCCTCTCTCATTAGCTTTTCCGCAGCTTCTTTCCTCCTCCTCCTCCTCCTCCTCCTCCTCCTCCTCCTCCTCCTCTACTTTCGTTCTTATTGCTATTTGTTTGGTGGCGCCTCACTCTTGCCTGCCTCGGAGCTTTCCCAAAGGTCAGGACGAGGTCAGCATTGCCTTTTAGCGAAGTTGTCGATAACCATCGATAGATCTCGAGGCCAATAGAGCGCATTGCCTATTTATCCTCAGTTGGAATTATAGGGGCGGCCATAGAATGACTGGAAAAGTTGTCCGCGAGTTTCGAAGCGTAGGAGAGGAGGTTACTAGAAAAACCTCAGAGAGACTTATTCTGTCAGTAGACCTGTTAAGGTATTTAGTTTATGACCATCGTTACATCAAAATTATCAAAAACGTTTGTGCAAATTGGAAGTCCATTCTATATAAGAGATACTGTCGTTCAAACATCTAGCTAAACAACTGCTATGGCGCCATTTTAGTGATAAACTTGGTGGCGGCTCAGAAGTATAAAAGCCATGCAGTTTCGCATTGATTTCAACGGTATTCGCCGAGGCGTGTATGCGATATCTATGCAGCTGCGCAACTGCACTCTATGGTGCTGCCGTGGATCGTTTGAGGCAATCGAACTCTTTCCGGTCACGTGACCAGGACAGGTCCTCTTGCTCGTTCTCCTTCTCGTGTGAGATTTTCCCATTGTGAGATCCGGGTGAGATCACCGCCTCCACCCCATTTGCAAATGGTCCACACGGAGACCGGGCCGCGCCCTTTGTTTCTGCGTCCAAAGTGACACTTTTACGGCCCATTAAGCCCCGCGGCG
This sequence comes from Metaphire vulgaris, assembly GCA_018105865.1. NCBI lineage: Eukaryota > Metazoa > Annelida > Clitellata > Crassiclitellata > Megascolecidae > Metaphire > Metaphire vulgaris. The sequence goes on along the minus strand of CM030843.1, from coordinate 579,840 downwards.
GCGGCGGCGGGGGAACTTAGATTCCGCCGGGCCTCGCATACCACGATCCCCCGAATGCCGGACTAAAAGGTCGTTATAGCGATCGAGGCTGTTGGAGCTGCTGGCGGCGAGTATAGTCGTCGCCATTAGAGCGAGAAGAGTAGACTCGTCCAGTTGCCTTTTTTACTCGTTTAACTCCAAGAGAACCCAGAATCCACAGCGCCGTGAAATCCGATTAATTTCTGTGGTTCCATCAAGTGACGTTTCCATGTCACGTGCACAGATAGGGTTTCTCTCCAGACGAGAGGCCTGGTGCAAGAGGCCTCGAACGGGGACCGATTGAAGAACCACGGAAGCAGCAGATGCAGCGAATCGCCGAAGACAGTCGGTCGGGTCCCTCATGCAGCCACCGATATACAATCGCCAAAACCATCGATCACAACAGAGACGACTCTACAGTTGGAACATGCAATCAGCACCCGAAGAAACAGAGGGTCGAAAGGGTTGCGTCGCCCCCACGGGAGGTGGGGGTTGGCCCACGACCGGCACGAGAATGACACGACAGGAGGCGCACCTGTCCATCCTACCCCCCCACGCCCCACTTCGCCCCCAGAGGGTGCGTTTTCGCCCCGCTGGGTTGATGACCCCCTATTAACAGGTGAAACAGATACCAGAATGCGCCCACCCCCTCACTCCACGATGACACTCCGACAGGTGCGTGAAAATGTGGCACTTTGTAGAAGCGCAAGAGACGAGGGGCGGAGGGCCGGGGGCTATTTTGCCTCCTTCCAATTATTTTTGACCTGTGACCGCACTGATTGACAACTTCCCGTGTAGACCGTAATTACAGAGACACTGAACCAATGATTTTAATTCTCCGACCTTCCTCCATTCCTCTTCCCCTTCTCTCTCTCTCTCTCTCTCTCTCTCTCTCTCTCTCTCTCTCTCTCTCTCTCCTATTCACCTTTCCGACGTTCGAAAGGGAAGCGTCATTGCATAAAACGAGTTAAAGCCAAGAAGATTCCGAAGGAAACGAAGACCAACAGATCGAGTTGGGATTCTCGATTGATTTTTGTATATTTTAAAAATAAAATCTGCAAACACGGAAAGCTCTCGTTCCTCTGCTCGGATTAGAAAAGTCCGCGTAGATTGTCTTCGGTAATTGAATGAGAAAGCCTTTTCAAAGAATAGAAGCGCCTCTAGCACTTTCGACGTCATGCGTTTCACAGTAAAGGTAAGTCAGTTGGTCGACCGATCGAATACCGATTTTTATTTCTATACAGGTCGTCATTATTAGCTTCAAATAAGAGAAAGACATTAATTAAGTCTAATTGAATTCGTTCTAACTGATTAGAGACAGGTAATTGTCAATGGTAATTAGTACATTATCGTATCCTATTACGAATTGTATCCGCGATTTCTCGCATTGGAAATATATTCCCGTAATGCTAACTGGTGCTGCAATGTTGACTATACAAATACACTATATGATGATATGTGTGTGAACATACGATTAGAGATTTGCTTAAGGGTGGACTAACGCCCCACTTTTCTTTTTAAAAATCAATCGAATGTAGATAACAATCGACACCGGTTGCATATCGACTGTTCAAATATCGATCGGTTCGATTGCCCGATTGATTTGTCGAATGTCTGCAGGTGCATCGGTACATGAGCTGTCTTCCAGAAGCAAAGGTACCTTTCGTGAACAGCGCAGGTGAGAGACATCGGATGCGGCAGCTGCTGAGGCAACTGCCCCCTCACGACAGCGACGCCCGTTACTGCAATGGACTGAGCGACGGAGAGAAGAAGGAGCTGCGCGTCTTCAGCTCCCGCAGGAAACAGGAAGCGCTCGGCCGGGCAACAGTCTCCCGGATGCACAGAGACTCCACCGCCGCCGTCAACGGCACGCTATGCGAACGGGTGATCAAAATCAACTACGACGATAATAACAATAATAATAATAATAATAATAATAATAATAATAATAATAATAACAATAATAATAATAATAACAATAATAATAATAATAACAATAAAAACAACTACGATAATAATAATAAAACAATAAAAATAACTAATAATAATAATAATAATAAATAATAATAATAATAAAAACAACTACGATAATAATATAAAACAATAAAAAATAATAAAAATAAAAATATAATATAATAATATGATAATAATATGATGATAATATGACAATAATATGATAATGATGATGATGATGATGATGATGATAATAATAATAATAATAATAATAATAATAATAATAATAATAATAATAATAATAATAATAATAATGATAATAATGATAATAATAATAATAATAATAATAAAAGCAACTACTATAATATTTTCCATGCCAGTTGGCAGTTTCATATTTGTTCCTGGTACATTTAGCAATGAGTCGGCATTTCTGGTTGACCGGTGATGTTTTGGACTTTCTGGCGATTTAACGTGGACTTTAGGTACGGGGGAGGGTGTGTGTGGCCAGCCTGTAATGCTTTGTGCGCCAATTACTTTTTGGGACATGTAGCCAGAGTAAATTTTGAAGAACGGGGGCCGATGTGATAGAAATTTTAAAAACGCGATTTCAAAGTGGTTTAGGTGGCATTAGTCTGTGTCTCTGTGAAAACCACTTTAGGCTAAGTTAAGTAGGGCCTACGGACGGCAACTGGGCAACTCTTACATAGGCGGTAGGCCTAATGCCGGCAACGAAAACGAATGATCTTCCACTTTTATGTTCCGCTATTTTTATGCACTGTGCAAACAGTGGAGTAGGGTAGGGGTGGGGTGTAGATAGCATGATATGACCGAAGAGAATGCGTGAATGTGGGAGGAACTTTTGGGTGACCTTTTAATTTTTTTGGTCGTCTGAGACTTTTTACTACAAAATACAAAATGTCGATGCCTCCCAGCATTCAGGACAGCTGGTTGCGCCTCTGTTTGAGAATAAATGCTTCCTCAGTAGCGCATAAGTAGGTTTTGATTTTTCTGGTGTACGATGGTGACCTGGTTGTTGATGCATTTTTTTCGTTTGGGTCGTTCTACACCCACTGCTTTTAAATGGAAACAAACCGATTTCTGAAAACAAATACTTAATTTGAGTATTAAAGATATCTCTAACGGATGCGTTGTGTACTTAATCTGCAATTGAAACGTGATATGATTTCCTCCTCCTCCTCCTCCTCCTCCTCCTCCTTCGCAGTGTTGTCGACCGTTCGACCAGCAACCGGAGGCGTTGGCGGTGACCGCGTCCCGCGCGGGGCCGAATCGCCGATGGCACCCCGGGTGCTTCGTGTGCAGCGTCTGCTCGGAACTCCTCGTCGACCTCATCTACTTCTACGGGCCTACGGGAAAAATCTTCTGCGGACGACATCACGCTGAAACACTGAAGCCGAGATGCGCCGCCTGCGACGAGGCAAGAAACTACACCTGCAGTCGTCCCTTCATCGTCTTCGTCAGCAAAATATCATCATAATCATAGGCATAAACTCTAGACCCCCTCCCACTTTTAAGAGGCTACCATAGGGAAGGGGAAGACATAGGGGTTGGACCCCTCAGTTTTTCATCCAAGTTTACACCAGTGATCATAATCACTACAACAGCCATCTCATACTACTACTACTACTACTACTACTACTACTACTACTACTACTACTACTACTACTACTACTACTACTACTACTACTACTACTGCTGCTGCTGCTACTACTACTACTACTACTACCACCACCACCAGTGGCGTATTTACCATTGGGCCATTTGGGCCATGCCCCCCTTTGGTCTTGGCCTATCCTGTCCCCAGACCCCCATTATGGGCTCGCGCTTCGCCCTCGCCATGGGCTGCCCCCTTACAAAAATTCTAAATACGCCACTGCAATCGGTGCCTCAAAGAATCTGGACCCGCATTTTTGATATCTATCAGGTGTCTGACTTTTTTAAAGGGTTAAAAATCTATACAATGTATAGCCACCATTATTATATTGCCAACATAGACACATTAATAAGGTAGAAAGTGACGGATTTTTCTAGTCCACTGACATCACTGCAAAGCGTTTGAGGGTTCTAAAGAGAAATTTGGGTGAAAAATCGACATGAATTTTGGCGAAAATTTTTCATGGACGTGTCCATGGTATTTTTTAGAAATCTGAGCGAAAATTTGTGGTATCGTAGGGCTTTCATATTTTCATATTTTCCCTCCTTTGGTCTTGGCCTAGCCTGTCCGCAGACCCCATTATAGGCTCGCGCTTCGCCATGGGCTGCCCCCTTACCAAAATTCTAGATACGCCACTGACCACCACCACCACTAATAATAATAATATATTCCTCATCATCATCCTAATCATCATCATCATTATAATCATCATCATCATAATCATCATCATCGGGTAGGTCTCCATTTATCTTTGAAGATTATCTTTTCTGACGAATGGACCGAGGCTGAGGGTCGTCGTTGGCATACGAAGCACTTCGTGTGCTCTGAGTGTGACCTTGGCCTTGGAGGTCATAGGTACGTGACCCGCGAAGGTCAGCCGTACTGCTGCGCCTGCTTCGAAGCCCTGTACGCCGAGTACTGCTGCAAATGCGGTCGACCCATCGGGGTCGACCAGGGTCAGATGACCCACGATCGCTTCCATTGGCACGCAACGAGCACCTGCTTCAGCTGCCACTTCTGCCAAGACTCGCTTCTGGGAAAACCTTTTCTCCCTTCTAAAGACGGCGCTCTTTACTGTTCCTTGCATTGCGCCGAACTCCAGTCGGAAAAATCCTACAAAGCGTCTGGAAAATTGGAGGAAAGCGCGGATTTTCCAGCGAAACTAAAGCTCCTGGAATGTTCTCTCTCCCATTCCGTTCAAGACGAAGGCACCCTCAGCAAAAGGGCGATCACCTACAACCTCAGAGGTCACGAGGTTATAGGTCAGATAATTGGAACGATCGACAGAAACTGTAAATTTGTCGAAATAAACGTCGACTCGGATCATCACGACGACAACCGCCGCTGCGATTTTAAAACGAAGGCAAATATAATCGTCGATCCTCCTGCGCACACGAGTGACCTTGGCCCCGGGCAGAATGACCCCAGGGTCTCTTGCTCGAAGGTCTACCGAACGCCCTATTCGATTCGACCATCCGATTACATGCTCCGCGCGCCCGAGACTGGAAGAACCGATCGCCCTGACGGCGCCTTAGTATACCCCATCGAGGGCTTCGGCCCCCACAACCCTCAGTTCATTGCACACTCAAACGCCTTCGACGCGACACCTACCGAAGGAACGGAGAAATGCTTTCACCGAAACTCGAAGCGCCCTCTTTCGAATCGGAAGGAAGAACCTGCGGAAATACCTCCGAATACCTGGAAATTCCACTGCTCCACCTTCGGCTCCAAATGGTCGTCGTCGTCGTCTCAGGTGTCCTCTGTGCCGAACCTGACAGCCGACGAACCGACGCCCCAGGCGAACGGACCCCCCATCCACCAGGAGGACCTAGTCAATCGAGGTCTCACCGTGACCTTTGAACTGTCCGATGACGTCATACAGTACAATGAGGACTCCAGCGTCGACGCAATGCACGCATCGGAGGTGAGACGAACGCGACCGAGCGGCAACAGCTCTGACGACGCAGCACCCCCTCGCCGAAGACGGGCTCCCCTCCCCCTCCACCGGGGCACCATGAATCCCCATCCACCGAAGAATACATGGAATCGATTGCGTCATTCTCGACCTCGACCTTCGAACCACCTGAACGAGGCCGGTATCCTAAGCGAGGATGAGCTGGTGCACAGGTTTTCCCTCCTCCAGTCAGAGTGGGAGCGCTGTAGCACCTGCTCCAGTTCTTCCACCGACTCGGCGGAATTCGCCTTCCACCTGGACGACCGATCGCCGATCTCGCCGAGGACTTCCGGCGCCGACGTCTGTCCCTGCAAAGCGCCAAAGTTGGCGCCGGCGCCGGCGCTGCGCCAAACTGAGCCACGGTCGTCCAATCAGAAGTCAAAGCAGGGCGTTCAAAGAGCTTCGAAGCACAACAACAAGCACTGCGTCGTCTCTTGAGATTAAAATTCATTTGACTTCGCACTTTCTGACATCTAAGCTTACGTAGACTTCGTTTCGCAAATAAATTCATAGACCCCCCCGACGGAAATGATTTACACAGAAATGTCTTTTACATAGGAAAGAATAATATGGATATATTTTCAATCTTTGAAATAGTGCTTTTAGCAAACACACAAGCGTTCAGATAAAGCGTTTGAAACGACGACTCTTTTTTCTAGCGTCCCCCATTCTGGAATCCTGGCTACGCCACTGCTGCTGATGATAATGACACTTGATTGGAATTTTTTTCGAAGGCCTGCATTAAGTGCAATCGTATTTCGTTCTATTTGCGTGTGTTCTTTCGATTGTTTTTTAAAATTTAGAATTTATTGAGATCTGAAAGCGAGTTTTAGACATCAAAGTCATTGACAAAGCACACATGGACGGCGTCGTTTTGTTTCCGAAGTTCTTCGAAGCGGAATTTCATTTCCAGTCTCAGTTTGGGACATCAGTTGTCGCGGTCTTATGGAACAGAGTACCCACTTGATGACTATTTAATTTTTTTTTTTTCAAACTATATTGCGATAAATTAATCAAGGATAAATGATTTAAAACAAAACAGTGGCAACAGTTCCCCCCGCAACACCACCCTTGGATCACGGGACACTTGAGGCTGTTACACGAGAAATGTCAGCCTAAAGCTCTAAACGAGCCTTTCCTCTGGGGACCCCTCCAACTCCATAGATACGCCTCTGCTACTAAAGCAACTAGACGGGGTTTTGTTCGATTGATCTTATTATTCGGAAAAATATTCAGCGATTTGTTAAGAACTTAATCCAAATTGAAGTAATGCTTAAAGCGGTCTTACGGTTCTTCGGAAATCGTAAAAATTTTATAAATTAATTCCTCAAAATTCCTAATAAATAATTAATCGTCTTCTTCGCTGCCTGCTTCAGTTGATCTCGCCCTTTCAACGATCGCATCCGATTAACGACACTGATAAGTAATAGTTTGATTGGAGTCTGTAAAATTATCAGTCAGACAAAATATTGAATATTGGATATGGGGATCGTTGTCTGTTGACGACAGTGACCCGCCCAGTGGCCGCCTATGGCTTGTTTTCACCGATACCGAGAGCATAGCAGACGATCCAGATGACGAAGCAGGTGCCACCGACCAGACCAAAGGTAGGACCGAGGAGTGCCACACCTGAAGAAAAACACACCCAGTCCGTCCTACTGTAGAGTCAAATGCAAGGGTCTTTTGCTTATACAGTTGAAACCCGTTAATATTACGGATTCGAATATTAACGCACCATCGGTTACCACAGCGCTTCATAACTAAACAGGCATGCCATTTTTTGTAATCAGCATTCAACTAACAGATTTACAAAGTAACTGAGTAACTACTAAACTACTAAGTAATCGCTTAGAAAGAACAGTTTCTGTACGAGGACAGAAGAAGGTTTTATACCGATGAGAGTCATGACTAGGATGCAGACGAGAGAGAAGACGTGTTCCTGGAAGCTGCCGTCGTCATTCTGAGCCGCTGAAACCACAGCAAAATTCACTTCAAATGCTAGCAGTCGATAACTGTCGACAAATTCTGTTATGCAATACAACAAAGACGATGGATAATGATGATGACGACGACGACGACGACGGGCGAAGTTGTCACCTACCAACTCCTCCTCGAGGGTTGTTCAGATTCGAGTTGTTCTGTTGATTTGGACCTGAAATGAAAAATAAACCCGTAATCAGATCATTATATTAGATAAAGTGAAATGTGTCCGCGGAAGATACGCCCCTATGCAGGTGTAGTCTGTTCTTATCGGTCTAGCATCTTAAAACTCATTTCTTCGAGACTTCGTATTAGTGTAAAGCGCTCTAGCCTTTGACTTTTCGTTCATGTTGTTGCGCTATATAAATTGACTTTTTAACCTAACCTAACCTAGCATCGAGACACGTCAAATGGTCTTTTCCCAAAGGTCGCTATAAAGTCGTCGGCCATACAGTGAACGAGAAGATATGAATTAAGTGAGACAATTGAAAACACTATGTGTGTGTGTGCAGTGGCGGTTCTAAGAGCTCTTGGTTGGGGGGAGGGGTGCAATGAATTTCTAGGAAGTTGAAGGCGGGGGTTGCAATGCATTTTAAGAAGATCCCGTTCTTTGTCAAATGAATTATATGCAAACGGTTTAGAAGAAATTTGTAGATTTGATTTCTAAAATATAATGTCCAAAATTGACAATGTATAAAAGCCATTTTAAAGTCATTTTAGTCTGTTTATACAAAGTCATAGTGCAAAATCATGTTTTCTAATGCTGGAAGCGAATTTGTCGATGACATTTTCCATGGATATGTCCATATCTTTGTGGATATACATCAGGGCTAATCCATTTAGACTATCATCTTCCATTGAAGACGCATTTTTGAACCGGACCAGCGTGCCCACCCTATTGAGAGCCTGGCCCCCAGTGCCCCCAGTTGGGACCCTATACTTAATGCTACATACATTAAACAACAAATGGTTGGCCCCCCATGATTAGAAGTTGCCCCCAACGGCCCCCACTTGCCAAATCCTAGAGCCGCCACTGCCGGTGGGGATTCATCCCCAACGTGGAACCGCCTCTCTGTCTGTGTGTGTGTGTGTGTGTGTACCTGCTGCAGCTGCACCTCCATTGCAGCATCCTGGAGAATTACAATTGGTGCATGGTTGACCGTTTCGCGCACATGCGCACTTCTGACAGTTTCCGTTGTTACAGGCACAACACGCGTTGTTGTTATTCATTGTGGATCTAAAAACATAGCATCACGAATTTCACTTCTTTGGCCTGGCACGAGGGGGCCCTCACCCCACCCCGACCCGCGACTGGCTCACCAGTCACCACTTGATCTAGGGCGGTTAACCCCCCTCCCATCTCAGAGTTAGCCCAAGCGCCTAAGAATGACTAATAATACGGATAATACTAATAATACGGATGACTAATAAAGAATGCCTACTACAGTGGAAAGCGCTGTAGAAATTCACGCGATTTTGCTTATAATGTTTTATTGTCAGAATCGGTGACGATTTTTTAAAAAATCCCGACGTTAGAATTTCAAAGCGGCTGCTTAGCAACGTCGCGTCGTCGTTAGGAATTCAAATTTCCGTTTAGACGGGAAAACGATTAAAAAAATTCACGAATCAAGAGCGATTTCTATCTGAAAAGCTGTACCGGTGAATTCTCCGACTTAAAATGAACGTCTCTATGCAAACCTTATTCGAAGTCTTGAGGCCTGCGACGAGAAAAAGTTTCGAGAAGGTCTTGAGGTCTTGTCGATTCAGGAGCAGCGCTTTCAACTTGGTTGTTAGAGATGACGTCACCGAAGTGTCATTCCATTATTTGGTCGTCATTCGGAATATTTTTATTGCGCCACTACGGAAACGTTTGCCCGACTAGAAGAGACGACTTGGGCCAAATATTCAACGAAACTCGAATGCTTTCAAATTTTAAAAGCAAAATCTCTGGTGGAAGTGGCCACCTTGGTCGAGGCACCTGCTGCTGTGCGCGCCATTTTCCGAGCCAACGAAGTGCAAAAATAGAAAGTTGATTCGATTTATTTCTGTTCAACTAAACGATCAAAGTTATCGAAACCTAGTGTCAAAGTCAATGGAGACGCTTTTGCCAAGCCACTATTCGAATATTTAGGCTATATAACAGTGCAGAATGCATTCTCTAAGAGATCTCAGATTTGACAATCTTTTTTCTTCAATCGATCGTCTGAACAGTCAGCTGTTAAATGAACTGATCTATAAATAGTCGATGGAATCCTGCGAAGACGTGGTAACGGACAGACGGAAATTGACGTCATCAAGGTGGTTACCCCAAAGAAAAAGCTTCAGCGAAGGATTGGAGTCCAGCACTTCCGCCAGCTTCGCTCGCAGTTCACTTCCGCTGACGTCATCGACGGAAACTGCGTCGCCGCCGCCGTCGAAAAATTCCGAATCACGGGCGAAAATGACGTCACTGCCGACGAACGGAAAGGAATTCCTAGAAGCGAAGACACGTCTGTCACGTGCTTTACTTCGTCTATAGTCCGACGAAGCGATGACGTCATCGGCGTCTCTTCCTACGTTATTTCCGCCTGCCTGGATTGTGCTGTGCTGAAGATCGTGATCGAAGTCGATCAGATTGTAGCAGAGTCTGACGATCTTCATCCGGGAATTCGATCGGATGGCGTCGAGAAGATGCGAGAATCCGGAAATCGAGATCTCGCACATGTTGAGCGAGATCTCGGCGACCGACAGATTGTGTCCGAGACCTTCCGATAACCTCCTGGCCCCGACGTCCCCCACGGCGTTCATGCTCAGCGACAGGCGTCGCAGCGTCTGATTGGTCCGAAGAGCCTTCGAGATCACGTGACAGCCGCGCTTCGTTATTCCGCAGCTGTCGACGCTCAGGTCCGTCAGCGATCGATTGCAGACGAGGGCGTCGCGGAGAACGTCAAGCGACGCGTCGGTGACGTCATTTCCGCTCAGGTCCAACAGACGCAGCCGAGAGTTCTTCCGGAGAGATCCGAATATGGCGACCGCCCCCCGCCGAGTGGCGCCGTTGCTACGCAACCTCAGTCGCCGCAGATGGCACTGGTTGCCCGCCCCCGCCAAGAGTCCGGCCAGTGCGAAGCAGCCGCGGTCTCCGACGGCGTTGAAGCCGAGATTGAGCTCGGTGAGCGCCCGGCTGCTGGCCAGTCCCCTGGTGAGCAGGGCACACCCCCCGCCGGTCAGGTCGTTGTTCGTCAGGTTGAGGCTCCTCAGGTGACGGTTGGATCGGAGAGCGACCGCCAGGAACATCGCTCCGTCGTCGCCGAGGTTGCCGCGGCTCAGGTCGAGTCCGTAGAGTCCGACGTTCTGCTCCAGGGCCCGACAGAGGCGCAGTTTCGCCGGATCCTGGAGCGGAGTTCCGACGAGAGACAGATCCCGGACGCACGGATACGCCTCGATGATCCGCTGCAGGCGACGGATGCGGACTTCGCACAGACACTGCGAGTGCAGGCGCACCGACACCATCGGAAGGCAGCGATCGTCACGTGGTACCTCCGTCGTCGTCGTCGTCGTCACGTGATCTGCATCCAAGCGCGATTTTCGATGGCGGCGACGCTTCTGTGACGTCACCGCTTCGAACGATCTGATTTTGCGCGTCTCGCGATCGACGTAGACCAGGTCAAGGTCAAAACTTCGGCTGTGACGTCGTCGACGACCGACAGACCCCCCGCCGCCGCCGCAGCAGAGGCACTGAGACCGCTTCTCTCCGTCGTCGGGTCCAATGTCCTCTGTACTCATCCTGACCAGGGCGCCTATGACTTCTAGGAGATCGGCCAGATAGTGTTCGTGAATTCGCTCGCGGAGGAAGTCGCAGAACGCCCGGTGCTCCTCGGAATCCGGATTCCGGATGATCGGAAGCAGAGCGATCCGTACGGATTCGATGTTCCCGGAAATGGAATCTTTTACCGCCACAGCCTCTTCCTGTTCCTCAGAAGCACGTCTTCTCGCAGCCAAGAACTCCTCGACGGACGACGGTTCCATCTCGAAGGAGACCAAAGCCGCCGTCCGTTCGATGATGTCGCTTGGAGGACACGAACAGTCCGTCGCTTGGCCGCCGTCGCCGTCGCCGTCTCCTTCTTCTGCTTCCGTCCAGTTCCTGTTAACGGCCAGTCCATGTTCCGTGTCCAGAGTGAAAGTGGACTCGGCGCAGGTGAGTTTCGTATAGGTACGCATGCGGAGGTCGTTGTGAACGACGTACCTGAGCGTCGTACAGCGCTCGAAGGCGCTCGGCTTCTGTCCCGGAACCTTCGTCTTCCTCGCGGCCCTTCTCTGCGTCGTCTTCGATCGGTGCGAATCGCAGACGCTGTTGTTGCTGTTGGAGACATCTCTAGATCCCTCCACTGATCGATGATGTCCTTTCAACCTTGACGACGAAGGAACAGGATGAGCAGGAGCAGGAGCAGGAGGAGGAGGAGGAGGAGGAGGGGGAGTCTTTGGGTCCGAAATGGACGTTTTCGACCGCCGTCGAAGGCTGAACATCCTCAGTGGATACGCCGGATTCATCCGCCATCTTCGTTTTCGCACAAGGTGATCGTCCGAGTGTGACCGTTTCACTGAAACCAGAAACGAATAATTCATCACAAAAAGCTGTTTACGTTCGCGTAGACAAACATCGCAACGGGGTTTGGGTTGAAAAAGCGGGGGCGGGGGAGGGCGGGGGCACCTTTTGCTGCTGCAGCCTCTAGTGCACTTGAATTGACTTCGGTCGTCTTTCGTTCGGTCATTATTCAACTGTCTCTCTGATATCAGTATACTTGTTAAGGCCAGTGCAGAATTTCAACTGTCCTCTTAATCTGAATGACGTCATCGAGTAAAAATAACTCAAAGAAGATTCAATGGAAGGACTTGCGATCGCATCTGTCGAACCTGTTTGTTTAAAGCATCTGCTGCTCTCTCTCTCTCTCTCTCTCTCTCTCTCTCTCTCTCTCTCTCTCCACAACAGCTGCAAGCGTAATTGCAAGAGGAGCTTAACATTGGAACGTTATGGATTAAGAGAGACAAACAGAACTTAAAACAAAACAACAAAATCCTAATCCGAAATTCAATTAATTTCAACGACAAACAAAACGAGAAATTAAAACTAGTTAGACAAAAGTACGAATTGACGAAGATAAATGTCAAAAACAGAGCAGCAAAGAAGACATTAGAAAAGTGTCAGCAACGTGAGAAAAATTAATAAAAACTACATAATGAATGAGAAAAAATGTAATAAAAACTAAATTAAATAGAAGATATTAGCATTTAGAAAGTCTCCTAACAGTAATAAAATAAGCGGATGGTTTCAAGCATACGGTGAACGATGGTTCAAAACTGCGGCATAAGGTAAAAGCCCCGAGAAACGCCTCTTAGCGACTGCGACATAATGAGGCTCAACTGTATGGGTCGTAATTAATCATTGCACGATGCCAATCAAGTCCGATCATTCCAATCACAAATTCGAAGTGAAAATAGATCTCGTGGATATCTTATTGATAAGAACCTATCCGATGGGATCGTGAAGAGTCGATAGCAACCTGATCCAGAAGATTTCGGACGTCCACAGCCGTAGGCCTACGAGATCAATAAAAATAGGATACTATAGGGTCAAAGGTCAACAGAGACGCTGCGAGATGTATGCCTGTGCTCACGTATGCCTCCATCCAGAAATTTATATAGCGCTCTATTCTGCAGTCGATAATTTTCGTTCGTAATTAACTAGTAGTCGTAGGTTTTGGTCTATGCATGATTAGTCCAAAGTGTCCGGAAATGAATCATGAGGTCTAAACATATAGAGGCTACTGCGTAGGCCTAATTAATGTTCTGCTATTTTATATGGACGCGTTCTCTTAGGCATGTCATCTTATAGGCTTATGTGAATTCCTGTTTGGCAGACGACGTATAGGCCTATTAGCATACTGTGACATTAGCGAGTGTTTAACGGTAGACTCTAAAGATTGATTACCGGTAATGCAAAAACACGCCTCTAGAAAAAAAACCCCATCGCTTGACCCAAAGCGTGCCTTTTATCGCCAAGTGCGCAACACAGCGTCAAATGGATTCTTTGCTTCGAAGCCATTGTAAACGGGCAATGACGTCTTGCGTTTAATGACCTTAGTCGAGTAGAGTCGGCGAAGCAGTTGATCGGTGAAATATTTTCTCCCCGAAGGCTCTGCACACACACACACACACACACACACACACACACACACACACACACACACACACACACACACACACTCTCTCTCTCTCTCTCTCTCTCGAGCGAACGTAAAGTCTCCGTCGAGTAAAAGTTTGACCCTGAACACACAAGCGCCAACATAACATGCTGTCTGCATAGCACTCGCTCGAGCTTCTAGTCTAGCATCTAGAACGGTGGTTCCCAATTAAACGACGGTATACAGAATGGACTTTCCAGGGGTACGCGAAGGGCAGCGGGTTTTTATGCTTTGATGCCTGATAGTCTAGTAAGAAATTTCACAATGTTTACAACAGTTCTACAAAAACTGCGGGTCGATAATAGATCTTATCCTCGAACGTTAAAAGTACGCTATTTTGATCCTGATTAGTAATTAATGACCAGCACAGGTTGGGGACCACTGATCTAGAGGGGTTTGACCTAATTCACCTCTGCTCAAACGACGTTCGACAGCGGAAAATGTCCCATTAGCGAGTAGAATAGCACGTAAGACGTTGAATCGGATCGTAAGTCAATGTATTAGCAGAGTTCTAAATGTCAAAAATTCGCAGTCGCGTGTGCTCTGGTTTCAAAAATACCAAAATTTGTCTGTTAAAGAGTCTTGATGAAAATTTTCCTAGAAAAATATGGACGAGGGCAGAGCCGGCGCGTGGGGCCTGCAAGGCCTGCGGCCACAGGGGCCCCGGCGGCCTGGGATATTTAAGGGGGCCCCGAAGAGGGGTCGCAGACCTTTTTTGCCTGCTAACAATTTATGAAGATGAGGACCTTTATTGCTCGTCAGAAATCACGCTACTCGTAAAAAGTTGCGGGGGCCCAAAAAGTCACGCGCCGGCTCTGGACGAGGGAAAAGGTCATTGACTTAATTAGCGCACCAAAACATAAGTAAGCAAAATCTCGTGAATTTATACAGCGCTTTTGGGAGTTGTACAGACAGTAGCAGCTGCATGCTTATTCTTATGCGCCTAATCTTTCTTTAAACATAAGACAGAAGAAAGTCAAAAGACGACAGATTTTGATTTTGGCTTTTCTTGGGAAGCGTTTGGACATGGACAATACATTGCAGAGATGATGATATTTTTGAATAAAAATAAATCCGCATTGATTTTTATATCCGACATGACAAACGTAGGCCTATCTGAAGTCAAATATAACAGATTCGTGCTAATGTCTGCGCTGTTGCGATTCTAAATTCCTATGCAATGTATTCAGCTTTCGTCAATGTCAACAACATTATTCACTTTCAAACCAGACAAACTGAAAATGACTCCGACATAGCAGAGGGTTGTAATGCGTTTAAATGACAGCATCTAAAAAGGCTCTGCAGGTAGACAATGGGCGCCTGCCTGCAACACGGCAACACACAGGCCACCGTCCTATGCTATGATGCCTATAGTCTTTAGCCCGGCCTAGCCTAGCCTTTAGGGCGATCGAAGAAGGCCTATGGTGAAATATTAATATTACAAAATATTACTCGGTGCGTGGTGTCCCATAGGCCTAAAGCCATGATCCAGAACTCAAGTATTCAACATAATTTTCTCGATCAATCAATCAATCGCTGGCAAACGGAGAACAGAAGCATAAACAACAGCACGTCAGACTTGTAATTATTATTATTATTGTTGTTGTAGCACTCCTTTGGTAAACCTACGAGATATACTGAGGGTGGATCAAAAGATTCGTTCTGCACGGCACATGGGCGAAGCGCTGAGTCAACACGTGTAGGTCTAATTCTTAATTATTCAATAACTCAAGCGTCAATGTTGGCAGAGAACCCGAGGTTTATAAAAATTAAAAAGCAAGGTTAAATATTGATTATATTGTAAAGTAGGATCTCATTTAGTCAAATGTCAACTATTATGACGGCCTGTAACTATTGTCCACGCTTTTATTAATTTAAGATATTTAGATCATGCAGTAGATTATAGAATTGCTGACAGCTTCAGGAAATACTATTTGTGATGATTTCATAGCATTGTTGACGACTTGCCTGATCGAATCTCGTAAGGATGCTTCTGTCTCGCCAGATGTAAACCCATGGTCTGTTCTTCGCTCCCTAAACCCGCAAGATTCTTTAGGCCTAGTCGCGACAACACGAACCCGTTCCCATGTGAAGAAGTTTTTCACAATCTGTCGATCCGACTTATTTCCGTTTTCAACCATGCACCCAGAGGGAAAGAGAGAGAGAGAGAGAGAGAGAGAGAGAGAGAGAGAGATAATGAGAGAGCAGACAGAAAACGCCGAAAACGCCGTACGCCTCTTCTTCGCTTCAATCGAGACTGACTGGCCGACAGCTGGGTCTACACTATCTGCACAAAGCTTCTCAGACTGACTCACGCTCCACTTAGCCTAGTGCAACCTACTTAGAGGCGCAAAAGCAGATTGGACAGCCCTCCAACGCAGCCTTCTGCGTAAAGGCTTCGGTGGCTGATTCGTTCAATTCCACGTGCATCGGGCACTTAGTGGCAGGACACTGAGATGTGCCAAAGATTTTAAAATCGCTGATTTATGCATTTATCCTTGTAGAAGACCAACGCCCAAAGTAGCTTTTGATAATAAACCTTAGCAATCAACATACCTCCGAGGCACACAGTATATCGTGTGCGATTGGCCATGAAATCCAAGCGGACCGAAAACCACAATGTAATAAATACCTATAAATAATTAACACGATTGACCCTAAGCCATTACCCGAGGTTTCTAGGTCAACGACGAATAGAACAAAGGTCAAAGGTAACAGAATATACATAACTATCGGCTGATCAAAGGAGGAAGAGAGGAGGGAGAGGCTCTCGTGTCCCTTCGAACGGTCATCGGCTGTCGACGATGCTGCTGTTTCATTTGCATCATCTACCTTCATAATTCTTTATTAAGGCTTTCGTTGCCACCATTACTCTAGCAAAGAAATATAACAGCTACAGAGCCACAGCTCAGTATGTCCCCAGTCTCTGTCGAATTATAACAATCGTCATTGAAACGCATCCTTCCAATCGGGATAGAGTTCACAGGTTTTATGAGAGTATTCTCTGACGAAAAGCAACATCTTCTCACAAGTTTCTCGGGCAGTTTCACCCAAAGAGTTTCTGAAATAAAATTCGCAGACAACAACAACAATTTAAATCATATCTAACAATGACATCAGATACAGATCCTAAACTGTTCAATTGCTTACGATTGAACATTTCCTACCGTCAAAAATTTCAGAAAATATTTACAAATGTAGCACAATACAAAGAATCATGAATAAAACCAGGTTCAAAATAAACATCAAACAGTTCCAATACTTACTGGAAGTGTCTGTAGACCTTGTTAAGTGTTGCTACCATTTCTGCAGTGACAACCGGTTGCAAGCAAGTCCGATCGTTGTGATCAGTTACGGCAACCGTTGTCCAAAGAACATGCAACATCTCAACAATGCCGTTGACCACGCCAGCCGTCATGTGTGCCGAGCGTTTCTCTCGAATGATATCTGCACTGAATACAAGAGGCCACTGCACATCAAAGTATAACAGCCAAAAACATTTCAAAAACCAAATCCAACACTCAAGTTGTTGTCACTGTAAGGTACTCTGGTAATTAATATATTGCCTTCTAGTATGAAACATTTACCCACAAAATTCTCAGGGCCGATAATTATCAACCAGTCACGCAATCATTGTGTTTTATTATTTTTCAGATAAATAGAACAATACCAAAATTGTCACAATGTGTCTACTGTCTAAATCCAAATAAGATCATCTCTGCATATGCATACAAAGATTACACCTGGTCATAGAGAGAATGCAACCAGAATACAATAACTTATACACAGAGACTTAGCCAGTACCTAACATTGGCAATCCACGACAGGAGGCCATGACTTTCAATAAGATCCTTTGCAACAGTTTTAATCCCACAAGCTTTTGTTAGTATCTTCAGGACAACCATCTACCAAGTCACAAAAGTAAACAATAAAGAATAAATAAAGAATAATAATGCAAATAAATAAAGAATAAATACAAATAAAGCAAGTCGTGCAAAAAGTCGACGAGAACTAATAAACATCTGGAAGTGATAGAAAATTAAAATGTTAAAACTCAAAATAAACTGTGCTAACTGATTCACATTTCAACTTTTCACACCTTTGACATGTGATCACTGACACCAAACGTGTAGAAGCTCATGATGATCTTGAATGTTAAACGTTTCTCCATGATGTGATAGTCGTGGGTGTCACGAAGGCCATCGAGAAGTAAATTCAGCATCCACAACCGTTCCGTCTTAAACTATAATCATCAATCATCATCATATCATAATAATAATCATCATCATCATCATCATCATCACTCTTTAGTTGCTTTGCTCTTCACTTAACCCCTTAACTGGGGATCCCAGATATATCCGTCCATTTTACATTGAGTTACAGTTAAATACACAGTTAAGGGGTTAATAGATTTGCACAGAGACAGAACAGTGCACAGTAAATTAGCCATGGTGCATAGTAGCAATGCTAAAATTGAATGCAATTTCTTGATACAAATACATTCTTGCTGCTTAACTACCAGTAATTATATTCTCTTGCATTATCCAAAGTTTGTCTTGTAGCAGTCACTTGTTTTGAAAGTATCTTATATATTTTTTAAATTAAATTATATTCACGAAATGTAAGAACCAATCACAGAGTGTATTACAGATGGGAGACAAAAATTAATGGCAAACCTCAAGACCTGTAGCATAGAAGAGTTTATAGAATTCCGGAACATTTGTAACGTCCATTGCAGGTTTCAGTAGAAGAAACTCGTTAATAAGCGAATACATGTGGTCTTCTGAAACGATAAAAACACAGCATCTACTGAAAAAGTGACATAAAAACACAGCATCTACTGAAAAGAGACAAAACACAACACATGATAAAACATGAATAAATCAGAGAAAATTCAACACAAACACATGAAAGGGCAAGTTATTCTTACATATCTACAAAATGTCACAAACGATAACTTAGTTTGTGAATTACTCACTAGGTGAAAGCATGAGATCAATGGCCTTTGCAAGGAAAACGGTGATGACACTCGCAAACTTCTGGTTTGGTTCTTTGACGGAGTTGTGCAAACATTCGAGAACATAGGAAACCTGCATCCGCTCAGGAAACCTGGAGCGATCAAGGTGCTTCTGGAAAGCGGACAGGGTGTGATATGCCACCGACCGAATGCCTGAATTGTAGCAACTGAGGCTGGCCACGACAAACCCAAGGCAGTGGCATTCGATGAATTTGACGCAGTTGACAGAAGAGCCTAACACGACAGAATCGACAAAACAAGATGCGATCTCACGTGACCACAAAGAAAAAAACATCATAGAATTTAATTATCACTAGAACCGAGTCTATGGTTTCTGAAAGCAAAGCCAATTTGCCACCATTTTTTAAGGACGATCACATTACCATAGAACTATTAACAGAAGATGGATCTCAAATGTTCAGCCAGGGTATAAAGCCATTTGTTTCAAAAGAAGCTAGGACTTATATTAGAAGGTTTGCATTAATTTCTATGGTAAACATTGTCTAAAACTTAGCAAAGATGGTGCCAAATTGGCTTCAACTCTCCACCGTTTTTGCAGTAGATTGACCACTTCCTGTGAGTATAGATTTCTAAGAAAAACATCTCCTACATTAAGAAGCCAAAATTCTTTCAAACATTTGTTGAATGTATTTCAGAAGCATTTAAATCATCACCCAATTAAGAATGACAACACAAAATTCCTTAAATACCTGTCTGGAAAGAACAAAATTGAACTCACCTGGTTCAAACAGGTGATTGAAGAGTGGCAGAAGAAAGACTGGGTCATAACAGTCTTCACGAGTCTTGAGGAAATTGGCATCGCGCACTTTATCACCAAACTATAACATAATAAAATATTCTAAACATCCAAACTGCATCCAGGCAATCCATACAAATCTGCAGTTATACTTTCCTGACCTTTACAAGACCTCCATAAAAACATAGCAAAATGCAAGCAGTTAGCAAGGAGAGAAAAGAATAATACAAACCTCTAATCTTCTGACGAAGTGGAAAGTTCAGAATTGATCGGTAGACACGAGGTTTGTCGAGTAAATCAATAATTTGCTCCATTCTGTTTTCTGGCAGCAATGACATCCCCAAAGTCTTGTTGCTTGCATGGTTCTCAATTGCCCTCGGACCCCAGAAATACGGTCTACACAAGAAAACCATTTAGCCTATCTTACAACTGCTGCATCTGTAGGCACTGTTACTGCTACTGTCTGCTTTGAAATCAACCAAGAGAAAGAAGAAACTGTCCATAGAATCAAGAACCTAAATTACAAAGGTTTACTTAAAATTTTATGTAGAAAGTAAGAGAAAAAACATCTAGCAAAGAATTATGAATCTGTTTGCCATTAAAACAATGCATTCAACTTTTTAAAAAACATCAAATCCATTGGCATCTTAATCTTATCTCTTCAATGTGACATAGACTGGGCTTGACTGCACTTGTGTTGTATTGTATACTGGGCTATTTATACAGCGCCATAAGCAAAACATAACAAAAGACAAGGGTGCTTTTCAATGTGAATAGATTTCCTTTGTTGTAATTCAACGGGAACATTCTAAATGATTAATTAGCAAGACATACTTGAATTCTGTCATGGAGCAGCCAGCAATTTCATAGCAATGCAGCAGCATCAGAATGCGTTGATCTACAACAACAACAACAACAACAACAACAACAACAACAACAAAAGCACTTATGGAAATTGAAAGCAGCACACAACGTACCTCGTGAAATCATGACACTCAGTTTACTTGAACAATGTAGAAAACAGCTAGTTTAAACATTTCTAAATATTTCTAAAGAAAACAAGCCAATGAGAAACTGTTTCACGCCGTAGCGCTATACCTGTGGCACTGAGAGTAGCGCCGTAAGCGCCAAGCAGGAAGCCGATGTGGGAAGCCTTACAACACCGACTGGATCGCTGGACAAGACAATACAGCAGAGATATCACACCGTCTGAAATATGCAAACAGAGTCTGTACATTCACACACAGAGCATTAAACATTGTTTACAACTGAAGATTAGACATCAAGGCTAAATCTCCAACACATTTTACTAAACGTGTATATACATGGATGCAAGTTATTTTGCTTTCTCTTTTTTATTATGTTTTTTTCCTAACCTTTAACATTATCTTCCGACGTTTTCAAAACCGTTGGCAAGAAAAGTGAGAGTCCGATAATCATTTCAAAAATATCTTCGGGCAAAACACAGCCTTTGAAAGTGAGTTCGGCCGCATCCTCCTCCTCCTCCTCCTCCAGCGGATACAACTGACAAATCAACGTCTCGAGAAGTTTTAAGAAATGGCAATCAGTGTTGTGATGTCTAACAAACAACAAAGCAGAGGCTGATGCATAATCTGAAAATAGCCATGACAGAAGATATCTAAAAATTAATCCAGAAAATGTCCAAACACAAAGTTTCAAACATTTCAAAAATATATGGAAATGATTTAACAAATAACATAGTTAAATAAACTGTGGTTGTCATTAAGGTTGGCAGCATTGAGATACAGTCTAACACATAAAGATGAACAACAACAACAACACTACTTCAATCCAGCTTTAAGAAATCCATCCCAACTTGTCCTCAAGCATTTCTGAAGGTTTGCAGTTTCTAATATGTGTACCTAAAAATCACAGAAATGTAAGACAATAACAACATTAATATAGAGAAAATACTTGAATATTGACACATAAGGGTGTTCAAGATAATTTTATCTGCTGGTCTCAACTCTCAAGTCAGAACGGAGAAAATAACGATAACAATTAACTCACAGGGAAATATAAGAAATCTAAAAAACTGCATTTGCATGCAAATAACTATTCACAAAATAATTATTCAAGACATAAATAACCGAAACATTTAAACCGCAGAAAACTGAATGTTGAAATTGCTGAGACAAAAATTTACCTCCAATAATTTAGTAATTCCATTCATCAGGACCTGTATTGATGCAGCATCATCATCATCTTCATCATCATCATCAACTTTACTGCTAAGTTGAGTCGTCAGAAGTTGTATGCAAGTATTAACAAAGTTACAGCATTGATACTGTGACTCAGATACATTCCGAGCCAACAAGTCCTCGCACAGGGTGAAGTAAAACCTTATGCGAGCAGGCGTCAGAAGCAGACGATCGCATAGTGCAGACGTCAGGCGTTCCCAGCATTCGTTAATTCCATCTACAAAATCATCTCCAACTTAAAAGTGCTGCAAAACAATATTTATAAAGTTCCTCAGATGCCGCACTGCAAGCCACTGAAGCACTGTCCTAAGACTACGACAATCGTAAGACTATCAGTTCTGTTATATCAATGACCATCAATATCGAAATATAATCTAAATACGTGTGCGTAATGTCTGCTTCAATGATGACCTTCTACTGTCAACATAGAAAAGCCCAGTTCTATCTCACAGTTGAGTTTTGTTGCTGAGTACAAGGTCAATGTATGCATCTCAAATACCTTGAAAAATTATAAGCAAAAATTATATAAAAATATAAAAATCAAACGTACCAGGATCTGCATAAGCAATCAACTCACGAAGAAAATTTGCTGGAACATCACAATTTGAGTCAAAATCTTGAAAACTGTTGCTGAACACAAGATCTAACATATGCTTCCAGTAGACCTTCAGTACAATCTCACACAGACCTTTATCTTTACAACAGAAATCAAATTCAGTTAGCTCTTTCGTAACAAAATTCAACGTGTGAATTTACTGTATGAGAGAATACATACCAGCAACGATCAGTTAACTATAAACACTATTGTTTGATGGGCAAGCATTGTGGCAAAATACTACATACTAAATAAGTGTCTCTATTTATTCGAAAATAATTCTATAAAAATATTAACCCTATGATTCTAAACTTAATACTGACAAAAATTTTGGCAGGGTTTGTTTATTAAAAAGTTGTTTACCTTCTGATGACCTCTTCGTGACCTCATAAACTAAGCTCTGATAATCGTCTCTCAGCTTTTTCCATCTTTTGTTTCCCGTTAACCACTTAGAAACCTGCTTCAGACATTTCCTGTTATCATTGCAGACAAGTTCTGCAACAACTGATAGAACATCATGGCCTCCCATTTCCAACAGCCTGTTAATTGTATCTCTCTGGATAAAACTAGAGGCCACAGGAACCCCTTTGACCAGCGATACAAGAAGGTCACAGTACTCTGGTGAACCAACATCAGCCCAGTCAAAGGCTGCTGTAAGAAATTCATCTGAAAACTTTGGAGTTTCATCGTTGGATTTGGCCGATAGTTTGAAGGCCTTCAAGAACACCTTTCCAAATTCATTTAATTTTCCATTTTCATCTGTCAAATGAGTCTTATACTCAAGTAACAACTTCTCTGTAAAGTGCTTAACAACCGATGGCCGGGTGAAGCCAACAAAAGCCTCAACAGCGTCCAGGACATTCTCTTTGCAGCTTTCAATTGTGAAATTCTTCACTGCCTCTTCAACTCTCTTAACAGGAGTCTCCAAAATATGAAACTCATCCGGAGGAAGAAAAGCTGAAATTTCCCAGACAAAAGTTGAGAACTTTTGAGTAACAAGTTCAGAAACTTTACTGGCATAGGTGGGGTTTTCACAGCTCGAGTCATTTTCCATTTTCCAAAGAAAGTATTTCTCAACAACAGCAGAATGAAACATTGCCGAACAAAGTTGATAAAAAACTCGACCTCCATTGTGTTCTGATATATTCAACATAAGCAATTCATCTTCATTTACAATCTGTTCAGGAACTTCATCATGACCCGACTGTTTCATCTCCAAAATTCTAGAATGTTCTGCAACCTGAATTGCTACATCCAAATAGAACACGATTTCCTCTTTTCTGCTTTTGTCACCCTGAAAAGATCACACTAAGCATCTTTAACTGTTGAAATTATAATTATATAAGATTAATTAACAACATTATGATGAAAATGTATTTATTTTAATCAAATGTTTTTGTTTCTTGGATAGAAACAACTGAAAAGTTTCTACTGCACTGAAGGTTTTATCCATGGCCCTGTCAGACTAAACACCGGCAAACCACTAGAAGCAATTTCCCTATAAACAATATTAAGAAATGGACAACTGCATTTCACTGATTTTGTTCACTTCACTTGTTCTACTCTTTGCACTTCTGAATAATTTACAAGGATAATAATTTTAATTCTATTTTAATTCCCACTATTCCACATACGAGTGGATGACCAACCTGAATAAACTGCTGAATGCTGATCAGCAGGTAGCTGATGATCTGCCTAATTACTCCACTTGCAATCAGACAAAGGCAATAATGGGACCAACGAGATGGTCGATTGATAAAAAGCAGTACATGCCAAACTGAGACCAAACACAAAGCATTTCTCCAGCAGGCCCATCAGATCAGGACTTTGAAGATCAGCGGTGCTGCTCTCGACCTGAAAAATCAATTGAAATTCCTCATTTGCTATGCAATAAAGCTTCGTAAAATTTCAGCTTTACTTCAAAACTTGTTCACAAAGCACTGTCTATGGACCAAAGCCTATAAAACCAACTCCATACACTATGGGACTTCACCCTAAGAGACATGCAACATTAACTGCCAAAACAGAAATTCTATCATAACTTAATACATTATAAACATATTCTTATACGAATGCAAACTCTAGATCCCTTCATTGTCTGACACTTTTGTATTTGTTGACCTAAGTAAACAATGGCAGCAAAAAGTTAATCAGTTCAGATCACGCTTACTTTTGACTTTAACGTACCTTGTTACATTTCAGCCGATTAAGCAAACCACTGAAGCGCGGCAGTTTAGACTTTCTCGCAGCTTTACAAAGAACTGAAGAATAGGGATAGAGATGAAAAATGTCAACAAGAACTCCATCGACAAATTCATCTGATGAGAAAGTGAAACAAATGTCAATTTACAGAAACTCCAGTCGCATAAACAATAATAAAGATGATCAACTAAGCAGGAGCATCTCTATACCATTGAATTCCAGATTCAGAATCAGTTACTGAGCTCTAACAAAGCTTACCTTGGTCTTTATTCTGTTTCAAAATCACCATCACCAATCCAGAAAATCCCAATGACTGTTTTTCCAAAGCATTTGCTGCCGTAAGAACAGAATTCTTCAGCAACTTCTTGACAGAGGAAATGAAGAGATGCACGCAGTCGCGTCTCTGTTCTAAACTCAAAGACATCAGATGTTTCAACCAAATCTCAACTTCTTCACTGTTTCTACTGAATAATGAACAACCTGTCATCAGCTAAAAAAAAGGAAAAAACAAAAAGTTACACATCAATTTATCACCAAAATTCACCAACATCAAAACAGGAAAAGCCTTCAATAATAATTTTACTATTCCATGTAAAACAAATCCTTAATAATAGAAAACCTTAATTATAAACTATCACAATACCTCAGTTAAACAGAAATATAAAACAGTTGCATGTAAAGTCTATGATAACAAAATTATTACTGGTATAATACGATAAATTAGGATCAAAATTTAGAACTATTGCTGTCGTACTCGTTAACATTTAAACACAATATTTAAAAAAGAGATAAATAATAATGGCGGCTCTAGGATTTGTCTAGTTACCTTTGTCAATCATGGGGGCCAACCATTTGTTGTTATGTTTGTATTCTGCTGCTAAGATCCCAACTGGGGGCCAAAATCATCATATCAAGGGGGCACGGCCCCCTGCCCCCCGGTGGAGCCGACTCAAAAATGGACCCAGTCTTTTACATCAACAGATGATAAGAAATGTTTCAATTATTTAAAACACCTTATTCATTAACCCCATCATATCAATCAGCGATTCAAAAATGCTTGGCTTTTCATCAGAACTCTGAAAGAAATGGAACAATCTAAAACACCTTGTTCATTAACACCTGCACATACAACAAAGCAAATATGAACAAACTGAAAGTAGTCGAATAAGAAAAAACAAACCATAGGCATAAACTTCTATTAGGCTTCTAGGCTCAAGTCCCCCCCCCACTTTTTGAGAAGCTATCATAGGGAAGGGGAAGGTATAGGGATTAGGCCTCCACTTTTTCATCTGAGTTCATGCCAGTGGAACAAACTATCATATATCTGCAAATATTAATTCTCTTAATAGCCAAAAACAGTGTAAGTATTACTATGAAATCATTATTCAAACGACAAATGAATGTCAGGTGTCATCATCAATGCTGAGACACTTGCCCTGTCAATAAGATCTTCCAACTGAACTCCTGACAAAGACAATAGATGCAAAAGGTACAAGTATGAAGTGCCATCCGTCTTCAGCATTTCATCAGTACACTGTTCCTCTGCTTTCTCCAAGCCATCGAGAAAACACGAAAAATCCAAGACTGTCTGGTTAAATTTAGGACACAGGGTAAAGTATCCACACATCAGACGCAGAACTAAGGAGAGGCGGCCAGACACCGGAACTTCAGACAAAGCTACAATAAACCAGCAGCCCAGGTTAAGATGGAAAAATCTCCTGAACTTCTTAAATGATCGCTTCAATTTAAGCACAATCTTGATCCAAAGATATTTTAAAATACAGTGAACATTTCATAAAGCATTTCTAATAGCAATGAAATCTATAACTATTGAAATTAATAACACAGCACAGTTCTAACCCTCTTGTATTTCATGGTCATCAACTTTTAACTTTGAATGGTTTGTAACCAAGGTAACGGTTTTTGATTTTCCAGAATCAAGCGAAGAAACTAGAAGTTCCCAATATTTCATTAATGTGCTGATTTCTGGCAGTTCCTACAAAAACAATATCAGAAAGCCACAGGTAATCAGCATCCACAACAGGCAATCAAATGGACGTCTTCATATTAGTTGAGTGAAATCAATAAAGATAGATAGCAGCACTTAAATGACAGAAAATTAACGCATAAATTGAGAGACAGACCATCTGAATGACGATCCATTTAAGTGACAATGTCAAATAACGTAAAAATGAACGAACTGCCAGTTGAAATGCAGCATACAATAAAGTAAATCCATTCCGATAAAATGGCAAATGTAATTACGTCAAAGATACATTTTTACCTTAAGAAAAGCCTCTGTCAATGAATCATGAAAGTGATGTGCATCAAAATATAAGTTGGCGCCATCTTCTGACAATTTCCGAATGTGCTTAACGGTGACGATGAGACGCTTAACGACAATGGCGACCAACAACAAAGACTCGTGCACAACAGGCATCCAAGATGACTGCCAAAGAGAAAAAGTCCAAGAAAGGTTTCAAGCTCCAAATCAATAAATAAATAAATGATCAACATTTTCAGTCTGAATTGACATAATACAATAGGCCAAAATCAATTATTTCTGTTTACATTCACCATAGAATATCTGCAAATGTTACTTTAACTAATCATTATAGCTACTATTATATCCAAGACCTTTGAAGAAAACTTCTCAAACAGAAAACAACAAATATAAATACACATACAATTTGAAGCAGCCATTTTGTCACTGGCTTAAGTTTCTAGGCAACCAATACATAAACCAAAAACACAAATCACTTTTAATGACAAAATTTCAAATATCAAAATTAAAACCTCAATGACCTCAACAAATCTACAGAATGCATTCATAGAAAGTAATACTTCACCTACCACAGCAGCCTCTCTAAAACACGACCACAAGTCACCAGGGGGCAGCACCGTGGATACGATCATAGCTACAAGCTCATCAACAGTAACAGATGAGAAATACTTAGCTGCCGGCGATATCAATGGCTGCTTTTCATATATCTATTAGAAAAAATCATCAAAAATTTGTAAATTTTTATTATGGCATACACAGGCTACGTTTGGTAAAAGCCGGACAAACGATACCATTGCAAGAAATATTCCACAAACAACTCCAGAACTCATATAAAACGACTTGAATAATACAGTTGGCAACAATATTCTTCATAAGCCAAAGATGTTTTCCCTTTTTTAACACCAAGAAACAACCGCCATTTTGAATCCAAGCAGAGTTAAAATCCGAAGCAAACCTTTCGTACAAACGCAGCGCTCTGCATCCATCCACTTGTGCACCTTGGAGTGCAGGACAAGCGCAAAGACGGCAAGTAGAACTGAAGCTGATCGGGAGAAGAACAGAGTATTTCCATAAGCAGGTCAAAAACAAGAACATCCTTGTCCGGTTTCCAAAGAACGTTCAGGAAGTTTGTCAAAATGTGGTTCAAATTCCTTAATTGAAAGTGGAATACACACATTAAAGATAAAGCATTGATTCTGCATTCAGTTATTTATCCTAATTACTGCAGTTGTGATAATTACAATAAACAAAATTATAACTACAATTTTTTCTCACAATTACATTAACATTAGCTTCATCATTATCATTCTTCTTGCAATTAGCATAACGCCTTCTGTAGCATCATAAAAACACACAAATTATACACCATTCTGCTGACAAGCAATGCGAGTTATAAGAAGATAGAATATAAATCTTCGGCGGATTGCTTCAAGAAAATACAAAATGTATCAGCATTTACAAAGAGATTTACTAGTCACGAACACACGAACATGTGCACACACACACACACAGACCAGCATGATACCTAAAGTCTGTACATGACTCACTGTCCAGAAGTTGCAAAGCTTTGATCATGGAAAACAATTCCATTTTTGATGGAACAGCAAAGGTCTTTGAGCAATAAATGTGTTGCTTCACGCACCACTGTTTGACTGGATGACACATTTGACGAGTCAAACTAAAAAATATTTTCACTTTAAACATAGCAGCAACTACCTAATCACTCGTTTTAAAACCACGTAGCAGTGAAACATATCTATATATTTAATTCACTGCTTAAAGTTTTCAAAGAAAGTTCAAATAATAGTTATATAATGATAACAGTTTATTCCTATCAACATTGCACAGAAAATTATAGATAAATTGCTATGCTTGAAGAATTTCAGAGACATATTAACCTCATGTACTGACCTGAGTGTCGTCCGCCTCTGCTGCTCCTCCTTCGGGAAACTGCTTTCTTGGCTTTCTTTTCATTTCCTTCCAATGCTTTGGTCCGCTCCATCGATAAAGTTTACACAAATCGGTTAGAGTTTGCTCGTGAAAAAAATGAATTTTTGAAGTCTTTGTAATATTAGGATTGCAGACAACCTGTTCACAGACAAAAGGGAAAGTCAAAGACATAGTTAATAAATAAATTTCGTGGAACCAGAAATCAACAAAAAATCCAATTATATCTTAGCTCCACGCTTAGTGCGAATACTAAAGTCTAATGGTGTTAAAAGAGTTGCAATGAAAGAAGTTGGACGCCCATGCTTCTATCAAAGGAACCAGCAGCGGAAAAGTTGGCAGAAGATCAGGGAAGTAAAATTTGAAAAGAAATCTTGTGTGATTTTGGTTTGGCACTATAGAAGTTTAAGATTAGGTTTGGTCAGTTAGATCAGATTTACCTTTCTGTGAAGAACGGTGAGAAAAAGTACAACAGCTGACGCTTTGTCTCCATTCAGATCAGCCACAACTTTATTCAGAAATCCTATACGATGACAAAAAAAATTACAAAAATAATTGTAAATTTTATAAAATTCAATACCAACTTAAAAATCATCCATGTCAGTCAAAGGCCCATGTTAACAGTCAAATAAACTTATTGAATTTTAACTGAACCACATAAAAGTAACACAGTGATTTCATAGAGGCTGCATTCAAACAACTTCAACAATGGCTTGTCAAGTTTTTTACAAGTACATATAAGCAGTTAAATGCTGCAAGAAATTCTTGTAAATGATATGCATGACTCACTTTGCCAACGTTAATCTACCTTCTCTAAACTAAAGCAAAACAAACAATGAATAAATGCTACCTTTAATTTCAAGAAGTCGTCTAATGACAGAATAATCATCACATGCCAAAAGCGAAGCTATTAGTTCAATTAGACATGTCTTCACATCCTCTTCATCCTGTAAACAAATTTAACCAATTTCTTATTAATAGAAAATTGCAAATGGTACACTAAATAAATTATGAATCATATAACTTTCCTTTATTAAGAAACTTGTTTAACAGAAGAAAAATGCTTTCAAGGAAAGAAATATTCTTTAAAACCATTAAAATTAAGAAATGTTATTCAGATTTATGCCCAAATACCGCATCAGAAGACAGAAAGATGGAACAGATCTTTCACTAGGTCAAATAGTTGAAAAAGCTTTCACTAAGTTAATTTAAAAGAAGAAATTAAAGGCTTTTTCTTAATCAAAGCAAGCTCACCCTCAAGTCTCTTCGGTTCAAAAGTGAGACCAGATGGACATTGTTAACCTCGAACCAAGTGGCAATCTCACGGCCTGCCCAAGAGCCCTGTCTGACGATGGCCGTCATTAGTTTTAAGAATGCCTTGAGATGACTTGACTTGTTCTTCATTGCCAGAAGCCATTTCACCCGTGGACCGGACACATACGCGATTGCGTGACGAACAACTGGATGTACGGCTGGACGATGTTTCTTCAGGTCGCCGGCAACGCGGCTGAGAAGCAACTGGAGCCATTCGATCACCAAGTGAACCTAAAATTGCAAAAAATCAGTGCAGCTCTTCTGTTGTTTATGGTGTACAGTCTGAAAATATGTAAGGCATTTTTAACCCAACATAACTAATATTCGGTGGTCTAAGGCAGGGGTGGGTAGCGCGCCACCAGATTCCATGCAGCCTGCGAGACCATCTAGAAATATGCATGCAACCAGCAAAAAGTGAAATAATTTGAAATTGTTTTATGTAAAAGTGGCACTTTATTTTTCAATCTTAGAAAGGGTTAGCAGTGCCTGGGGAAAAAGAAGGATCATGTCTCCATTGCCCTCCAACTACTCCCCAAAATATCTCAACAAGCAAAAAAATGGTCAGCACAGTTATTGCATAGTATTACATTAGTATTATTGGCATTGCAATAATGGATTCTCATTCCAAAAAAGTAATCTTTTGTTGTCTTTTTCAACTTAAAATTATAAACATTTGGGCTTTTACTATTTGCGGCCCTCCTAATGCAGTATTAGGTTTCATGATGCGGCCCTTTAGAGAAAATGTTTGCCCACCTCTCGCCTAAGGTATAAAATCTAGTTAAAGTGAAACACTTAACATTTTGATAAACAGTACTACGTTTCTCAACTTAGGGTCCACCAGAGCCCCACAATTCCTAGGGACCCAGGATCCCTCAAAACCAAAGGACTCAAAACACAAGGTCATGAGTGGTCCAACAAGAGATGGTAGCGTTACTTGATGAGTGTAACTTAGCATTTCAGATAAGATATTAATCACATCAAAAGATCCAGCAAAGAGGAAACAGATGAGAAGGAGAAGAAGCACATTTTTAACCTTCATTATCTTCCAAATACTCTATATATTATCGCTAGCCTCTTATTTTTGTTTAGTCTGCTGTTTCTTGTAGCACAGATCACAACAATAATTATAAATATGAATTCTTACGTCATTTGCAACAAACTTTTCAGCATTCAGAATTTTGAAAATGTCATCGCAATCACCAGATGAACGGCAGAAGTCATCGACAATGTCAAAGTCATTCTCTGACTCACGTTGTTTGGCACAACTGATGAAAACTTCAAAGGCTGAAGCACAGTAGAAAAACACCTTTGACAAAAATATATCTATAGTACATTTTGGTATTGTACTTGGCGCCAATCAACGATAGCTCTAAGTAAAATCATGTGTCATTGGCTCATGTTTTTGTACATTTTTAAATGGCACTATAGTGCTCAGATCTGCGGCTATAGAGGGGTGCTGGGGCCAGATGACCGGCTATACAAGTATTTTATTTATATGTTATCCCTTCCATCTCCGCGATCTCGCCCCCCCCCCCAGCATGGCTCTATAGCCGCTGATCGGACCACTAAACGTCTATATCAAACTGAGATCAGCGGATCATTATTACCCCACGGCCATTACTCAGAGGTAAGAACTAGCTTTACAAAGCGACCTTCTACCGGCGCTACATAAGACCACGTGGAGGTTCTGGTTATCGTTACCTGCGTTTGGATTGGTCTTCAGAAGAGACCGGAAGTCCGTTGTCTTAAAATCCGCTTCCGGTTTCTTCTTCTTCCGAACGGAATCTGAGAATTCTTCGTCGTGCGATTTTCTCTTTTTATTTCCCATTTTATTTTCTGTTTACAGCAAAAATTCGCCTCCAGCAATTCTCACTTCCGGTAAAATAAGGAACGACCCTTAAAAACTAGTGGAAACCAGTAGTCTAGGAGCTCTCGTTTATGTTGGTCTTAGACTCTTCTATTTCTTGTCAAATTTCTTCTGTTTCTCATTGTACTAGATATCTCTAATGATTATATAATCATGGGTATTACCTATTAGCGGTAAAACCGTGGGACGCCATCTGAACCCCTTCCAGACGGTTTATATTAGAAATACGTATACCGTTGGAAAGGTCTCGACGAGTAGTATCCAACGACATAAAAATATATTTAAAAAAAAATTGTATTAAATGTATAAATTATAAAAATATCGCTGTTACAACGGCCTGCGTGTATACTTCCCGTAAACCGGCAGGTTTATGAATATTTATGAATCGCGTGACTGCGGCTGTCTTATTGCGCTAAGTTTCGTGCATAAGTCACATGAATATGAATATTCATTACTGTAGTCAGGTCACGTGTGAGTAGATTAACCCATCGGCCTGATTATAGTCCGGTCGATATAAATTCATCATTGTGGTAGAGGTAGAAGTCGCGGTAAGTGAAGATCTGACAACTGGATTCGATTAAGGTAACATTGGAGAGTATAATGTGAAAAATCCACCGAAATCGTCTTTGGGGAGAAAAAGTTATATCTGTTTTAATGGTCTGAAATTACAGTGAGCGATAATACAGTAGAAATCTGTGTTGTGTATATAGCGGTTTACTGAATCAAAAGGTATTTCGAAAGTATTTGGATTCTTGGTGTATTATTCTACCTGGCATTAATTTATATTACTTATTGAGTTTTGAAAACATGTTTGCAAGGTTAAAATATGAAATGTGATTACTGCTATGGATACTGTCATGCATTCAGTAGTGCCGAGAGACATGTCAATCTCGGAAACGGACCTGTTGAGAATTATGATTAGAGCCATGCTTGCATGTATCCTACAGGATTTGGACCTTACTACCAATTGCAAATTAGATGAGCATGTGGTTGTTGTCTATTACGGATTTGGCTAAATTGCTGAAACAGTGTTATTGGTGTACAATTGTTTATGGATTACTTTTCTTACATCTGGTACTGTTTGATCTGTTTGTGGTTCAACAAGTCATATTGGTATGTAATTGCATGTATTTTTATCGTAGCTGCTTACTTTTATTGTAAATGCATTTCAGGCATAATATACCATAATGTCAGATAACAGTTATGAGGCCACATTCGGTTCAGATACTTGTGTCATCTGTAAAGAAATTTATGTTGATAATTCGAATTCAGCGGAATGGATTACTGTTAAAACAGTTAAGGGTTTAGTGACACTTCTGCAGTTCAGTGAAATTTTTTGAGATAATGCACTGAGAGAGTACTTAGAGAAAAGTTTGCAGGTTGTAAATGTTCATGTTGACTGCCGCAAATCATACACTAACAAATGACAGTACGAACAGATTTGTTCATGTGAATGTGCGGCTTCTGGTTCAGGAAACATTGAACCTCCAAGAAAGAATTTGAGGTCTACAACCATTGAATTCCAGTGGAAAGAAGACTAGTACATTCAGTGAAAACCTTAGAATTGCAACAGAATTGCATTGATATGGCAAAGAAACGCAGTGACACATGGGGTCTGCAAGTTTAATGTCGTTTAGAGGCGTGTATCGATTTAGTTGCAGAAGAGGCAATATATCACGGCAAATGCATTACAGCATTTTTCAGTGAGAAGGTAATCCAATTAATAATGTTTGCAAAGACAATTTGGATTATAAGGGTAAGGAGGATGAAATTAAGCTAAGCAATTTCAACAAACTATGCCAATGGCTTGAAATAACAGAAGATCAGTTATAAAGTATGTGTGAACTGTATGAATTTATGAGAGACATGGCAGGTAACCATGATTCTCATGTTTATATGCAGAAACATTTCAGAGAAAAACTAATTGAGAAATATGGCAAGTGTCTAGTTCTTGGGCAAGTAGCTGGCAAGAAAGATGTAGTATGTTTCACAAATATGGGAAGTCGCATTATTAATGAATCATGGTACAAAAACAGGCAGAAGAACATTGATGATGAAAGTAAGAGAATTGTTATTGCAGCTGCCAAACATTCGCTCAGAAATTCGCGAGATGCAATACTTGACATCATCATACCCATCATGTAGCACATTTAATGATTGTGCAAATGCAAGACGATGGCTCCCAAGTCTTGTCAATGTGCTCATGGACAACATCATAGTTGACGACCTAAAACGAACAGCTATTAGTCATGCTATTGTACAAGCAGCAAGACCCAGATCTGCTATTTCACCAGTGCTATTTGTGTGGGGAGTATCCTTTGACCATGTCTTTGGATCTAATTGGGCACTGGATATACTGTCACGACTGGGATTCAGTCTGTCATATGATGAAATTAGCTGTTACAAACAGTGTGCATTGCAATCTGAAAGTGTTGACATGCCAAAAGCCTTCCCCAACTTCTTCACACAGTGGTCAGCAGACAATGTTGACCACAATGCCAACACAATAGACGGTTCAGGGACATTCCACGGCATGGGCATTTTGGCGATGTCAAGTGCATGCCATTCCTTTGCACAAGGCAGTTTTTTCCAGCAAGGAAGTTGTTGTGGAGAGAAGCACATGTAACAGTAGACATGGTTGTTAAAGGTAGAGAGACATCGAATTACTCATCTACACTGCACCTGAAATAACTGCATTGTCAGCAATAGTGTTGTGTCCAATAACAGATCTTCCAATCTACTTGTACAGCAACCTGACATAAAATTTGACATATATATATGTCTTTTTCTCTCTGCAATACATTAGTAAATAATTCAATGACTTTCAAAGCATTATTATATTTGAATGGTTTTCAGGTTTCTGATTTCAGGTTATACTTTCTGCTCTGCATGGATAATGAGGTTTGGATAGTGTAGAATAGAATAGGTGCATCAACTTCATGGAATCACAAAGAGTTTCGAGCCAACCTGCCCTCCTTCCCCACCAACCCTACCTGCCCTTCCCTCCTCCCCAACAACCCTAATCTTCCCTCCCCATATTCATTGGATGGCCAGTGATGTATACTGGGGGATTTTGTTGTTGTTGTTTTCATTGTTGTTGTCATTGTATTTGTTCTTTTTGCGAGCGTAGATTCGGCCTTTTTTCCAGCTGGCATAGGTTTCGGTGCGGCGCTAAGTTTTTGTATTTTTCTCCGACGGCCGTATTTTTTGTTTTGGGTTTATTTGTCTCTATTCAATGTACCGAGTTTGTTTCTTGTATTGTTAATTTCTTAATTCTGTACAGTTTTTCAGGGTGCACCCTTTTTGTATTTTAATTAGTGGTATTGTAGGTTACAGGTTCAGGTACTTCATGGAACAAAGGCAGAATCACAAAGAGCTTCGAGTGGACCTGCCTTCCCCTCCCACCAACCCTACCTGCCATTCCACCCTCTAAAAACCCTGGCCTTCCCTCCCCTTCCCCCAACAACCCTGACTTTAGCCCTATACCAGTCTACTGCGGATTTCTTGTGTTTTTTGTTTAGACAGAAGTTGAAGGAGACCATTTTGTTTTGTTCTTGTTCTTGCACCCTTTTTGTATTTTACTTAGTGGTATTGTAGGTTACAGGTACAGGTGCTTCGTCTTCATGGGACTAAGACAGAATCACAAAGAGCTTCGAGTGGATCTGCCCTCCCCTCCCCACCAACCCTACCTGCCCTCCCACCCTCTAAAACCCCTGGCCTTCCCTCCTCTTCCCCCAACAACCCTGACTTTAGCCCTATTCCAAAGGCACCTTTGTGCCTCTTTATACCTTGTGTGATTTTGCTTGGTGCTATAGTTTGTATATTGTTTATGTTGTTTTAGGGTAGTTAAGTAGGCCCCTAGTAACACCCAC
This sequence comes from Metaphire vulgaris, assembly GCA_018105865.1. Lineage (NCBI taxonomy): Eukaryota > Metazoa > Annelida > Clitellata > Crassiclitellata > Megascolecidae > Metaphire > Metaphire vulgaris. The sequence continues at coordinate 543,968 of CM030843.1, read as the reverse complement.
CATGAGCATCACTGTTGCTATAATAGTTGCTTCTGCTTGTGTTTGAATTATACTAAGATATATTTATATTTATACTATTATATATCTGTATTTATATTGTGCATGCTGATGCTTATGGTGGATATTACAGGAGGACCAGGAAGGGACACTTCTGTATTTTGAGTTAAACTAGGAAACTCCCAGCAAAGTAGTGCATTTTGATTTCGGTGGCATTACAATCTTTCTAAAAAATCAAGTATTTAATGACCAGTGTTCTTCAAGTTAACGATAACGGTAACTGAAAACACCGCATAACTGTTAAAAATGTCAGTTAACTGTAACTTTAACTGTAACTGAAAAGTGATTAATAACTTATGTTATAACTGTAATAGAATAAAGTTGAAAAGTTAAGTAATAGAAAAGTTATCGAAACTGAATAATAATTTATATGTAAGTATGATTATTAATTAGTAATGCGGTCTCTTTAAGTAGTTCCCTTTTTCTCACACAATGCCAACGTCAACGTTGTCTTCAGCGGCGGCGGCGGTTTTTGTGTGGGGGATGAAATGTTAAAAATAAAATTTATTTTAGTCGTATTACTTTAAGTAGCTCCTTTTTCTCACACAATGCCAACGTCAACGTTGTCTTCAGCGGCGGCGGCGGTTTTTGTGTGGGGATGAAATGTTAAAAATAAAATTTATTTTAGTCGTATTACTTTAAGTAGCTCCTTTTTCACACAATGCCAACGTCAACGTTGTCTTCAGCGGGCGGCGGCGGTTTTTGTGTGGGGATGAAATGTTAAAAATAAAATTTATTTTAGTCGTATTACTTTAAGTAGCTCCCTTTTTCACACAAATGCCAACGTCAACGTTGTCTTCAGCGGCGGCGGCGGTTTTTGTGGGGATGAAATGTTAAAAATAAAATTTATAAAATTTATTTTAGTCGTATTACTTTAAGTAGCTCCTTTTTTTAGTCACACAATGCCAACGTCAACGTTGTCTTCAGCGGCGGCGGCGGTTTTTGTGTGGGGATGAAATGTTAAAAATAAAATTTATTTTAGTCGTATTACTTTAAGTAGCTCCTTTTTCTCACACAATGCCAACGTCAACGTTGTCTTCAGCGGCGGCGGCGGTTTTTGTGTGGGGATGAAATGTTAAAAATAAAATTTATTTTAGTCGTATTACTTTAAGTAGCTCCTTTTTCTCACACAATGCCAACGTCAACGTTGTCTTCGGCGGCGGCGGCGGTTTTTGTGTGGGGATGAAATGTTAAAAATAAAATTTATTTTAGTCGTATTACTTTAAGTAGCTCCCTTTTTCTCACACAATGCCAACGTCAACGTTGTCTTCAGCGGCGGCGGCGGTTTTTGTGTGGGGGATGAAATGTTAAAAATAAAATTTATTTTAGTCGTATTACTTTAAGTAGCTCCTTTTTCTCACACAATGCCAACGTCAACGTTGTCTTCAGCGGCGGCGGCGGTTTTTGTGGGGGATGAAATGTTAAAAATAAAATTTATTTTAGTCGTATTACTTTAAGTAGCTCCCTTTTCTCACACAATGCCAACGTCAACGTTGTCTTCAGCGGCGGCGGCGGTTTTTGTGTGGGGATGAAATGTTAAAAATAAAATTTATTTTAGTCGTATTACTTTAAGTAGCTCCTTTTTCACACAATGCCAACGTCAACGTTGTCTTCAGCGGCGGCGGCGGTTTTTGTGTGGGGATGAAATGTTAAAAATAAAATTTATTTTAGTCGTATTACTTTAAGTAGCTCCTTTTTCTCACAATGCCAACGTCAACGTTGTCTTCAGCGGCGGCGGCGGTTTTTGTGTGGGGGATGAAATGTTAAAAATAAAATTTATTTTAGTCGTATTACTTTAAGTAGCTCCTTTTTCTCACACAATGCCAACGTCAACGTTGTCTTCAGCGGCGGCGGCGGTTTTTGTGTGGGGGATGAAATGTTAAAAATAAAATTTATTTTAGTCGTATTACTTTAAGTAGCTCCTTTTTCACACAAATGCCAACGTCAACGTTGTCTTCAGCGGCGGCGGCGGTTTTTGTGTGGGGATGAAATGTTAAAAATAAAAATTTATTTTAGTCGTATTACTTTAAGTAGCTCCTTTTTCACACAATGCCAACGTCAACGTTGTCTTCAGCGGCGGCGGCGGTTTTTGTGTGGGGATGAAATGTTAAAAATAAAATTTATTTTAGTCGTATTACTTTAAATGTTAAAAATAAAATTTATTTTTCACACAATGCCAACGTCAACGTTGTCTTCAGCGGCGGCGGCGGTTTTTGTGTTAAAAATATGAAATGTTAAAAATAAAATTTATTTTAGTCGTATGAAATACTTTATTTTAGCTCCTTTTTTTCACAATGCCAACGTCAACGTTGTCTTCAGCGGCGGCGGCGGTTTTTGTGGGGGATGAAATGTTAAAAATAAAATTTATTTTAGTCGTATTACTTTAAGTAGCTCCCTTTTTCTCACACAATGCCAACGTCAACGTTGTCTTCAGCGGCGGCGGCGGTTTTTGTGTGTGGGGATGAAATGTTAAAAATAAAATTTATTTTAGTCGTATTACTTTAAGTAGCTCCTTTTTTCACACAATGCCAACGTCAACGTTGTCTTCAGCGGCGGCGGCGGTTTTTGTGTGGGGATGAAATGTTAAAAATAAAATTTATTTTAGTCGTATTACTTTAAGTAGCCCTTTTTCACACACAATGCCAACGTCAACGTTGTCTTCAGCGGCGGCGGCGGTTTTTGTTGGGGATGAAATGTTAATGAAATGTTAAAAATAAAAATTTATTTTAGTCGGCGGCGGTTTTTGTGTGGGGATGAAATGTTAAAAATAAAATTTATTTTAGTCGTATTACTTAAGTAGCCCTTTTTCACACAATGCCAACGTCAACGTTGTCTTCAGCGGCGGCGGCGGTTTTTGTGGGGATGAAATGTTAAAAATAAAATTTATTTTAGTCGTATTACTTTAAGTAGCTCCTTTTTCACACAATGCCAACGTCAACGTTGTCTTCAGCGGCGGCGGCGGTTTTGTGTGGGGGATGAAATGTTAAAAATAAAATTTATTTTAGTCGTATTACTTTAAGTAGCTCCTTTTTCACACAATGCCAACGTCAACGTTGTCTTCAGCGGCGGCGGCGGTTTTTGTGTGGGGGATGAAATGTTAAAAATAAAATTTATTTTAGTCGTATTACTTTAAGTAGCTCCTTTTTCTCACACAATGCCAACGTCAACGTTGTCTTCAGCGGCGGCGGCGGTTTTTGTGTGGGGATGAAATGTTAAAAATAAAATTTATTTTAGTCGTATTACTTTAAGTAGCTCCTTTTTCTCACACAATGCCAACGTCAACGTTGTCTTCAGCGGCGGCGGCGGTTTTTGTGTGGGGATGAAATGTTAAAAATAAAATTTATTTTAGTCGTATTACTTTAAGTAGCTCCCTTTTTCACACAATGCCAACGTCAACGTTGTCTTCAGCGGCGGCGGCGGTTTTTGTGTGGGGGATGAAATGTTAAAATAAAATTTATTTTAGTCGTAGCATTACTTTAAGTAGCTCCCTTTTTCACACAATGCCAACGTCAACGTTGTCTTCAGCGGCGGCGGCGGCGGTTTTGTGTGGGGATGAAATGTTAAAAATAAAATTTATTTTAGTCGTATTACTTTAAGTAGCTCCTTTTTTTCACACAATGCCAACGTCAACGTTGTCTTCAGCGGCGGCGGCGGTTTTTGTGTGGGGATGAAATGTTAAAAATAAAATTTATTTTAGTCGTATTACTTTAAGTAGCTCCTTTTTCACACAATGCCAACGTCAACGTTGTCTTCAGCGGCGGCGGCGGTTTTTGTGTGGGGATGAAATGTTAAAAATAAAATTTATTTTAGTCGTATTACTTTAAGTAGCAACGTGCCAACGTCAACGTTGTCTTCAGCGGCGGCGGCGGTTTTTGTGTGGGGATGAAATGTTAAAAATAAAATTTATTTTAGTCGTATTACTTTAAGTAGCTCCTTTTTCTCACACAATGCCAACGTCAACGTTGTCTTCAGCGGCGGCGGCGGTTTTTGTGTGGGGATGAAATGTTAAAAAAAAAATTTATTTTAGTCGTATTACTTTAAGTAGCTCCTTTTTCACACAATAACGTAGCTCCTTTTTTTCACACAATGCCAACGTCAACGTTGTCTTCAGCGGCGGCGGCGGTTTTTGTGTGGGGATGAAATGTTAAAAATAAAATTTATTTTAGTCGTATTACTTTAAGTAGCTCCTTTTTCACACAATGCCAACGTCAACGTTGTCTTCAGCGGCGGCGGCGGTTTTTTTCATTTTAGTCGTATTACTTTAAGTAGCTCCTTTTTCACACAATGCCAACGTCAACGTTGTCTTCAGCGGCCAACGTCAACGTCAACGTTGTCTTCAGCGGCGGCGGCGGTTTTTGGCGGGGATTTTTTATTTTAGTGTAGCTGGGGATGAAAATGTTAAAAATAAAATTTATTTTAGTCGTATTACTTTAAGTAGCTCCTTTTTCACACAATGCCAACGTCAACGTTGTCTTCAGCGGCGGCGGCGGTTTTTGTGTGGGGGATGAAATGTTAAAAATAAAATTTATTTTAGTCGTATTACTTTAAGTAGCTCCTTTTTCACACAATGCCAACGTCAACGTTGTCTTCAGCGGCGGCGGCGGTTTTTGTGTGGGGGATGAAATGTTAAAAATAAAATTTATTTTAGTCGTATTACTTTAAGTAGCTCCTTTTTCACACAATGCCAACGTCAACGTTGTCTTCAGCGGCGGCGGCGGTTTTTGTGTGGGGATGAAATGTTAAAAATAAAATTTATTTTAGTCGTATTACTTTAAGTAGCTCCCTTTTTCTCACACAATGCCAACGTCAACGTTGTCTTCAGCGGCGGCGGCGGTTTTTGTGTGGGGGATGAAATGTTAAAAATAAAATTTATTTTAGTCGTATTACTTTAAGTAGCTCCTTTTTCTCACACAATGCCAACGTCAACGTTGTCTTCAGCGGCGGCGGCGGTTTTTGTGTGGGGGATGAAATGTTAAAAATAAAATTTATTTTAGTCGTATTACTTTAAGTAGCTCCTTTTTCACACAATGCCAACGTCAACGTTGTCTTCAGCGGCGGCGGCGGTTTTTGTGTGGGGATGAAATGTTAAAAATAAAATTTATTTTAGTCGTATTACTTTAAGTAGCTCCTTTTTTTCACAACAATGCCAACGTCAACGTTGTCTTCAGCGGCGGCGGCGGTTTTTGTGTGGGGATGAAAATGTTAAAAATAAAATTTATTTTAGTCGTATTACTTTAAGTAGCTCCTTTTTCACACAATGCCAACGTCAACGTTGTCTTCAGCGGCGGCGGCGGTTTTTTTGTGTGGGGGATGAAATGTTAAAAATAAAATTTATTTTAGTCGTATTACTTTAAGTAGCTCCTTTTTCACACAATGCCAACGTCAACGTTGTCTTCAGCGGCGGCGGCGGTTTTTGTGGGGGATGAAATGTTAAAAATAAAATTTATTTTAGTCGTTGTCTTTTTCACAACGCGGCGGCGGCGGTTTTTGTGTGGGGATGAAATGTTAAAAATAAAATTTATTTTAGTCGTATTACTTTAAGTAGCTCCTTTTTCACACAATGCCAACGTCAACGTTGTCTTCAGCGGCGGCGGCGGGTTTTTGTGTGGGGATGAAATGTTAAAAATAAAATTTATTTTAGTCGTATGCTCCCTTTTCTCCTCCTTTTTCACACAATGCCAACGTCAACGTTGTCTTCAGCGGCGGCGGCGGTTTTTGTGTGGGGGATGAAATGTTAAAAATAAAATTTATTTTAGTCGTATTACTTTAAGTAGCTTTTTTTCACACAATGCCAACGTCAACGTTGTCTTCAGCACAAATGTTAAAAATAAAATTTATTTTAGTCAACGTTGTCTTTTTTTCTCACACAATGCCAACGTCAACGTTGTCTTCAGCGGCGGCGGCGGTTTTTGTGTGGGGATGAAATGTTAATAATAAAATTTATTTTAGTCGCAGTGTTCTCTCAGTTAACGGTAATTCTAACTAAATACCTAAAATAACTGAATTCATTGGCTGCCTGTCAAACAAAGGATTGAATTCAAGATAAGTCTCATTTTCATCCCCTACCATATCTTTGGAAGCCGTCTGTATAGTATCACATTAGTTTTAAAATTTTACTTGTCAAATTGTCCAGGGGCCCCGTCCTCTCATGCTCACAGCCTCATCGCGGCGAGAGGGTGAACAGCTAATCAGTTCTCTTGAGGCTGTCCTGTATAACTATATATTGGACAGTTTCAAAGAACTGATTAGCTGGCCAATGTGAGCAAAAATCTTTACTGTTTGACTGCATGTTGCCTTAGTTTTGTCTATTATGTCTTTGTAGTGGTAAGGAAGCAAGGGGATTGTCTCGAGGTTGTACAAGATATAATTCCAGGAAGAAGACCAATGAAAAGTTCGTTGCCAACACGTAAACCGGCGGTGAATCCACGAGAGAAGGCCAATGATAACCTGGCTCAACAGCATCCAAACTTGGACGGGGCTTTTAACATACCAAACCACGAGGGCAATTAACGATAGACAGCAATGGAAAGGGATAAGTCCATAGTGTGAACAACCCTCGGGCGAGGAAGATTGAAGAAGATCATCCGCTCATTTTGTGTCTAGTATGCCATCTTGTCAACTCAACTGCCATTTGGTCAGAAGTCATTTATCCTACGCTTCTTGGGAACTCGCCACCACCCAAAAAGCAGAGAATTCTTTTGCACTTCCAGAGAGATACAAATTCTATCGTGGAAGACCAATCTCTCGTGGATTCACTGCCAGTTTACATGTTAGCAACGAACGTTTTCATCACACCGAGTCTCTTCGGTCATTATCAACGTTGTCAACAGCACCAGTGAATGGCCTTTGCTATGGTTACAGTGCTAAATAATCTGCACTTTTCTATTGATGGAAAATGCTAAACGACTAAAGAAACTGTGAAAAGACTATTGCTATGCTTTAAAGTGCATAACTAAATGTTTACAGTGTAACAGTCTGTTGTTTAAAGTCATCATAGATAGACTGGCCTTCGTATCCGAAGAATATGGTATGAGGATTAACACCAAAAGACGAAAGTGATGGTCATCAGTAAAGAGCAAGGAAAAGAGGCAAACATCACAATCTATGGACAGAAGTTAGAACAAGTGAAACAATTCTGCTACCTTGGCAGCCTTATTACGGAAGATGCCAGATGTCAAAGCGAAATAAGAAGGAGAATTGCAATGGGAAAGGAAGCATTCTACCAAAGGAAGGAAATAATGAGGAGTAATCTCGATAAAGGGCTAAAGAAGAGAATGATTAAAACACTGATATGGAGTGTGGTGTTATATGGCTCAGAGACATGGACGATGAGAAAAGACGACATCAGAAGACTGGAGGCGTTCGAGATGTGGATATGGAGGCGAATGGAAAGAATAAGTTGGACACAGCATATATCCAATAAAGAAGTCCTAGATATCGTGGAAGAGAAAAAGACAATAATACAAACAATAAAACAAAGGCAAAGGAACTGGATGGGCCACATTTTAAGAGGAGAATCGTTGTTCAAAACAATACTGGAAGGGCACATGGGGGGGGGAATAAACAGAGGAAGACCACGTACATCACTACTGCACTGGATGATGACAAAAGACGGATACAAAAGATTAAAGACCCAAGCTGCTGACAGAGATAGATGGCGCCAATGGGAACCAGGACCTGCTTCCGGGTAGAGAACTTAAAGAAGAAGAAGAAGACGTTTAAAGTGAAACTTTGAGAAAAGTGTGATAATAAACTTATTTAATGTGACAAACTGTTTTAATCATAAATGTGATTGCAATAAATAGAAATTTGTGCTACCGTAGGAGTAGGAGGAATAGTAATGGGTTTATCAAATTTAAAGAGAACCAGCTTAGCTGGTTTCTTGTAGCTGCAATCAACTTTACAAGTTCCAATTAGGCTACTGCTAAGAAAACCAAATGTTAATTAATGGAAACAGAAAACTTCTTGCAAATGGATACAGTTACCCTGTGTGACTGGCAAAGTAAATCTAGGTCCTATTCGAAACGCCAAGTGACTCTGAGAGTAAGGTTATCGAAACCTTACAGTGGTGTGAAAAAGTCTTGCATCATCTGGATTATTAAGCAAATTTCGAAATTTTGAAAATTTTACCTAATTTTTCATATAACTTGACTAAGTGGCGGCTCCACAGGGGGGCCCGTGCCCCCTATTGAGTGCCTGGCCCCCAGTGGCCACCCAGTTGGGACCCTATACTTAATGCTACATACATTAAACAACAAATGGTTGTCCCCCATGATTAGAAGTTGCCACTCCAACGCCCCCCCACTTGCCAAATCCTAGAGCCGCCACTGACTTGACAGCATGATTTAAAGTAGCTTAGTTCATTGTGAAGACCAAACAGTAGCGGGTCTAGCCGGAAAAAAGGGGTGGGGGTGTTGGCGCTATGTCCTAGTGGGCTGTCCATTAATTATGTCAATTTATGGGCAATTTTTGACCCCTCCCCCTTGTCAACTGTAAACTTCCAGTTACCCCCCTCCAATAATTACGTCAAATTTCACAAGAGAATTGCAGTGGATCTTGCAATGATGCCTTTGCGCTAGACATTTTGGCCCAGTTCCCCTCGAATTTGTCGCTTTTTTCTACTAAAATATTTCTTACACTCTTGACATGAAAAGGGTTAAGTCTATGCGTAAAGCATCGAAGTGCATAGCAGTGCATCACTAACCTCCACTAAACTTTGAAAGACAGTGTGACGAGCAAAATGGTCATAACTGTCACTTTGGCGCTTCTCAGCCTCGGCGCCGGGGGGCATTTGCCCCCTCCCCCGCCGTCGTTACGCCACTGCGCCAAAGGTGACTTTTAATAAGCGTAGGCTAATAGGGCGGGGAAATAGAGTGTTAATAAAATACCGATTCTCTTAGCTACGCCACTTTAAAAGGTATTCAGCTTTCAATTAGTAATTGGCGTAGCCAGGCAGTGGTGGTTCCAGGACTTGGCAAGTGGGGGGAGGCTGTTGGGGTGGCAACTTCTAATCATTGTGGGGGCAACCATTTGTTGTTAGGTATGTAGTTTTAAGTATAGGTCCCAACAGGGGGCCAGACACTCAATAGGGGGCACGGGACCCCCGGGCACCCCCTGTGCAACCGCCACTGTAGCCACGGGTCCCCCCACCCCAATATCCCGTAATCCTGGCTACGCCATTGCAATTAGTGATATTAAAAGGTAAAACCGTGGAACGCCACCTGAACCCCTTCCAGGCGGTTTATATTAAAATTACTTATAGGTGGCGTCCCACGGTTTTACCTACATTTTAACCCTTTCACTGCGTAAGGCAGTTGTTTAGGCTTCATCGCATATTTCTTGTATGGATCACGGGGAAAAGGGTTAAAAGTAACAAAAATGGTTTTTCAAATTTAGCCAGAGGTTTCGTTTTTGTTATTCATTTCTTTACAAACAAATATTTTAATTTTAGCCTGATTTAACTGTTTGGGGCAATTGTTTTCTTTTCGAACATTCCCATTTCTCAAAAATTTTAATTTTCAAGTCTTGGTTCTCAAATTTGTCCTGGGGGACTCCCTCTCACAACCTCATTGTGGTGAGAGGGTGAACAGCTAATCAAGTGGGATTCTCTTGAGGCTGTCCTGCATGTGTTGGGCAGTTTCAAGAACTGATTAGCTGGCCAAAGTGAGCAGCCCCCTTACTATTTGACTGCATATCTGACTTTTGTCTATTATGTCTTTTGTAGCAGTGACTGTCTGTCGTTATCTGAACAATCTTCCGGATGATTTCGTTTCGTTCTCTGTTCTCGTCTGGTGTGCCATCGTGTTAACTCGACTGCTATTTGGACTTGGTCAGACGTCGTTTATCGAGATCTACACTGGACGACCGCTGTTCCATTCTTTGTTCCATCTCTAGTAGTGAATCAATTGACAAGACTTTATTTTGACAATATTTTATCTTTCTTACTGTAAAGTATGTATATAATCAAAGCATCATGCAAAATGTCTTTTGATATTTCGTCTAAATATCTTGTCCACTATAAAAGCTTTTAAATACAAGATACATGTATATCAAGGGACTACTATATGATTGAAAAGCCACGGCCTTAAAGTAAATAAATTACTCTACAGCCTAAAACGCAAGAACATAAATGACGCTAAACACAAACAAAAGTCTGATGACTTGAAATGTCAACTAAAAATATTAACATCAAATCATGTGCTTAATATTTATCAGCGGCGTAGCCAGGAATTTGATTTGGGGGGCTATAAATCTTAACTAGTTGTTGCTATTTCAAAATCAAAACATATGTTAATGTCCCACATGTGAACAAAACACAAAAACCCTGTAAGGTAGACTGATTTGTGAGTGGTATATATACTGATATACTCCCGTCGCTAGGCCACTGATATTTCGTTTTCAATATAATCACTCATGATTATATATGTACAGTCTTTCATCGACACTAAATCTCTAGTGAATTAGACCAAATAGAATGGGCTTCCTTGACAATTTGTTGAACAAGCATTTATATACTAAGAATGCATTGTTGTAGAATAGCATCTATCATAATATCATCTAATGTGTAAAGAAACGAAATTATAAATATGCAAATTTGACCATCTACGTCTATTATTACAACAAAATTTGATACAACCCAACAGATAGATATCAGACTTTTTACAGACACATAAGTATTAGAAAAAAACTAAAATACGATGCCAGATCCTCGAGTCTAAATGGACACTTTCTTGTCTAGCGAGATTCTAACATCTACGCATTGCTCCAAAGTGTTCAACTGTGGGCCTATGATGATCATCAACATGAATTCAGTACTTCTTAAATTTTTTGCCAACACAATTTAGTCAAAACACTGTGATGTAGCTTTCCATATTTTTACTTTAATAGCAATATTCCTTCTTCCGTTTTGTATAGATTATCCAGGAGCGAAAAACATTCTAGCGGGGAAAATATGCATGTCCCAATGACAAAGGAAGACAAGGAAGAATATGGTTATATGACATCATCAAAGATTGAACTGGAACTGAATACTACATTGTGATGAAAAGAGCTGATGAGGAATGATTCAGATGGAGTCATCATCATGACTACCAACCTTTGAGTCAAAGTCAGAACATGATGATGATATCCAGGACTAAAGCACTTTACCAGCATCATATGCTGAAAGACAAGTTCTTCATTCTGGACTTCTGGCCTATTTATCCTCTGGCATAACTACTGCTGCTAATCAGATATTATGCACACATGGCTGAATGCACACATTGACAACAACAAAAAGACATCACATAAAAACTGGTCACACACTGTAAAGTGTGACACAAGAAATCAGTCAACAGTCCTTGAATTAAAAAATACATAAAGAAAACTCAATATCAAAACTGCAAACACCTTTCTGAGTTTGAAAGTATTGACTCAGAACCTGCAGCTACTTACTCGTTTGAGTGAACTCTTACTTTATAAACCACATTTTGGCTTTACAAAGAAATTTTCAACTCAAAGATTGCTATAAAAAAATACATTACAACAATTTGCATAAAAAAGTCTGACACAAAGAAAATAGAAAATTTGAACTGCATTGCAAAAACTTTCAAGCTGCTGTGAAACAATTACCAAACTCCTGGTGAGCCAATGAGGTTAACAGAGTAAATTTAACAAATAAAGTACTTATAGACAACTTAATGACAGGTAACAATATCATAAAGTTTCAATAAAAATATCATTAGTTTATCAAACTTGTTTTCAAATTTTCAGTTAAGTCTATTAGTATTTTGAATTGTGCAACTTTGAAAAACAACTTGCATGCAAAAAGCATCAAGCTTTCTACAACAATAAGATGATCAACTATGCACACCTTTCTTTCAAGTCTTCAAAAAGCAAAGAAACAAAATTTCCTTCTAAATAAAAAAGTAAGCTTATAAAAAATTGATCGATTGCCAAAATAACATGAAAATTGAACGCATGCTCTGAATGAGTGAGGAAGGAAGGAAGGAAGGCACAAGTCAATGTGTTGCACTGTATCTAAAACATTAATTCAAACACTGACAATGTCACACTTTGGACTGGATGCCTTCATGTAAATGGGAGTCTGTGAACTGAACTCATCGTGCTTCGAAAGACGAACGAACCCTCTTGATTTCGCCAGCAGACGATACGTGATGATCATGAAGACAAGTCCGATCAGAAGCCCAGCTAGAAAAACTGCTCCCACTACGACTAAAAATGGAAATCCATGGAAACACATCGATTATTGCTTTCATAAATTAAAACTATGCTTAGTTAAAATCACAGTAAAACTATTTTAAGCACATAACTTCCTGATTGCTTTGCTCACACACACACACACACACACACACACACACTTAGACAAGATACCGCCAGTATGCATTAAAGAGAGAGAGACACACACAGACAGACAGACAACATAAAACTGCAATCTGTGCACTAAGCATATTGTTGGATAATTTTACATGCCCTTAATTGGGTCCAAGCTTTACATTAAAACATTGAAAAACACTACAGTGATGTGTTCTGCCTACATGCAAAATATACACTAGTACTAGTGGTACAGCAATTTTCTTCCATTAGAATTTAGTACTTTTAATTATAATTATTTGATGCCATTATCTCATCATTACCATTTCACTTCATTATTAATGATCATGAAAAGTCGCACACAATGTCTACAGCGGTAACAGCGCTCATGTAATTATCTTCACACTTGGAATCAGAAGAACAAAAAACTGAACAACAAAACCAAAAACAAACGAGATAAAAAAAGCAATAGGAAAATGTGTACCGGTATCCATTTAAAAGAAACTCAACAAAGAACAATAGAAGTAAAAATTCTACCTCCAATTATAACTGAATTGCTTGTCCCAAAATAGCTCTCCTCACGATCTGATGCTGCCCCCAAAGTCCTGTCTTTAAGTTCTGAAAGATGATCCAAATTAAAAATCAAAGATGTCACAGAATCAAAATAGTTGCACTTTACACTGGAATAATTTTCACTTATTACATTGCATATCTGCTTTCTATATTGCAAATGGTTTCATACAGCATCTATTTTCTCTTGAGGCATTGTCTAAAATGCAAGCAACCCACAAATATTTCTAATAACAATCTATATAACAAAATCAAAACATTACATCTCAGGTATAAACATCCCAGGTATATTCATTCCAGGTAGGTTCATACTTAACGCCTGACATATGGCCATTTTTTCCAGCACACATTACTAATTCAAAATGTGAAATGATAATATTTCCTCAGACAAAAAAATAAGAATAGCACACAATCTAAGAAACAGCAGCGGAGTCTTTGACCTCCAACTCATCTCTTAACCCCTTAACCGTGTATTTAACTGTAACTCAATGTAAGATGGACAGATATATCCGGGATACCCAGTTGAGGGGTTAATGGACTTCTCCTATAATACAGATGCATTTGAAATACCGTGAGTTCATACCATTGAATAATGGAACTGGTGTCATAAATATACATAATAATAATTATTATTATTATATTTATTATATAAAACAACAATACGAGCATGAAATAACTTTGAGCATGAATTAACTTTATGCATGAAATAACATAAAGCCAGTAGAAGCAATCTATCTCACCATTTTCCTCTTCTTCCTTCAAGTCATTCTGATTGTTATTTCTTAAATTCGTGCCAGTCCACTCTTCCTCATCTACTTCCTCCTCATTATCGTAATAGTCCTCATCTTCATGATGAAAATCATCCTCGTTCTTGGGCTCATTTTCGTCTTTACTAAAAACATCCTCTTCCTGCACATCGTCATACAAACCGTCTTCATTGTACTGATAACCTTCTTTGGCAAGAAAGTTGTCGTTAATGTAATCCCTTTCACCAAGAATCAGATCAAGTGGCATCTCTTGTTCCTTGTCATCATCTTCATCTCCCAATAACTCATCAGACTTTGAATCCTCAGAGTGACCTTCCTCATCTTCTGCGCTGTCTTCGTCGTCTTTGCCATCCTCGCTGTTGTTTCTATGGTTACCAATGCCACTCTCTCTTTGGTTTTCATTGACTTTTCTGACATTTTCACTCTCCTCGTCACTGTCATCATCTTTGTCATCCTTCTTCTCTCCTTCACTTTCCTTTTCAGTCTCACCTACATCGCTGTCACTATTTCCGTAAAAATTCTCCTCTCCCGCGTTCTCATCTTCATCGGTGCGGTCATCCTCTCCCGCTGAATAAGTGGGTCGTTTTTTGTCGTCTGACGACAACTGTTTCGATTCAGTTCTCTGTAAAGAAATAAGAAAATCGAATTTTCTCAGCCTAACAATAAATCTTAAGCAGCAAAAGAAACAGCAGAAATTGCATTTTGCAAGTTCAGTTCCCTCTAAATACACTATTAAGGCATTTCTGCATTTCATCGAAGCCTCCAACGGACTTTGGCCACACTACAATGTCTAATGTCAATGTCTAATGTCTGCAATTTAAAGTCAATTTGCAACAAACTGTATGGGCAACACATATAGTCATCTGCATAGACAGATTTAAAGTTTAAGATTTTTGAGTTAGGGTAACATGGGAGTCTGTAAAAATTGCTACGGCAATGTCAATGGCATATAGAATGTATTCTTTTATAGACCTATAACTTTTGATTTCTTAAGAGGAGGGACTAAATCTTTGAGTTGGGTGGTCCAAAGGGTTAGCACCCTCTACTGAGATAGGCAAAAATTGCTACGTATTGGAAAATTTTCTTCTATGTCAATGGCTATTTTTTGCCTACGGCCGTAGGCATAAAGCTCATAAGAAGACAAACACGTCGTGAGAGTTAGCCAAGATAAAAGCAACTCATATTGGGTGGGTGGGGGAGTAGTTAGTTAGGCCTACCTTTGGCAGGACAGAGATGGTGACGACTGCCACCAAAGCCAACCAAAGTGCGCACTTCATCTTTCCGTTCGAACGGTCAAAAGAACGAAACGATTCGAAAGAATCAGTTTAAATCGATGGCAAAACTATCGGAGGAAACAGTTTACGAGATTCGATAACCGTGTCAAAACTTTTCGTCAAAGAACAATAAATAATTCCTCACCGAGGTCCTGGTTCGTATTTACTCTTTATATAAAGAAATTCACGCACCTGTTACGACGAGAACCTAGCGGTCCACAGATCATGGCTAACAATAGAAATTATTACTCTGGGAAATTCCTCTTAATTTTATTCTATTTGTAGTTGAATACTGAAGACAACTGCAACCATCTATAGAGCAGTGGTTCTCAACCCTTAGAGTTGCTCTATTTCGAACCCTGAGAGATTACAATTACATTACAAATTTGAAAGGCAGTAAAATTACAATAACAATTAACAGAAATTATCAGAAATCTGGGAAATTCCTCTTAATTTTATTCTTATTTGTAAATTGAGAATGATATTGTTGGTTATTTTTGCAAAGGTTAAAGCAATGAAGAAGGAACAAGAGGAAAATGTGGATTTTGTCGGAAAATGTCTTCAAATCGATTAGATTTTTACACATTTAGGGCCTATATACCTTCTATTCAACAGGCCTTCAATAGGCTTCTCTCACAGAGCGAATTACTTATAAAACTTGTTTCTGCTCTCTATAAAAACCTGTTGTAGGCCTATAATGAACCAGATATCTTAAAACGCTGTTCTTCCCTCGATCGCCCTACTAGCCATTCCACAAGATATTCGACAGGAATTTCATTTATTTTAGTTGATGTCCCTCGTTCTCGTACAGTCATTGGCGTTAGTGTGTCGGCCTACAACTAAGTCTGTCCATTAGGCTAATCCCTCTATCCCACCCCTATAAAAAAGGTTCGGTTTTGCACGCACCTGACCACTGGTTATAACCGTTAAGCTTATATCCCAAATTGGTCTCACACTATTTATATGGTATGATGGTAGGCCTATCATTAGTCTGTGTCATAACTCAATGCAAGTATTTTCATATAAGTATATTTTCCTTGTAGGCCTAGTTGGCAATTACTTTATGATCTAGACATGTATAAGCATTAGATAGACATGAGTCATAGGCCTAGTGACAGGGGCGTAGCCAGGAATTTGATTTGGGAGGGTATAAATATTTTGGGTGGGTATAAATCTTAACTATAAACCATATAAGCCACATATACCACATGCAAATCACATAAAAACTTTAAGGTAGACTGATTTGGGGGGATATATATACCGATATACCCCGCCCCCGTCGCTAAGCCCCTGCCTAGTGAGTATTATTTATTAGGCAGGATGACGATGACTGTTTAAAAAGGCCCTTCAAAGAGGTGGATCTTCCAGTTGTTGGAAGTACATCTCGGCATTTCGCTTCTACAAATACTTGCAGTAAATGCCTGCAGTACATGCAGTGGCGGCTCTAGGATTTGGCAAGTGGGGGGCCGTTGGGGTGGCAACTTCTAATCATGGGGGCCAACCATTTGCTGTTTAATGTATGTAGCATTAAGTATACGGTCCCAACTGGGGGGGCACTCAATAGGGGGCACGGGCCCCCTGCCCCCACTCCCGGTGGAGCCGCCACTGAGTACATGTGCATAGAAAGCGTACAATAGAGTGACGGTCGTATTTTGGCGTGATATTAATTAAGTGTAACCTTCTTCCAGCAACCCGTACAGTCCAACTGATGATCAACTATTTAGAAATTTACCACGACTAAAGCTCGTCAGCTGATAACAAGCTATCCGGGCAAGAACCACGTTCATTACAGGCCTAGGCCTATATATAGGTCCCATAGAAGCAATGCATATATGCATAGTCCTGCCTGTAGGCCTAATTAGTGTAGGCCTATACCATTTCTAAAGTAACTGAGCAATATTTATAAATGTTTACAATGTCAATATATGTATTACGTTGGAAATATATCACTAGATGAAGATGTAGACAAACAATGTTGTTTTAACTTATGTAGAGGAGTCGATTAGATGTAACTGTCTTTTTCGTTGCGTTGCATTTACAGGTAAATCTCCGCTATTTTCATAATACGATGCGACTATTGAACGTTCAGATCTAAGCATGCTACTCAATCGTCCAGAAGTAGCACCGTCATTCGAGCTGACGCTAACCTAGCTGCTATCGATCGCTCCAGCAGCGGACGACGCCTGGACGCTGACGACGTCCGTCGTGTCCATCACTTCTACTATCTGGACGTTCTTGTCGGAGCTCTTGCTTTCAGAGACCGGTGTCGAGACAGTGTCGATCACCGGCATTCCGTACCTCTTGTAGAGTTCCTCCACTTCGTTCAAGTCCCCTCCAATCACAGTGTCCACCTAAACATCATCACACGAAACACGGTTGAGACAGTTGGGAAACGCCCCCCCCTCCCTTCCAGTGCCTTCACCCCCACTTAACGCCACGTGAACGAAAACAACCAAACATGGGCGCCCGGAGGAGGGTGCAAGGGGTGCAATTAATTGCACCCCCTGGACAATTTGTGGAGTTATAAAAAAGTAAAATTACCGGTACTTGTTTCTTTCGTCACAAAACCTTGTTTTGCACCCCCTGGAAAATTTTCTGCGGACGCCCATGCATCCAAACAATTATTTCCGACTGTTAGCTCAAGGCACCTTAAGGAAACTACAGTAAATAATATATATATATATATTATATATATATACAGCATCTTAGAATCGAAGCCTCACTGTCTGTCTGGTATATAGGCCCTGCCAATTACGACTGTTAATTAGTATTGCAGATTTACCATATTAGCGTAGCCACGAGGGAGCACATGGGAACCGCGCCCCCTCCCCCCATTCTGGTCCCCACTGGCCGCGAGATACGTGCAAAGCTGACGAGAAATTGTATCAGTTGGGGGAGGGGAGGAGGGGAAGGGGATTGCCGATATGCTGTCTGAAGATACGCTACAAATATCAAGATTTCAATCTAATATTACCCAAACTTACTTATCTTTCTCCCAAAGAACTAGTCCGACTAGACTCCCTCCCTCAATATGAAAACTGACAGAAATCATCCCCGAACCTCGATTGTCTCTAGAAAGTTCCACCCAAAATTTTTAACATCTTGACGATTTGAAATAATCGCCGCTAACCCCTCTCCCCCCAAGTAAAACCTTTGAATCAGTGACAAGCACAAACTCATTTTTAGGAGAAGACTTTCTGAATTTGAGGCAGACTGGGAATTTACTCACGACGACTCCCTGTTGGAAGGCAAGGAGCGTTGGCAGCGCCGAGATCTCGTATTTGTCCGCCAGATCCTAAAATATTCAATATGCTATATATTAGGCCATAACATGCATATTACTCTCTCTCTCTCTCTCTCTCTCTCTCTCTCTCTCTCTCTCTCTCTCTCTATTATATATATATATATATATATATATATATATATATATATATATATATATATATAATCTGCTGCAAATCGATAGTTAATATGAGATTCAGAAATCGAATTGAAGAACGATGAAATGTGCGTGCTTAAAATTATACGCTGGAAGAATTCCCTGTAGAAAGGTAGAAAGCGACATCACCTACCACAGCTTCCTCTATGTTCACCTTCAAGGTAACGACGTTCGGATACAGCTTCTGAAACTTCTGTCAAATATCAACAATGACCAAATTGACCATGTACTCAATAGGAATTATTCTGCTGTTCGAATTTAAACGGATCTCAACATTCGGGGGCGGAAGATAGCGGAGTGCATGGGTTACGCGCTGGAGCGATAGGCTGACTGAGCGGGTTCAAGCCCCGTTAGCGCCCCTAGTGGCTATCACACAGTCATTATACCGGTAATGCTTAGAGAGCCACTTTAAATCAAGCTATGCTATTGCTAAGTTATCCTTTAACCCCTTAACCGTGTATTTAACTGTAACTCAATGTAAAATGGACGGATATATCCGGAGTTCCCAGTTAAGGGGTTAATGGTCCTTTCTAAAGCTGCAGGTGATCGACGAAATCAAGCACCTTTTTGAAATAAAGGATTTCCAAAGTTTCTGAATTAAATAGGCCTATGCACAGTGTAGATATCTTTTAGCCCCTTAGGCCTATCTACGAATCTGTCACTTCGTTTCCTCGTCTGAGCGGTACACATTTTCTTGTGTAGTAATTTGCTTCATGGTATGGTATCATTGGTGCGGTGTTATAAATGGCTAAAATGGACGTCGAAAATGAATGGTTATTCTCAAATACAGCTGACCTTTAATTTAGGGGAGATTTTTTTGCACGGACCACACCACGGGGCGAAAAAATCCACCACCACCGTCTTTGTATCAGCGGCGGCCAAAAGTTCAGCGTCCATTTCTGCCTGCAAATACACGTCACAACAAGCGACTATTAAACACAAAGCATTTTATTATTAGATGTGAAGAGAATTAACAACAGGGCCTAGTTTTCACATCGACCTACTTGGCGCGGTTAGTACTTGGATGGATGACCATCTCGGAATTAGTCGTCGTGCCGGCGGTCAGCCGTTAGTCGCTTAGGCGTCGTAAATTGGCAGCAGCGTCAAGCTGCGAAGGTAAAACGTGGGTCTAATGAAGTACTAATGACGTAAGCCACCTGCGTCGCTGCTTGTCTAGTAACAGGAGATCAGCACCGGGGGCCAAACGCTTGTTCGAGAGTACCGGGCAGTGGCGTGCAGAGAGTGGTGGTCGCCCCAGAGAAAGGATCATTTTAGACGCCCCTGTCAATCGATGTTGACAAGCAAAAAAGTCGCCAAGTCAATTTTTAGTTTACGCCCCTCTCCCGGGGCCACCGCCCCACCCACGCCTCTGCACGCTGACACTGTTATCCTAAGCTAGTCAACTCAGGTTGTCTTATCTTATTCATATTAGCCACACACACGGGCCTATAGATTGGAAGCGAAAAACAATATATTCAGTTGAGTTCCAAAGTAAAGCAATTTACGAAAACCACTTACAACAGTCTTTACGTGTTTCACCATAATTGCCTAACGTAGTTGCAGACAGATTTTCACAAGACGATTCTATTTTAGCAGAGAGTTGTTGTATGTAAAAGTTTCAAAATTAACTCAAACGAAAATAATTTTTAAACATCAAGTAAGTTATTATAAAAAGCGTTCTAGTAAATTGAAAAGCTGTTTAAAACGAAACAATAATGCAAAGACTATTTTTATGCGCGAGATTTATAAAGGCAAGGGCCTAAATGACGTCACGACCATTGTGACCATAAATGGAAACAAAACGAACATCGATTTCATGACGTCATTGGCAAAATATAACGCAAAAATCAGATTCGTTGCCAAAAATACAAACGACTTAGAAGAAAACGAGAAGGAAATGTCCTGCACAGGAAAATAACCTAACAGCGCTGATAAAACAGCAAATATAGACGCACACTAAGTCAAAAACAGTGCCTCGTATATATTCTGGAGATCCACAGACATGAAACATTTCCCAATTCAGTCGAGACACTTGTTCGCGAATTATTTTAGGCGCCAAGCAGAGATCCCGGCAGAGACAGCAAAGTCCCTCGTTTCGTTATAATTAACACATGCTGTTCTTCCATCTGTCTTTCTTAGAATCCGATCAAGAAAATCTGACGCCGAATATTTCAAGAAATTCTGCGCGCGCCAGCAGGCATCCCTATAGGCCTCTACAGTATTTCTTGCCAAAGAGCGACTGGGTGGATTTTCGTGTATATATTGCTCTAGAGTGGACACGGCTTTCCTGAAAATGAAAACGAGCGCTACATAAGAGTTTCTAGATTTAATTGGCCAAAGAATCGACGAGAAATGTTTAAGTGTTTTGAGTTTTTGTCTTTTCGTCAATACACTATTCCACCAGAAGAAGACTCGCTTGGAAGACACGAAGACAAATGTCACGGCCAGGGCCGCTTTTAAGCATGCATGTGCAGGCGGTGCACATGCACAGGGGCTGGGGCCCCCACACAACAGGGGCCCCCGCGAAAATGGGGACAAATGTTTTGACGTGTAAGGCGACGAGCTTTTTTTGCCTTATGACCTTTTCTTTTTTTGCTTATCAAGATTTTTTTTAAAGTTCGAACCCACTGGCCTCCACATTTTTTTCTGCACAGGGCCTCCACTTCTTTAAATGCGGCCCTGGTGACGGCGACCTCGAAGCAATTCGCTATCCGTCTGCATGCCGAGTTTTTCTACCACTGACCATGCGCCGCGCTGCGGGGGGAAGCCCCCTCCCTGTGGCCGTCGTCTCTGCAGCTTCTTCGTCGACGACGAATTTCACAAGAGGAATTCATCGGAGATCGTCTGGATTTTCTCTGCCGAAGACGAATCACGCACGAGAATCGTCGTTCTCTGGTATTCGACGACGACGACGATCCGTGAAAAGTTCTTCTATAGCGGCCGAGCATTTGCCGGTCGTGTCCTTTGGCGAGAGGCTTGTCTCTGTATGCAGGGTCTTCGATTAAGACAACTGCCGGCCGGCGTCTATTCACAGAGGAAAGCGCTTGGCAAAGGCTGCGGTCGACGCGACTTCTGAGGGCGGAAGACAATCGACGCAGTGGAGACAACTCTGGGGCGACGAGCGGGCGTACCCAGGGGAGAAAACGACTGAAACAAACAATAATTATTACCTATTATATTATATTATATCTATTATAATCTATATATCGTTACTCGGTCATAGAATCATCAAAGAACCCTCTCTTTTCTCAATTCTTCTGTATTTAATTTACGTCGACCTTCGACAGATAATTCCTTATCGCTCGATCGCTGCGTGTTTTAACTGCGACGGCGCTATAGAAGTTGTCTTAGTCTGGCGCCACCTGCCGTCTAATCGCGCACCTGTCGGAGAAGTCGACTGACACGGATCGTAGAAGTTTTCGTAGATGTTAATCGGATGTAATCGAAAGTTTCCCGCCCCGGCGCCGCTCGTGACCGCCGTCGATGATGGGGTGCAGCGCTGGTGGTGGTGGTGGTGGTGATGGTGGGGCTGCTGCTGCTGCTGAGGAGGAGGAGGAGGGGGCGACAGGTGACAGCCGTAGTGAAGCCCGGCGGCGGCGGCGGCGGCGGCGGCGGTGGGGTGAAGGTCGTCGCCGATCGGTCGTCGTTGTCGTCGGGTAACGTCCAGTCGCTGGCGACCGACGATGACCAATCGGTCGGGAGATGGATGAGGGGGACGGCCAATGGGGTGGCGGCGCGGCGTCTAGTCCTCAGAGACGTCGACTCTTGGCGGAAATCCTCTGCAAGAGAAGCACAGAGAACAACATTCGATATATTAAAACGCACCAGAGTTCACACAGACCCCCCGCGCCGAGTACACGGCATAGCGAATTTCTACTGTATACAGACCTACAGTAAAGCGCCATTAACACGGGCTTCGTGTTAATCCGATAAAGCGTCAATGGTTTACGCTGAGACTCTGTGCTAATGGGGTTTCTACTGTAGATATGCAGTGAATGGGCTTTATTGTAGAAGCCATCGAGTTTTACTGTTGCTGCTGCTGCTGCTGCTGCTGTCAGCTGGCGGTGATTTGTATCGAGTTCTTCTCTTGTAGACGAGACAACAACGACAAAACCAGCAACAACAGATGAGTAGGACCAACGACAAAATCGCCATCACTCCACCAACAACAATTGCGGCCACGTGATGTCTGAAATTTAAATATTAATAAAGTATGAGAATAACTGCTTTCTCTGCTAATTCGCGTACATGTAGTAATAGATTAATATGAGAAGCTCTTATAGGATGCAGATGCATTGTGTGTGAGAATTGGCGTGACAGAGAATTCGAAGGGTTGAACTCACGGACTCAGCGAAGAGGACGAAGCCGCGGAGGGAGGGAGGGAGGGATCTGGCTCGGGACAGCAGACGACCTCCTGGGCGTCTCCGCAGCAGTAGTTGGCCTCCGGAGGTCCCCACTTGGGACACATGAATCCGTTATTCCAGATCCCGTTTTGATCCGTGTATCCGGAACAGAGCTCGTATAAGTCTAGAGAAGAACACAGGTCACGAAACAACAACTGAGACACGGGATGATCTGTGGGTGCCTCCACCCCACCCCCCACCCCCACTCCACCCCCAAGGTCAGCAGTGAACAATGTGGAAAGGCGCTAATCGGATTCCAAAATGAAGTCAGAACCATAGAGATAAATGTACTTCCATCAGTAGGTCGTATACTATATATGTCTAACATACAACCGGCTTTCGATTTTCCATGCAGGGTCCTCGGGGGCGGGGGTGGGCGGTGGAGGGTGGGGGTTGATCCCTGCACCGTTGGTCGAGACCGACGCCCCGTGGAAGTCGACAATTTTGATTTTGTGCCTGTCCGATCCCCTTCACTGGAAGTCGAAAAATTTAGAAAGGGAGAAGTGGTCCAATCCCCAATGGTTTTCTGTTGAAGCGCCCACTCTCTACGACCATCAACAACAACAACTGAGTCCTTGTTTTCATTCAGAAGTCTCATTACTTCGGTTATAAATCATATGCTCTTATGTTGCGACGTGTCTGGATTTCAGTAAATATATAGGTTAAATTTCTGCATTCTTCAACGTTTAATCCATCCCACTCCACAGGTATGGTGTGGTGGGTTGAAGGCAGGAGTAGGGGGAGTAGGAGAAGAAGGAGGGGGTCATGGGTCAGACCTTGACCACCCATGGATACGACCGAAAGAGTCAACAGCTGTTCAATGGCCTCCCCCATCTCCTTCGCATCCTCATGACCACTCTCTGCTGCAGCAGCATCTCCATGCACAGCGTTGGCTTAGCATATTCGGTTTCACTATTAACCCCTTAACCGTGCATTTAACTGTAACTCAATGTAAAATGGACGGATATATCCGGGATCCCCAGTTAAGGGGTTAAACGCCGCAACAATTGAAAGTATATAACGGAACCTCAGCGACTAGAGAGGCCCATCTATTCGACTGAGTTTCCTATATACGATGAACGCTGATTGGCCTCCATTAACGTGTGCGTGGCAGTGACCTGTAATACAGAAACAAGACCGTTAAGTTTCGACTCATTGCGCCATATTAGGCAGACGAAGATAAAGGAAATGCCCGGAATGAAGATAGCCTCCTAAAGAGCAACAACCATGGTGAAGTCAATAATGGAATAAAACTCCACAAAAACTTAAAACTTGATTGTCTTTTAAATTCTGAACGATAGGTCTTTCTTGGTCGTGGGTTTTACCGTCTGGAATGGACTTCATATGTAAACTTGCAGCCAAAAATCCCATTTAGTCTTCCTAAACGCTTGAAAAACTTTTTATTCCGCATTCAATTTGCATCCGTGGACATATTTTATTTATAAGCATAAAACAATTTTATGTCACTTTGTGTTTCTAATCTGCAGAATGGACGTCTAGGATCGAGGAGTATTAGTTTTTTTACAGTTATAGAGTGCAATATGATTACTGTTATCATTTGGTTCACTGTCGGAAATAATATGACTCTGACTTATCAGAATTCTGCTATTGCATCTGCAGTAATTATCAGTGTGGTTCAAATGAAAGTGTGACATACAAAGAAGTGGACAGATAGAAAGACAGACAGACAGACAGACAGACTGTCGAGCCATGAGTGCGTTCTGGAGTTTCCATTTCGCATAATTTGCAGTCATCGCCGAAACAAAATGGAAATGATTTTCGTGTGTTGATATAGACACTCAGAAAGATTCCAATCGAGCGAATCATGGACCAGAAAAGGTAGATTCCTGGGAAGAGATGCAGGCGATCGCTCCGCAGAAGTGAGGCCCTGGGACAATTTAAACAGACGCAGACTGCATTAGTCGACTGCGTGGCGCTCAGCGCTGCGCGGAGTTAGCGTCTCTTTTCATTTTTAACGTCTCTAGTTTTTCGATCGAGAGTTGAGGCTTTTGTGGTTCTGCTTAGGTTTTATCAACAGATCTATAGGCCTACAGAATATTCACCAAACATAAAGCACTTTCAAAGCCATTATAATAGAACGTGGGAACTAATTATAGATAATTAGTAATTAGGCGTCAATATTTTAACCAGTGCAGGGACAATTGAAAATGGATTTCAGCGCTCGAACAATCTTAACTGCGAAGCGCTTTCCTGACGGGAAATCAGAGAGTCTAATTTCTGAGAAACTTATATGCCAAGAAAAAGATTTAAATAATCAATAAAAGTGTTTGATTTTTTTAGAAAAGCAACGGGAAATGTATGACGACAGCCAGGTGTGAATCTCTTTCACATCCCCAATAATTGTTTCCTTTTCGCAGTTCTCTCTGATTTGAAACAGCGGTTACTTTGAGCGAAATTCGTTTCGATCTCTCCACAAATTCCATCTATCCATCATCCCGACCTGACCGTGATCTGACCCGACCTGACCTATTTCAGACGAGGGCAGTTGAATCCTGTTTTTGCGGACAGCTTCTTTCATTGACTGGGGTGTGCTTGGCCGGGGGGAGGGGAGGGGAGGGCGGGTCTTGTGATCACTAAGAGTAGAATCGTCAAAACAGAGAGAGACAGAGAGAGAGAGAGAGAGAGAGAGAGAGAGAGAGAGAGAGAGAGGGAGAGAGAGAGAGAGACTCGTAGACTCCTAGATCGCACGTTGAAAGAACTGAATGCTGAACGCCAGAAAAACAGTTCTTCGTCTAATGGGCAAAGAACGCAAGAAAAGCAAAGGCCAAACAAGCATATTGTTTCTTTCTCGGATTCACATTATACAACACTATAAGACTCTCTATCCGCATATGTCGTGTTGTTCCTGTTCTCTGCTGTGTCTATATTCTGCTCTGCGGCTGACTCAACGCGGGGAGTGGTAGGAATATGGCAGAGAGGTCGCAGGGGTCGTAGAAAATCTAGAAGTGAATTATTGCACTGCCTCTATGGTTTGACTTTTTCGGGGTATCGTCCCACCCCCCATCGGCTCCAGGTCGTTAATCATACTATTACCTCTGTCTATATATCTCATAGCTGCTGACATTTCACGTTGACTGAGTGAATCCACCCGGCTGCGCACGCTCCGGCATTCCGTCTGCTTTTCCCACTCCTCCCCTTCCTCTCCGGCACATCCACTTCCAGCCACTCGGCTTTTCCATATAACCCCTCCGCCTCGCTGACCATCTTTTTTTCTTAGATTCTGGGGCTTGTTTCTTGCATCGTGTAAATTTTACAACCTCTGGCGGCGAAATGAGCGGGCATGTCTAATAGACTGCCTGCCTATGCTAGACTGAATAGGTTTAGAGAGTGGTGATGTTTAGTGTCATGTTTATAGACCGAGTTAGCAACCGATGCCAGTCTCCATCGAATCCCCAATCAATACACTTAAGACAGCAGAAATGTGAAAAATACCATTTTACACCTTTTCTAATCGCGAAGCGTCCGCTGGTTTCATATTTCCAATAAATATTCTTATGCACATTTATTGAAAAACAGTTTTCTTGATAGTATTGCGAATGTCTTATGCGGCTTATATGCCAATTCGCTGGCATTTCATTCTAGATCGAAACTTTTTGGCTAAAATTTTGCACAGAACCAAGTATAATCTTAAGTGCGTCTCCTCGAGTCGTTTAATTGCGCTAACAAAAGTTACTTTTGTTTTAAAAGACCTTTAATGTTGATTTAGCATTTTATTTTTGCCCAAACCTTTAGCTTATGGCCAGAATTCACTTTTATAAAAAGCAGCGGGCGTTAGATTAGTCTGACCCCAGAATTCTCGACACGACACCCAGTGCCAGTGGGCGTGTCGGATTGCTGATAAACAATATGTTCGACCCCTAACGGGAGATCGGTCTCGTCTACGGCGGGGGAAGGGGTAACGGGGGTATTAGACCCAGTGTTTAATCTAGACTCCTGGGCTCCGGGGAACTGACAAAACCGAAGGGAATTTGAAATTTTCGGGGGGGGGGGGATTCTGCTAGGAGCTGCTGTTAGTCCATGTAATATACCAAAATTTCCGGGGGGAATTTGAAATTTCCGGGAGGGGAAGGACAATTCCCCCCCGGAAACGGCCTAGATTAAACACTGATTAGACCCCTAAATCCAGACAAACCGAGCATTTAATATGTCTGCGCGGCTGACTGTCAATGAGGAAATGTTCTCACTTCTAACATCTGATGTCTGACGACGACTCAATTATCATCAACCACCTGCTGATCTGTTCTGCTAAACTATGTTCTACAGTTGGCTATATGGCATATCTATGCAGGTTTAAACACTGGCATCAAACACTTGTAGACATTATTGAAAAATTTAAAACAGTCATCTCGCAGGTGTGACTAAGAAAGGATGTCACCTGTGCCATTCGCGCGAATACCTGAAGACGAGAAAGACAGGTAGTCGACCAATAACTGCAGCACCTCAACCATCGGATTCATTCGTCCGTTTAACTAATTAACTTAGCAGTAAACACAGGTCGTCGTTTTAAACGTAGGCAAATATTCCACTGGAACCCTGTTGCCTGGCAAGTTGCAACCAACGTCAAACGGTTGCCAAGTCAACAGCTACCACGGCTAACGAGAGCGCCGTTGTCTTGGCAACAGACGTCAGATTCATTATCGGTCGTTAGACAAACCCTCAGAGACTGCGAGATTCTGACTTCATAACAACGAATCTAATTCCGTTGACATAGCCAATGGGGGGGAGTGCCTGTGGGTTCAAATCCCCCCTCCCCAGAACTTGCGCCGAAGAAAGGGTAAAATTAGAAGAAATATAAAGAGGAGTAAAATGCAAAAATTGTATCTGATGAATGATTAGAGCTTAAAATATCTAAAATATTTTTATCGATCTATAAATTTTTGGTTATCTACCTCTTGGTTGTCGACTCGTTCTCATTTGAGGCAGTGGACCAACTAAAATAACAACATAAACCGTTACACATATTATTGTTATTATTGTTAAAAGTATAGTAGTAGTAGTAGTAGTAGTAGTAGTAGTAGTAGTAGTAGTAGTAGTAGTAGTAGTAGTAGTAGTAGTAGTAGTAGTAGTAGTAGTAGTAGTAGTAGTAGTAGTGAACTTCTATAGCGCCATTCTAGTAATGCACTTGGCATCAGTCTGTGGAGAGTGGAGACGTAGCAGAGGCTCAGTGGCATCTGTATATCGGACGCATTTCAGTTTTACTTCTCGGGAACTTTAAATAGATTAGACACTGGAAGCCAATGCCAACTTTATATCAATCAAGTTCTTATGAACCACAGATGAAGTCGAACGAAGAAATGACGTCACTATTTTCTGAATCGTTCGGATTTATCCGGAGAAAATCCTATCGACCATCTGCCTAAGTGGTTCAGGGATGAACAGCGATGAACAGCGATGAACATGAACCGTGTTCGTGAGAGTTTCGCCGAGCTTATAGTTAGCTTTTCCGAAGGCATTTAGCGAGAATGGGCGACGTCACTGTTGGCTGTTTTAGTGTTCGTCTTTCGATCGCCTTTGATATCGATGGTGTTAACCCTTCGACCATAGGAACCGAGTGTACTCGGTTACGTTGCATGATATAGTTGCAAAGCAGCCGGCGTTTAAAGGGTTAACGCGTTATTCGCTTGTGCCAACGGAGCTTTTTCTCGTGATTTGCTTTCTGCGGTTATGAAAACAGATTCTGATTAACAGTCGGCGTCTAGAAACGTTCCCAGGGTCTTCCGTTGCATGCCTTCGTCAAAGTAATCTTGACCTCTTGACCTGTGCAAAGCTGCTCTCGTCGAATAATTTACTAAGAAGGGAATTTGTCGGCGGATAAATAACAGAAGCATTTAAACTGTATGCTGGAAACAGAATTTCTTATAGTTACTCAGATATACAAATTGTCAGTCGAATGCACAGTCGAATTGCCTATATAACCATCTGAGCAGACGAATGCACGCACCCCCCCTCTCCTCCCCCTCCCCCTATAGCTATGGTCCAGTGTATAGGCATGCTTAATTCGGATCAAAAGCAGTGTTTTCACGTGCTGCTGCTGCTGCTGCTTATAAGAAGCGACTGAATAAGCCATTTTCGAAAATGTCTACGAGGTTTTATGGTTTTATCCAGGCCTGCTACGGGGTGTTGGACCCCGTTCCTATCCAGTCTCCCGGATATATCCTCTGACCAAGCAACCACCAGTTTCTCTAAATGATTTTCTCTAAATGTCCATGATTTTGCGGAAATTACGTTTTTGTGAAAATTTTGCAAATCGGTTTCGTGCATAGTTTTCCGAATCAACTTTTCCTCGCGGTGTGAATTAGGTGCGAGCGCTTGAATCGTCCGAGTTTTCCGTGAATGAATTTAGAATGATATTTCGCCTGTTGCAGGTCTGTTAGTCTGATAATGGAAATAAAATCAACAGTTTATTGCGCTATTTATCGAATGAATTTGATGAACGAAGACTTACGCGTTGTAGATCGATTAGCAAATGGTCTGGAAGTCATCTTCATCTCCAGAACACAAGTACATCAAACACACCAAAACAAAAACTACTGATCGTATTATGTCTCACTCGTCCCTACAATAATCTCTGCTTATTTTCTGCGTTGCTTGCCTGTCCCTCCGTCTGTCTGTCTGTCCGTCTGTCTGTTTTCATGTGTTGTCGCTGTGTGTGACTTTCTGTAAGTCAGATGTTGGCAGAAATCGCCGGCGAAACTATGAATGCGTTTTCGCTGGCAGAGATCTTGATTCTTGAAAGGGGAAAACTGAGCAGGAAATCGACGTTGAAGACTCGCAGCAGACTCCCGTTGTCGGTGGGTAGACGACTGGTGCTAAGAATCGAATAGGAACACACACACACACAGAGAGAGAGAGAGAGAGAGAGAGAGAGAGAGAGAGAGAGAGAGAGAGAGAGAGAGAGAGAGAGAGAGAGAGAGAACCTGGATTGTTTCATCGACGAATACTCAGTGTCCCGAATAACCTCCGCCAAAGAAGAGATTCTCAACAGAGCTCGTCGCCGTCTACTACTACCACCACCACCGCAGCCGCCGCCTTCTTCTTCTTCCTTGCGGCGGTCGTCGTCTGTACGATATCCAGTCTCGTATACAACGGCATGGTTCACGTGGTCCGTAGTGAGTAAGTAAGTCGATCCACAATCGGATCGATTCCCGTCGATTGCCCTTATCTCGCATGAAGGAACGCCTTATCTTAAACTGATCGCCCAGTCCACTTAGACGATCCCTTTCAGATTATAAATGATCCTTACGGTCGGTTGCATGTACGCCTCCTGCCGACGAACTCAGCAAAAACACTGAGCGCCGCCATTGGCGTTGAATATCAGAAGCCAGAGGAGGAGGAGGAGGAGGAGGAGGAGGAGGAGGAGGAGGAGGAGGAGGAGGAGGAGGAGGAGGAGGAGGAGGAGGAGGAGGAGGAGGGAGGCGGAGGAGAAAGCAACTGCATCCCAAGAAAATTTCCAATACTCGCCAAGGCTTGCAAGAAAAGCAAGCATCGCCAAAATGTACCTAAGCTACCTCGGAGAAAGCCCGCAACCTGTGCTGGGTCCCACATAGACTCCCGGCATCGGAAAAAAACATTGGAACGATTTATACGAAACGAAGTTTACGCGCGCTCCAAGCAGGTGAGAGAGAGAGAGAGAGAGAGAGAGAGAGAGAGAGTCAATGAGAGAAAAATTGCCCCGACCACGACTCTCTAAATAATCGTAGACACTCGATACGGCAAGAATTCTACGTATAAATAGAGAGTCATCTTTTACAACTGAGTCATATGATCTATGCACGAAGTACAGGGGCGTCTCTGAGAATACTTTCTTTGCACGCAGGTGCGTTTTTCTCTGTCATTTCATCACTACTGTATATCGCCTACTGATGCTATTGGGTGACTATGCATGCGCCTTTGAATCGCGTAATTTAGAGTCCGTCGAAGGCGTAAACATAAAAATTATTCCTGGCAAATTTTGTGCGCCCGTATTCTTTTTCAGTGGCGTATTTAGGGGTATGCTTCTGATCCATAGCATACCCCTTTGGTCTTTGGTCCTTGCCTTCGGTTGCACTTAAAGACTGTTAGACCGACGATTGAACTTAACTCAGTTGCAGTAAATTTACGGTCAATACTTTACAGGTGCTATAATGCGATTATTAATAAACTTAAACTGTATGTTATTGGAGAACATAGAATAAAAATTATTTTTCGAACTTTTTAAATTTCAGAATACCCCTTTAAACCTTTCTAAATACGCCCGTGTTCTTTTTCACAGCACGACCATTTTTCGCAGAGTTTCTTCTGCATTCTAAACTCTTAATTGAGAGAAAATTCGAATTTTTCTTCTGCAACGCTGAAAAGTCGAAGACGAGAATAATTTTCGCGAATCTAGTCGCGTGTAGAGAAGTTCTCTTGAAGCTGTCGAGAGAAGCACGTGAGTGCTTTCTAGGCACCAAAAGCTGCGTGTTCGTATATTGCACTAAAGATGCTTATATTGAAGCTGTGGTCTGGAGAAGACAGAGAAACAGAGGAGCCAAATTCTTATGTTTAATAATATAGACCTGTAAGTGTCTTCCCAGTCCAAGAGCTGCATCGTTGATCGTAATCAGTAGCATTGAACTGTGTTTCCGATGTATCGGGTAACATGAGACGCTCAGAAGATAAGAGCACGTTGTTCATAACAGCGTAGAACGCCATTCGCAAAAAAACCTGCCACTTTGGACGAGAATCGAATTTCCGAAACTTGGCGCGGTCTGGTGGTATGCAGAAGGAGGAGGAGGAGGAGGAGGTTGTGGCTTTTCAGTCGAAAGAGAATTTCTGATCTGATATAAATAAGCGCACAGTTGACGCATGAAACGGATCTGAATGCACAGTCCTCTATTTACAAAACATCGATGAGTCTTTTGGCGATTTGCATGCGTCGGAGTTCAACAGCCTTTGGCTTTTGTGCAGCCGACAAAGTGGAACACTGAAAATGGCGAGATTATGAATTTGTACTAAGCACGGTTTCAGCTGACTGATCGCTTGAAAGACTGAAGTCACCAGAAGCCATTTCTAATCTAATTACTTAGCCTCATAAAACACTCTAGTCACATCATCATCATCATCATCGTCGTCGTCGTCGTCGTCGTTATCATCATCATCATCATCATCGTCGTCGTCGTTATCATCATCATCGTCGTCGTCGTCGTTATTATCATCATCATCATCATCATCATCATCATCATCGTCGTCGTTATCATCATCATCATCATCATCATCATCATCATCATCATCATCATCATCATCATCATATAGTGCGCCAGAATGAATGAACTCGAAAAGTTTTTCGTGTGAAGTCGAACAAATTTGTTATGGAGGAATGCTATCATGAAGGTGCGTTTTCCTGCTATCAGCCATTGGAGGATTATAATAATATTCCCTCTCATAAATATGCTTAAACTAAGCTAACTCTACCGATTTTCCGAAGGGTATGGTTGCCATGGCAAGTGGTGGCCGTTGGATTTGCAAAGTAGGTGTCCATTGGGGGCAACCATTTGTTGTTAGGTATGTAGTATTAAGTATAGGGTCCCAACAGGGGGACCACTTGGGGCAGGCACTCAATATGGGGCACGCCCCCTCCCTGAGAAGCCAAACTTCTGAAAATGCCGACAACCAAAAAAGGCCATCGACGTTATTTCATTAACAAAACAGCGCACAAAAAATACTGACAAGCAATAAAAGGACATCGGCTATCATTATGTCTTCCATATTTCCATGTCTTCCATATGGATACCCTGGATTTGACCTGGATCTTTAGTGATTTGGATTTGGTGTGCCATCGATTGATGCTCTTGTGCATTATGAAAGTGGCGCTATAGAAGTTTAAGATTAGATCATTAGATAGATTAGATTTAAATAATTAATATATAGGTATATGAGCGCGTACGCTATATAGCCTAGTGATCGCAATAAAGAAAAGTTAATTTTGGTCGTCAAGGGGGGTTTTAACCCCAAAACTCACCCTTCCCTATACTGCGAACAGCCAAGGGGTTTTAACCCCCAAGCCCCCTCCCCTTGCCTACGCCACTGCTTGTTCAATATCTATTTGCATATCTGATCGCCACATGCTCATTGCTCAACTAGCCTCAAAGACTTTAAAATGTTACAGCGATTTGGACTCCAAATGTTGTGGCTAAATGTTGTCACTTGTATTCGCCAGGTGGAAGCACGCGTCGGTGTATCTTGGCTGTTTGGTATCTTTGGGCGGTGTACCGAGTCTGCCGACGGGTGCAGCCGGCTGTAGTGGGCGAGGGGTCGCTGGGGCTGTCATGGCCGGGCGGCCTGATAGGCGAATACGGCCGGCTGGGCTTTTATTAAGGCCCACGCCGGTCGCCGGCGTTTAGCACAAGACCAGCGCAGGAGTCTAGCGAACGAATGTGGAGAGTATTTTGGTTCTGGTTTTGGAAATCATTTTAGTTCATTTAATGTTGAAACTGATGAAAATCTGGACTCACTTTAAGAGCGAAGATCCGCCGGAGGAAAACAAGTCGGTGAGTTCAGAATCGCTTAAAACTCAGAAGGATTTGAAAGACGGTGTATCGAAGTATAGGAGAATGTTAACCGAACCTACCTGTCGATGGACGTGTGGATTTGTTTGTGTTGATTGGAGGGGGCACGGGAGTCCTACTTTATAAATCCAGTTGCCCTCAAAATTTCTTCTTCCCACAACTCAGAATCGCCCATAAGAAATGACGTCAGACGAAGACTTTAACAATTTTAAAAGAAAGTTAAAAACAATACCTCATAACCAAGTAAATGAAATACTAAGTTAGTAAATAAACATAATCAATAATTATAACCACTGTAGCCAACCCCTCCATCCGTGAATATGACCTAGATATAGAAACATAATCATAAGACTAACCAATTCAAATTAACTTATGTCTGCTATTATTAGTTTAATTATCATATTGCTAATTTGCTACTAGTTAATATTTATAAGATACTAGCTAGCGGGATCCTCGTTCCCGTCTGGTATCTTTTTTCAACTGACTTTATGCAAAATGATATCTTCTGATTATAGATATACATAGTACCTATTCATCATCGATATATCTGTCTTACTGTAGTTATGTTAATTTACTATTTTATGTTATATTAGCAATGAACAGTGATTTCTTTACACTTATACAAAGCTTCAGATACACTTTGTACCTTTTCATTAACATTGTTTATCTTCTGGTATATTCATTTTTATGTTCTATGATGTTTTGTGAATTAGAATTAGACTTCTTCTTCTAAACTTCTTCTAGCTCTGTGTAAATTTCTTATAATTTCTGTTCTTAAAATCAGGTATACTGGTATGATCCAGGTTAGGCACCAAACTTGGTGGTAAGTTGTATGTGGGAATAATCTGGATCTGAAATTACACAAATGGTGTGTTTGAATTTGGAAAAAATGAGCTTCAGTTAAGGTTCGATTGATGTACACTGTGAAGAATTGAAACTGGTCACTTCTACCAGTTGAACTGAATCATCGTCATCATCATCATCATCATCATCATCACCATCATCCATCTCCATGGGCGAAATACCCATTGGTGTCTATAGCATTATTTCAGTTCAATAACTGAACTGAATCCTAATACCTTATTTTCCATGTCACAGATTATGACCATGTGCTCTAGTTGCCTCTGTCTGTCTGCCTGACTGTTTGTCTGTCTGTCTGCCTGTCTTTTGCTGGGTTAAGTTGAAGGCTGCCAATGTGTGTACATGAAAAAAACCAGCTATCATAACTCTAAGCTGCTGATTTATGAGTAAATCGAGTATGATGTGTAAGTATTCTCGGTTGGATCCATGGGTGATGTCTGAGTGTGACAGTCAGAATCCTCTGCATACATGACTGAGTGCCGGTGCAGTGCCTACGGGTGTCAGGGCTCTTCTTCTCAAAACGCCCCAAGGAGCTTGACAAACAGTCTAATCCTCGTCGCCCGCCGTTGAGTCCCTTGAACTTTGAGCGTTTGTTCTCGGCTTTTGTCGTAAACTGTCCAGAATGTGGACGCTGTCTGTGCATTGTGGAGGAACCGCTGTTTCCTCTCTCCAGCCACACTGCGTCCATTTGGCTTACGTGTGGTGGTTGTAGAAGCACAGAGCAAACCGCATCGGTTCCGGTGTTCACAGTGTGCAGTGATAATTAATTTAAATTGAATAATTATTGGCTGGTAATTTCGCTGCTAACATAGGATTAGGATTTCTGTTGAATAATTTAGCTAAATTATTAGACGCACTTTTTTAAGATGCTCACTTATTTGCTCGTTTAATTTGCAATTTCACGGCTTCGTGGCTTTTAAAATATTCGACTGCAAGTTTTTGACTGTGGTTATTTTCTGGAGTTAGTCCAGTTTTATTGGCGATTTTAGTGTTTTAAAGTTGATTATATGAGGTAGTATGAATGCAACGTCAGAAACAGGGCTTCTTTACTATTGCTTTGATAATTATGTGCACTTGCCAGAGACAGAGGCACTTAAAACAGACGACATGAAATAATGTGATCGGCTCCTTTAAACTCCACCAATTACGCGCCTATTTATATAGCACTTGAGTGGGTTCAGCTGAACAGACGGGTTCTCAGGTACGTTGAGTTAAGAGGAGTGATGATGATGACGATGATGATGATGATGACGATGATGACGATGATGATGATTACGACGACGATGATGATATTATGATGATGATGATTATGGTTGATTATGATGATGGTTGATTATGATCTTTAATTGATTTCTTCTCACTGTTGATCTATAAAGAGATTAAGCCACAGGCCGTTTCAGGTTTCGGATTTCTTCCTTAAGCGTGAGATGCTTTGATTCCTTTTAAGAAGTATTGCAGACTATTGTTAACGACTTCGTTTGGATGGACATTTGATATCGAAGCATCGGTTTGCCGAGTTTTAATACCGTCAGGTTGTATTTAGATAATGTGGAGGAGGAGGAGGAGGAGGAGGAGGAGGAGGAGACTCAGGTATCTCGAAGTTATTTTCACCGTACATTTTGACTATCACTTCCTGATAATGCTTTTATTTTGGAGCGACTGTGTATGATATTTCAGTTGCCTGTGCCTGTATTGCAGTATGTGTCTGTTTTAATAATATAGGAATGCGAGTGAATGGAGGAGCTGCAGTAGATACTAGATGGAAGTCAAGTCCTGCCCTGTTGTATTTTGATTTGAAATGCTGTTTGCCTCCTCCTCCTCCTCCTCCTCCTCCTCCTCCTCCTCCTCCTCATGCTCTACCCCTTCTCCCTCCTGCCCCGAGTGGCAATGACTGATCGTCTGATAACGGAGTATTTTACGACGGAGAGATCGGCGGATGCAGCTTAAGCGATGCGCTTGGACAAGGGAGAGACAGACAGACAGACAGACAGACAGACAGACAGACAGACAGTACATGACTGGAAATGAATGGGAGAAACAAAAAGATTAAGGGAATTTCTGGAGAGAGAGAGAGAGAGAGAGAGAGAGAGAGAGAGAGAGAGAGAGAGAGAGAGAGAAAGAGAGAGAGAGAGATGCAGATAGCGGGAATTTTAAGAGTTTTGTTTAAAAGTAAGAAATATTAATAATTAGCTCTTGTGAAAATCCGGATGATGTCATCATCATCACCACCATCCCATCGACTGTTTTAATTAAGCATCCTGTGTGCTTCTGTTCATCCTTGTTTTATCTAAAATCTCTAGCGGCTGCTCTCCTCTTGGAATGCCATGATAATTATTGACGTCGTTGCATGGCACCAACCGAACCCGAAACTCTTTAAGTGATCTGCGCGAGACCACGTGACGAAGGATGACAGGTTCGAGAATTGCTGTCTGTCTGCCTGTCTGTCTGCCTGTCTGTCTGTCTGTCTGTCTGTCTGTCTGTCTGTCTGTCTGTCTGTCACCTGTGACCTTTGCACTCGCAGTTAGCGTTATTTTACGCGCCGATTGTTCGTGTAATTATGACCGTCGTCGTCGTCGTCGTCGTCGTCCTGATGTGCGTGGCTCATTTTGCTCTTCAGAGTCGGAGACGCTTTCAGTTGGAGTCCTCTGCCCTACTTGTATACGTCGGCGTTTCTGTTTAATTGCGCCCGTGGCGTCTGTGGCCTCGCGATGCCTTTTGGCAACGGACACTGACTTCCTACGAAATAATTATGAGTAGAGACGAAATGAACTCATTGGGGCGGGGGCGGAGGGCGGGGGAGGCGGGGGCGGGGAGGAGGTCAGGTGCTTGTTGTGGCTGGGTTGAATGTTTCAGAGGAACAACTATAATCATTCCCAGCCTACGGGATGCAAGTCATCCAAAGAACTATGAACGATCCTGGATGGGATGGTTGTGTCTGGACGCGATCCAGGATAGGATGTGCTAAGGGTTCTGCAGATTCCAGCAGAGTTGTTAAGAATTTCGTCCCGCTTCCCAGAATCTTTAACGCTTTAGGGGTGAATGAGATTTTGTTCATTTGTTTATTGAGAATTTATGGATCTCGTCATGTGTGCATTGTTAAGCACTGTAGCTGTCCATTCAGTGTCGCTGTATCTGTTGCATTAAATATCAGTTTGCGATGTCCTATGCAGGGCCCATGCAGCGCTACTACGCGTTCGTTTCTATGCTAATAATCATAAATAATGCATAGGATTTGTGCAAATTCAAGCGCATATTTGAAAGTTATTTCGTCCTGTTAGAGATTGATTTCAAGAACCATATTGAGCTACTATCTTTAGCATCCATGGCTACATTGATATCAATCGCTATTACAAACATAGGCCACCACTTTCTGCATTTAAAACGGTTCATCCATGACAACCCTCGTTATCCCATAATGCTAATAATGCATGCATATATATATATATATATATACAGTATATATATGTATATATATACAGTATATATATATATAGGATTTGTGCAAGTTCAACCGCATTTTCTAAAACTTACTTCGTCCTGTTAGAGATCGATTTCAAGCACCATATTGAGCTACTATCTTTAGCATCCTTTAGTACATCAATATCAATCGCTATTGCAAACATAGGCCATTACCTTCTGCATTTAAAACGGTTCATCCATGACAACCCTCGTTATCCCATAATGCTAATAATGCATATATAGGATTCGTGCAAATTCAACCGCATTTTCTAAACTTTACTTCGTCCTGTTATAGATCGATTTAAAGCGCCATATTGAGCCACTATTTTTAGCATTCTTTACTACATAGATTTCAATCGCTATTGCAAACATAGGCCATTACCTTCTGCAGTTAGAACGCCTCATCCATGACAACCCTCGTTATTCTATAATGCTATTACTGATGTTCCTTTAACTAGCTACTATCTTTAGCATCCTTTAGTACATAGATAGCAATCGCTATTGCAATCATAGGCCATCACCTTCTGCATTTAAAACGGTTCATCCATGACAACCCTCGTTATCCCATAATGCTAATGCATATACAGGGTTTGTGCAAATTCAACCGCATTTTCTAAACTTTACTTCGTCCTGTTAGAGATCGATTTAAAGCGCCATATTGAGCCACTATTTTTAGCATTCTTTACTACATAGATTTCAATCGCTATTGCAAACATAGGCCATTACCTTCTGCAGTTAGAACGCCTCATCCTTGACAACCCTCGTTATTCTATAATGCTATTACTGATGTTCCTTTAACTAGCTACTATCTTTAGCATCCTTTAGTACATAGATAGCAATCGCTATTGCAATCATAGGCCATCACCTTCTGCATTTAAAACGGTTCATCCATGACAACCCTCGTTATCCCATAATGCTAATAATGCATATATAGGATTCGTGCAAATTCAACCGCATTTTCTAAACTTTACTTCGTCCTGTTAGAGATCGATTTAAAGCGCCATATTGAGCCACTATTTTTAGCATTCTTTACTACATAGATTTCAATCGCTATTGCAAACATAGGCCATTACCTTCTGCAGTTAGAACGCCTCATCCTTGACAACCCTCGTTATTCTATAATGCTATTACTGATGTTCCTTTAACTAGTTAGGACTTGACCTATCATGAGAAATCACAATGAACTAATGATTAGGCTGTTATGGAAACAGGTTGAGTACATTTCGTTTTGGTGCTTTGAAATATTTAATAAACGTGTATCTGTAGGAAAAAGCGTTGTTGTGTACGAATTTCTATCAATACAGTTTGAGCATGGAAACGGAGATGTCCTCAGCCGGCTTCCGTAGGCGCTCAACGCAGTCGGAAATAAATTCTTGCTAATGGCTCCCTGGGTGATGTTCAGAGCGCACACGGCCACTCCGTCCTTTGTGTCTCTTCACTCGGCCTTTCTCTTCCGCTGTTGTTGTTGTTGTTTTTGTTGATGACGACGACGACGACGATGATGATGATGACCGACATCTCCTGCCGTTTCTTTTGGCTACTGCATGTATTTTAACTTTTAAGCGGCCATTTCCCATCGTCGTCGTCGTCACCGTGAAACAGCGTCGCGGCATTTGCTTTGAGCATTGATGAACGACTGCAGCCCAATACGGGACTTCAATTTGGCAGAGGAGAAAAACACAACAGCCGCCAAAAGACAGAGTCCCGTATTTTGGGCATCTATTTGATTAGCGGATCGCCGAACGAATAGAGCGCCGGTGGCAGGCGACGGTCAATAGTTTCAATTGCAAAGTCTATTTCTTGGCTTACTCTCTCGTTGGGTATCGAATGTCCCTCGAGTTTCTACCCGGGTCCCTGTACGTTACGTAGCAGCTGAGTGTTCGCTAGAGGGAGGAGGGAGGAGGGATGGAGGGAAGGGCTTGAGTGGATAAATATCCTATTACGGGAGAATAGAACGCCGTCATGAGTGTGGTGTTCTCCGGGGTAGCGGTCATAACAGCCTCCGGGGACGCTTTCATTCTTCAATCCTAAGTAACAATTATTGCTTATTCTCCCTGTTCACTCGAGTTGAGGCGCTTGAAAAGGAGTGACGTAGAGAGGGAAGGGAGGGAGGGAGGGAGGGAGGGAGGGAGGGGGAGCGGCAGGAAGTGAGTGTGACCACGAATTAAGCGAAATGACATAATAAATGATCCGGGCAATAGACTGTTTTGTTAGCCGATCAGTTTTATCCAACGGGGAATTCGATTCTTTGCTGCCCTTTTGCCTCTGGGCATTCGGCTACGTTTGTCTTTAACCATAGTTGTGTGTTAGGCCTATTAATTATACACAGGCCTGCATTTTTTACCTTTTGAAAATTGTTTTAACCCCTTAACTGGGGATCCCTGATTATATCTGTCCCTTTTACATTGAGTTACAATTAAATACACGGTTAAGGGGTTAATTTCAAAGGCGGAATTGTATGTAGTTTAATGTGCTAATTTCATAAACGAAAACCGTTTTCCTCCATCACGTAAGAATATTTAACAAAACACGAAATGAAATTGATACAAGCTAAAACATTAGCATATACATTAGCAGTACAAGCGTATGTACTTGATCCTGGTTTTTAGGTTTTTAGGGTTTTTAGCTTTTAGGGTTTTTATGGTTTT
Organism: Metaphire vulgaris; assembly: GCA_018105865.1. NCBI lineage: Eukaryota > Metazoa > Annelida > Clitellata > Crassiclitellata > Megascolecidae > Metaphire > Metaphire vulgaris. The sequence goes on along the minus strand of CM030843.1, from coordinate 503,631 downwards.
TATGGTTTTTAGGTTTTTAGGGGTTTTAGGTTTTTGGGTTTTTATGGGTTTGAGGGTTTTAAGGGTTTTTAACTTTTAGGGTTTTTAAGGTTTTTGGGTTTTTACGGTTTTAGGGTTTTTGGGTTTTTAGGGTTTTAAAAGTGTTTAGGTTTTTAGGGTTTTTAGGTTTTTTGGGTTTTTAGGGTTTTTAGGTTTTTATGGTGTTTAGCTTTTAAGGGTTTTTAGATTTTAGAGTTTTTGGGTTTTTACGGATATTAGAGTGTTTTGGTTTTTAGGGTTTTTGGGTTTTTAGGGTTTTTAGCTTTTAGGGTTTTGGGGTTTCACCAATTAAGCCGGGTGCAAGAAATTCTTCATTTAATAGAACAAATATTGGTTTTAGGTGAAGCCGGTGGCTGATGGAATTTTTTACTTATTTTTCCTGATTTCAGCTACCAAATTTACATAAGAATCAACATTTCATTTTGAAACAATTTTTCCATTGCAGGCCTGTGTTATTATTATTGTTATTATTATTATTATTATTATTATTATTATTATTATTATTATCAGCTAATTTATCAGCTAATTTATCAGCTAATTTATCAATGCTATAACATGACTAAATCCATAGGCAAGAGCGATTTACAATCGGTCACAGTAGGAATTGCGAAACAAGTGCGATTTTAGTTTTGAAGCGAAGGATCTATAGAAGTCGTCGCTGCTATCTCGTCTCGTTGTTGTTGTTGTTGTTGTTGTTATTGTGTCCGTTATAGATTTACGTTTGGTCTAAGGGGCCTTTTAGTTGAACCCCTGAGGGTCTTGAAGCCCCATTGTCTCCTCGATTGTATCGAGGCATTCATTGAAGGCTAAAGATAAGTTAGATTGATGTTGATAATATTTCCGTTGAAGTGAAATTAAGACGAGAGTCACATTTTATGAAGGCAGAAAGAACGTTGAGAGATTTGCGATTCGTGATTTAAGTCATGACGATTCTCCTGACTTTGACGTGACTGCTGCAGGGACAGGAGGACAGGACCGTTCAATTTCTCTCTGGAATTATCTGTGGGAACAGAGATATTGATTCTCCCATGATGGAGAGAATTCCGAGATGATGTGATAGGAGTATAGGCTTATAGTGCTGTGTAATGTCTGCATCTCGTCGTATCTCTGATGTCTTGACTCCTTTTTTAATTACGCGTGGTTGTCTTTAATTCCCCAGTTGATGGAATTGATTTCTGTGGACGAAAATATTGTCTTGAAAATCGAATTTTGCTTTTTGCTGCTTTAGTTTCATTGCGTTTTGCAGACAAGTGAGTAAGTGAGTACATCCGTGTTTTTCGAGCAAAATTCCAATTTTCTGTCCTGCAGTTTACGGCCATTAAGCTTTTAAAATGAGAACTGTCCGAGATGAAACAGTGTGTTGCAACTCTCAGTGTTAAATGTGCAAGATTTTATTTTTCATGAGTGATCGATAATTCTAGAAGCTGATTTTCATGATGTCTGCACGTCTTCTCAGCCATATATTGTTTATACCCCGCGATCTGACCGCATTTGCTCACCTTTAAGACTCACACAGATGCAAGTGTATCGAAGGGCAAACCGCACCGGATAGACGGTTTTCGATATTTGTTATCCTCTTCCGAGTAATCTCGTCCTGGAAGATCCGTGAGCTGTGCTTCTTTCTCCTTCTCTATGTTGTTGGTTTCACAGCAATGTTTATAGAGAAGGATTTTTCCATCAGCGGAGAGAGAGACAAGAGCTTTGAGGTCGACTGGACGGTCAAAATGTGCACCAGTCACGTTTGCAGCTAAACCGGTTGAGTGTTTAAGTGGGCGAATACTGCCAAGAGCTCATGATACGACCAGAGTTAAGTTTAGAAATGTCCTGCATGTCAGAGAGGAGTCACGCAGCATTAGTGCATATCAAGTATCGCAGATAGGCGGCTGGAGACCTTGACGAAGGGGGAGGGGGAGGTTCCAGAATCGACGTTTTCTTCGTCATGGGAACTGCCTGGAATAATCCAGTAAGTTATATTGTTTACTTATATGCAATTATGCATACTGCCACAGCGCTTAATTTTCCTTCTTCGGCCGAAACAAAACGCATATAATGAATATAAAGAAAGATACTGCCTATATATATATATATATATATATATATATATATATATATATATATATATATAGGTATGGAAAAGTGACACAGATTGTTTTATCTTTTTACCCTGAAGCTATAATTAAGCGCGCGGATGGTGTTTGTATGTTGGGTCAGTTCCCAGGGGCAATTCCTTGCTTAATTTACGAGTGGTCATATCCTCCTTTGGAGGAGTTGATGACGACCGGGGGCGCCGTGTTCTCCTCTTTCTCTGTCCCCTCCCTTCCTCCCCCTCCAATTCATGGTCCCTCTCGCTTCCATCGGCCGCCAAGGACAGAGTGGAAAACGGCGTCCAGGGATTTTCGATTCTTCATGAATAGGAATTAACTGCCGCCATTTGCCAATGAGTTATAGGCCGGGGGGAGGGGGGAGGGGGTGGGGTGGTTTTCCTGGTATCCTGGTGGTAGTAGTAGTCTGCGGTGTCTGCTGTGGATGGACGTGAACAGCCGAAGGTGGATTTGCCTTCGGATATGTCCGCGGGTATTTTCGGCGGCTGCAGAAGACGTGAGCTCGATGGCCGTATTTGTCGCCAGATGAGGCTTGAGAGTTTTTGTTGATTTCTCTTTGATCGAATTTTCCTCGAATCGTTTCGTCGAATTACGGTGGACCATAGGGGACATATCGCTGTGTGTATAAGGAGTCGCTTTTTTCACTTCAAAGACCTTGTTGTCTGAAGACAATTACAATGAAAGCTCACTGCTTCGGTGTCGTCCCATATGTGCTTCCGTACAATGCTTGATATGTCGTTGGCATTTGGCTTCTCCACCTGAGTACATTCTCTCCTCATCAGTATAGCGATTATAACCGAGTGATCTATACACAACCCAATGCTGTTCGAGAAACAAGCCTTTATGGCTTAATTATCCATTGAAGATGCACTAAAGACGTGCATGGTAATTGCTTTTTGATTTTTAGCCCAACTCCTTCTGACGCTATAAAAGTCATTAACGTGATATGCAGCACTGCTTAGACAACTCACTGATTTCAACATCGAAATTAACATTTAATGTGTTGGTCACTTTGTCTATACCGGACCCGGTAATTTATATTACCGGTATATCCGAGCTATGGCCTTGGGATTATGAATCTTCTAATGTTGCATTTATTGAAAGAACTGCTTGGAAAGAGTTGACGGTAGTGACCCATTCCATTGCATACATGTTGATATTGATTGTGGATATTGATTTAACCCCTTAACTGGGCATTTAACTGTAACTCAATGTAAAATGGACGGATATATCCGGGGTCCCCAGTTAAGGGGTTAAGCAGAAATAGACTTCTTTCAACTAGTACAGTTGATAAGCCGTATGATTGTTCGTTTTGTGGATAAAAGCATGAAATTTTGAACATTGACACTTCTTATAATTTAGTAACATTCTGTCCAGAGGCATTCGAGTAAACTTAAGGGTAGGGGTACACCTAGGGGTATGACTAGGGGTAGAGGTACCCCTATGGGTAGTGGTACCCATAGGGCTAGGGATAGGGGTACCCCGTGTGATAGGGTAGGGAAATCAAAAGTGCTAGCCATTCACACGTCTGCCAATACCATTCTCTCAAGTTTTATATCAAAAGTGCTTGGCATTCAGAATTTTGCATGTGGTATTCTCTAATGCGTAAATTGGACATTTTAAAGGACATTTTTAACCTACAGAGAATGGTATTGGCAGACGGTTGAATGGTTTGCACTTTTGACAGAGAAGCGAAGAGCACCTGCTAATCAAGTTTTTTTCAAAAATTAGGCCACTATCTCTTGTAGATCAAAAGTGCTTGTCATTGAGAATTTTGCCTGAGATATTCTTTAATGCGTAAATTGAACATTTTAAAGGACATTTTTATCTACAGAGAATGCTATTGGCGACATTGCTCATGGGTATGAACAATTATGCCAGTTTTCATCACAATCTGAGATGGTGGCGCCCGATTTTATTCAAAAGCGTTTTGATTTAATGCGGAATTACCCTTTTCGTATTTTAGTTTCGGAGTAAAAGCGACATGAAATGATAATATTCATATCTGTACACTCTATAAGCACAATATTATTATTATTATTATTATTATTATTATTATTATTATTATTATTATTATTATTATTACTTAGTATTGTTTATTTGGCACTGTATCAATTGTCATTTGTCTACGTACTGCAGATCAAGCGGAATTTTTTTTACAAATTATCAAGAAAATGTATGGTGCCAAATTGCATGGTAAGAGATAACAAAAACTTGTGCATCCTTTGGGGAAATTGTTCTGGGCCATGTACCCTATAACTGTGCCAAGTGGCATGCTTTTATCCAGAAGTGAACGATTCTTGGCTTTTGTGGACTTTAGCCACTGAACTAAACTGATTTGTCTGCATTTGCCTGCTAATATACATTTAGAGTAGTTTTTCATATTAAAAAGACCTATCTTAGACTGTTTGTCAGAAGAGTATTTTGTGGATTGGTGGGTCCTGGGGTCGACCATTTAGTGGGGTTGATATGTGTTTGATGGGCATAGTTCTCGTTTGCTTCTAGCGGAGTGTTAGGTCATGTGACAAAATTTGGAATTCATTAACAGGCAGGCGACCTGCCCAACATGCTTACTGCTATGCGTATTCTCAGTAACAGATCTGTGTATATTTCGGGACCCGTGATTTTCTGGTTGTTCCCTTCAAGTTTTCCTTCAACAAACGCGGAATTTGCGGGTGTTAACCCAAGCGCCGTTGTCTGTCCACCTAAGGTTCAGTCGAATTCAGACGTTAATTGCGTGTTTTTGTTAAATGATTTATAATTCATGAGAGTTCTGACAGCTTTGCATGATTTATTCTGTTTCTTAACGCACAATCGTTTCAGAATTAGTCACATTTTTTGTCAAATTTTCGACTTGAAGTGACAAGGAGCCTTTTCACTTTTAATAAACCGCTTTTGCTGTCCAACTTGCGATTAATCCTCTCTTTGTGTACGCTGATGTGTGTGTGTGTGTGTGTGTGTGTGTGTGTCTAATGGCAGTTAACTCGTTAGTTGTAACTGTTATTAACTGTTGCTTGCAAGTTGCAACATAATAATAATAGCATGACCCATTGCAGCCTTGATCTTTTTCTCTCACTTCATTTACTGTGGATTTATTTTTGGAAAATGATGTAACGTTTTTTTAATGACCGCCCTAGGCTGCTTAGAATTCACTCGTTTCTCTCTTTCTCTGCCTATTTGCTTACCTGTCTTTTTCAACCTGTATTTGCGTGCGTCTGTCCGTCTGTCCTTTTCGCTGTCTGTCCGTCTGTCCGTTTGCTTAATCGAATACTAATTTAAGGGCAGTCGAGATGTTTTATCGATGACATTCATGTTAAGCCGAGAGGAAATTTTAACTTATGCCGTGCTTCAATCAACGAAGTGTTCGTGCCTCCGAGTTCACAATAAACTTCTGTTGAAGGAGTCGGGAGTGGGGGAGGGGGTAGGGGGAGGGAGTAAGAGAGGGAGATCGACTGATCGTACGATGGTTCCCTCCACCTATCGGCGCATTCTACAGTTACTGCGTCATTGTGTAAACAAAAGAGTGAAAAAACAGCATTCAAAAGCCAGCGTAATCGCCCACTCTCCCCCTCATGCAGCAGAAACACCACCGCGTCTGCCTTATAGACTCCTTATATAGGAGATAGAATTCTATTTGGGTCAGTGGCAGTGGGCCGTGGGGAGAGCATATATTTATGCAGTTATTTAGCTCCTCCGTCGACGTCTTTCCTCACCGGTGACATTTGGAAAATCCTAGTGAGATTTGCATGTGAAGTAATTGAGGGATTACAGGCTTCCAGTTGTCTTGATAATATTGGCGATGGGGCTTTATTACAATATACGAGCAGTGTGTGTGTATGTGTGTGTGTGTGTTACTATTAGACATAGCTGTTTATTACAGTGAAACTTCGTTAACGCGGACTCGGATAAGTTGAACCCTTGATTAAAGAGTGGAAACAAGACGAAAGTGTCAGGAGAGTGGACACCGAAGCATCACCACAGCTGATCTATGCCCAGACTCTGTCACTCAACGAAGCCAATCACGCCGAATGACAGACTTAAAGAAGCCCAGCTTGTCAAAACTCATTCACTTCGTTTTTGGGGCAACTGTCGTACGAGGCACGAGCCTTGAATCAATCGGGACGATAAAAGGACCTGAAAAGCCAAAAGAGACAAACAAGTCTTTGTTCCATTTTCAGTTCAGTCCCATCACCCATCCGCCCTTACTTAGCTATTTTTAAGACACCGGGATAGAGGTCTTACATACAGTATGCGGCACAATATGATAAGCGATTATTTTATACAAACAAAAACAACAGAATTCACAATCATTCTGAACACAGCTGCAGTCTACAACAACATCAAGTTAACAGGATCGGGAGAATAGCGTCCGTGTTATAATTGAAAGTTTCTTGTCTATAGTCTGTTATGTTTGACTCACACACTCAGAGGGATCTCTTGTATTCACAGTTCCCTAAGCTACACGGTTTTGATTAGGCTGGAATTGACGGCTATACTGTATATATATATATATATATATATATATATATATATATATATTCCGTAGTAGACTATACTATAGCGCTTATTGGTAGCATTTATTGTTTGCCCCTTGGGCAGACGGCGTATACCGGTGTACCTCAACAGGTTGCCTGTGTTAATGTCGATCAAAGGCCGCTCAAAGTGCCGCCGTGATCCTTCTGTCACGTGACATTTTGCTCCCGGAGCCGCAGAAAAAGCAGGTTACAAATTGCGTGAGAATTATTGTTATCCTATTTGCGTTCCGTTGTGATAAGGATGATGATGATTATGATGATGATGATGACGACGACGACGACTACGATAAGGTGACACCAACAGCTAGGGATATGTCAACCATCCAGTGCAACTGAAAAACAGTTGTAAAGATAACAGAGATAACAGAGATATGATATTTGATCAGAAATAAGTAGGTATAGGTAAAATCTCGTGTATTTATGTAGCGCTTTTAAAAGTAGAACCGCATTAGGGGTTACTTATTCTTAGGCGTTTTGAATTGTTTGATCATTTATTGAATCTGACCGTAAATCGATCGGTTCCATTACTGCGGCCAACCTGCTGCCGTGTGGTTCCATTGTGCTCAGGTATGATGAAGGTGATGCAGGTGCAGAGAAAGGCGCTTGCCTTTCTTATGCCGAAGTCTTTCTGGATCCAGATGCTTTGGCGTTGTCTCTTGTTGCTTAGGGGTGGGGGTGGCATATTCAGGATACAGGTGTATCTGTTCATATTAGCAATCACCTGTGGATGGTTGATTGGCGATTGGCTGCAGGTGATTTCAATCAACTGAATTTTGCCCATGCATTGGACGATGGAGCGCCTAATGCATTCTCGTGAAGTCCAGTCCTTGCATTTGTTTATAATTGTGCGCTGATGTTGTTGACGTGCAGCCGACGAAAGGCATTGGGCCGAGCGAAGGTGTTTATGCTAAGGCATTCTGAAAGCAATAAGAAGCGTTCGAATTCCGTTGCCATGGTGATAATTCGATGCCGCAGTCTGGTTGACTGCCGGAAGATCTGACTGCATGGCAGGGACGTAGCCAGGATTTTAGGTGTAGGGGGGGAGGGGATAAAGCCCAAGATTGCCTCTGTGCAACTCCTTCCCTCCAGGGATATCCTCCCATCTGAGATCGACATGTGTGCTATGTTGTACCGCGACTGACATGTCTCTGCTATGTTGTACCGGTTTGATTCAATGGAGATAGGGACACAAGAAAATGTGGATATAATTCGTTTCATCACTCTTCTGAATTTTTGCATATCTTTAGCCTTCTGTAGCAATAGTCCTTACACAGTCCAATGTCAGACAGAGTATCAATTTTTAGATATGCTTGTGGTCTATAAAACTTGTGATACAAGAAACCAGCTATCTTAAGACCCGTCTTATGTCTCGATCGCATTAGCACAGCCTGAGACGCAGAAATCGCAGTCTTGTAGGATTACCGGTATATTATAGAATATATAGCGGTCAGTCAAAGTGTGAAATGAATCATTGGAAAAGTTAGTCTTTGCATGAAAATGCCTTTTAATTTTAGCCATTGCATGCAATGATTGACCCTATTGGACATTACACACAATGACGGAAACTTTTAGTCTTTTTGTGTAAGAACTTATTACACGTTTTGACTGTAACATATACATTACATTTAATAGAACTTTGCTCGCCTATCCAGTTGTTCAACAAAGGTGTTTATGAGATTTTCAATATCCAATGTACAATTCTTGTGAACAAACAAACGTTTGAGCCCGCAACTCTATTTGGGCTTGAATTCGTTTGGGGGGGGGGCTAACTTCAGGTCGGGGGGGGGCTTGAGTCCTCCAAACCCATGCCTAGCTACGTCCCTGCTACATGGTAGATTTTTAAGATAGCAGAAGGGGTAGATTCACCTCCTCGGATTTTATAATCTCTCCGGGTTCGACAATTGGCCTGCATGTGAATGTTTCTGTAAATGTTGATGTTGTGCTGCATCAGAGTGTCAGATGACGTGGATTCATTCTGCGCCTGAGTGTCTGACAGCACTTAACCAGACAGTCACTGCCAGTTGTGACTGTCAGAAGAGCTGTCTGTCCCCCTCCGCGCGCAATTCCGTTGGCCGAGGGAGACTGTTTTAATTTCCAGTTGTCAATCGGAATCCACGCCTCTCTGCAGATTTCAAGCAAAAGTCTTTCTATCCGACTTGTAAAGTTGGGGTGATTGAGTGAAGGTTGAAAAGTCATTCGCTCACTCACTCACTCACTCACTCACTCACTCACTCACTCACCCACTCTTTTTGTATAGCATATCTCTAGTGCATATTGAGAGCTGAAGAAATCATAATTGTCATCCTAGCTTTGATATGCGGTGTATATATATGCTCAGTTTATACACTGTCTACACAATATATATATATATATATATATATATATATATATATATATATATATACAGTTATACACACGGTGAGTCAAAATAGAACGTTACCATACATAATATTATTTATATAATTAGGTAACGTTTTAATCTGATTCACTCTGTATATTATGTCTGCTTGAACTGAAATATGAAAAGAATGTTCATTCTCTGTGCTCAGTGATTTGGAGTTTCGAGGTGCGCATATATATATATAGAGAGACACGGAGGCATGAAGACTCGCGGGGAATTTCCACCAAAAGTGCCTTATAGTCTGTCGTCGTTAATCTTCGTGGGCATCCTCACCGGTTGCAGTTCCGACAACGAGTTCTTCACCGATGTCAGCAACCCAGGGACCTTCCACCGTCTCCTGGTGCACAAGAACAGCGGACGGGTGTACGTGGGAGCGACCAATCGCCTCTACCAGCTGTCCGGAGCCCTCGACCTAGAGGCAAAGGTCGACAACGGTCCGAAGGAGGACAACCCAAATTGCCCCCCGCCGACCAGCGAGTGTCAGTGCTTCGGCAGCAACTGTAGGGAGTTCGAGAAGACGCAGTTGGACAGCGTCAGCAAGGCGCTGGTCATTGACTACAGAGGCGATCGTCTGATATCATGCATCAATCTCTACCAGGTATTTGCGATTTTCTTTATCTTCGGTACAGTTAGACGCCGTTAACGCGGACGCTTCTGTTCCGTGTTAATGAGGTTTTACTGTAGTTGCCTATTGAGTCGGCACAGCATGATACTATTGTTCGTGCGATGCTATATACTGTACAGTGTACATCTATAATCCAATCGTCTTATTACGCACTCCAGCAGTTTTACCATCGCACAAAATAATACAATTGAATCATTTGCGTAAACTTGGACACGAAAAAGTGGGGGCCCAAGCCATATACCTTCCCCTTTCATTTTTATTTCAGTTTTAATTTCTCTTGAGAATGTAAGTTTGCTTTGAATTAAAGTTTTAGAAACCCAGTTGGCCTTCAGAAGGGTGGCGATTTGCTTACAGTGTCTCAATTTAGAGGATTTTGGATAAGATTCCTGTTTCCGTCTTGACTTTTGCAAATCCACTTGAGAGAGAGTGTTTTGGGAGACGATATGCTCCTCCGTCTTGGAACGCCGTATACAGTGAATCTCCTAGTGTGTCTTGTGTGGGATTTAGGATGAGTCGATGTGTCTAGTCAGATGTTTGTGTGTGTGTGTGTGTGTGTGTGTGTATGTCGAGTGATTGACTCAGCTGCATGGGTTTTCGACGCAGCTTTGTGCGGCATCTGTAGGCCTATACTATGTCTTTGTGTATTTTATTGGTTCGATGCATTTCGTGGATTCCTTGTTCTGTGTTTGCTTTGTTTATTAAGGCGTCTTTCTATCCTCCTTTGGTTACTTTCCAGAGAATTGTTTGGAGGTCCTTTGTCCTCTGTCATGCCGTGACAATTTCATTCTGACCTTTCGTGCCTGTCTAAGGGAAGAGGTTATTAGAAATATAATTCCCAAGAATGTTATCCTATTACATGCGTGGACCGGGTCAACCACTCCACAATATATTACCATTGTAAAATTTTACATCTGGAAAACACTCTTTTGTAGAACTTTATCTGCGTCATCCAATTACATTGGAACAGACCATGGCTCAGTATTTGTGCATGTAACATATATGCGTGCATTAGATTTCTCAAGATCAATAAATATGTTGCCTTAAGTGTGTCATCGGCATTTTAAAATATCTATTCCTTGAATATCTTGGCCTGGTTCTTTAAATGATTTTGATCTGACGTGTCCCATCATCGGCTGATGCTCCCCTGTATTAGAATTTCAATGAAGCTATTAATAAAATGGTAAAGCTTTGTTATAAACGTGGTGTTATGTTTGTTTCAGGGTCATTGTGATAAGCATCTGTTGACCGATATTCGTCAAAAGGACAACGCCATTTGGACGATGCTCGTTCCAAACGACGAGGAATCCCCGGCGGTGATGTTCGTTGCACCCGGGCCGCCCAACCCCGCCAGCACCGACGTCCTGTACGTGGCCGCCACTCGCAGCACCAGAGGACTGCCGGCCTACAAGGACATCGTGCCCGCCATCTGTATGCGCAGTCTCCAGGACCTGAACTTCGTTTCCGACGACATTCTCACTCCTTCGCGGATCGAGATCGAAGTCCAGCAGCGCGACCAGTTCCGCGTCCAGTACGTCTACGGGTTCGGATCGGTGGGATTCAGCTACTTCCTCATGGTCCAGAAGCCGTCAGCACTCGCCGAATCCGAGCAGTTCATCACGCAGATGTCACGCATCTGTCAGAACGACAAGTCACTCTATTCGTACACGGAAGTGCCGCTGGAGTGCCATCACGGCGGCGTCAGCTACAGCATCCTTCGGGCCGCCTTTCTCGGGTACCCGGGCACGACCCTGGCCAAGAGTCTCGGCCTGCCTCATATAGCGCCGCTGACGGACATGGAACACGTGCTCGTCGCCGCCTTTTCTAACCAGACGACGACCGCCAAGACGTCGTCGTCGTCGTCGTCTGTTTTGTGCGTTTATCCGATGCGAGAGATTCGAAAGGTGTTCACGGAAACCATCCAGAAATGTTTCCAAGGCACCGGAAACACGGGACCCGATCACTTTATCCAGCCGAAGATCTGTCAAAACACCGTAAGAGGACCTTTCATTTGCTTTCGGTCTTACGGACTTTCTCTTTGATCAAATACAATTCTGGCTCTGCGCACACACACACACACACACACGCGCGACATCTGTGTATCAGAATGTTGATTTTTACAGTATATAAGTTTCGGTGTTTGCTGCGTCTCTTTATTTTCTTTGCGAGAGTTGATTAAATCCGTGATTATGCTCTTACCGGAGGTCTGCTCTGCTGAGTCACGTGATCCGAGTCACGTGGGTTGGATGACTAACCGGACATTTCACGGACAATTTCAGACGTTCATAATAATGCAATCTCACAGGGTTTCATTTAGCGAATTCATTTGCGGCCGCGATATATATAATTCCACTGGTTCTAATGGGTTTGGCCGTTATTAATGTTATCTTTGTCGAAATTATTTAGATTATTGAGTCATTTCATTACACAGTTTCATCTGACGTTTTTGTTATGTATTTTGGCTATGCATATATCGAGGCATAATAATTCTTTCTAACGAGAAGTTTGTGGGTATGTTCGTGTGTGTGTCTGCCACTAGCTATATGCATTATTAGTTCGCGTCCTTATGTCTACCCAGTTATCGCCATTGACATCGTCATTGTAGTAGTTGTATACTTTGTGGCATTAATCTCTTCTTTGTTTTGAGACCTCCGTTGCTACTGCACATCGACTTCATGCGCGCTGATTTCCATATAGATCAGGGTGGGTGGGTGGGGGCTGGGGCATCGCTGAACCTTGCCCTTGGGGGTCTGGTAATGGTCTCCCGATCTCTTTGTAGGCAGAATTTTTTCTATCTCGTGCCCAGCGATGCAGAGATTAAACATCTTTGGAATTATTAGTCTTTCCTTCTCTTGAGTCTTCCTTCTCCGTCTCAATATTCCACGGTGCATTTGTCGAGGTGCGATCGCAGACGTCCTGTCCCATGTCCCGTCGATCTTGATTCTCTGGCCAGAATTGATCGGTTAGATCAAATCGGCCTTCTGTAGCAGTAAATGTGACGCCATTATATATATATATATATATATATATATATATATATATATATATATATATATATATATATATATATATACAAAGACCTTATGAGGCCTAATTTCTGAAGGTCGCCTGTTAATGCTGCTTTTTGGAAATCTTGTCATTCGTCAGAATACGGTTTGCATTTGGTGATTGCTTCGATAAGTCTTAAACTTTGCAGCATCACGGTCTGTGTTAACTGTTAAGTGTAAGTACTTACTTACTTACTTTGCAGCATCGTGGACTGTGTTATATTGATTTTAAGTATGGGCCTAGTTTTTTGAATAATCTCAAGTTTCTCATTAGTGTCGGTTTGGTAATTTTTGTTCGTTTGAGTCTTTCTGCACATACGACCTGTGATGATGCGAAACCATCAGCGTCCCGTGGATTATGATGGATCAGTTTCATCTGAATCGTTTTTCTTGCTCCTATGATGAACGGTTTCGACCGCGTCCAAGTCTTTTGACTTTGGGCCGCTGTTCCGATGTTTCGCCTCCTCCCCTTCCCCACCCACACGCGCAGCCCTATACCCCGGGGCGGGTGTTGTGGGTGGGTGGGTGGGTGGGGGGGGGACAATCATTTCCATAAATTTCATGGATTATCTTTGATGCATTTTCTCTGGATGATCATTTTTTTCTAACTTTCTCTCGACAGCCGCTTGAGATCGCCGACGACTACTGCGGTCAGCACGACCTGAACCATCCGATCAAGGGAACTGACCCCGTGCTGGGGCAGGCGGTCATCGTCTGGAACGGGGTCAACGTGACCTCGGTGGCCGTCACGCAGACGACCGATTTCACGGTCGCGTTCGTCGGAACAGACGACGGACACCTGAAAAAGGTAATCTCTCCAATAAATTTATTCTCATAAATAAATAAGTGAGTAAATAGGACTTTTTGAAGCTGTGTTTCGTGCTTTCCGCTGGAGTTTCTTGATTCATGACGTCATGCACAAGACGCGCATTAACGAAGGTCAAGACGATATATGCTCTTGTATCGGGGGGGGGGGGCTGATGAATAGACGGTTGTATATTTTGTACCGATACCTGACTCCCCGGTGGAGCGGTGCCTGTAGGGTGGGGAGGGGGTGTTGGAACTGTTTGGGAATCTGGTACGGTGCATGCTTTGTTTGAGCGTAATGACTCATTTCTCGGTGAACTTTTGACGTCGATACCCTGCGTTGCGTCAGTGGAAGAGGTCGGTTTCTCCTGAACCTTAGAGGGCATGTCAAAGGGTCAGGCGTGCTTATGGAAGTGGGGTGTGGGGTGAGTTAACGGAAGGGCGTTTCATGGGGCGTTCCCCTTCTGCACCGAGAGAATATCGAGAATATCGAGGCATCAAACAAATGCAGGTGTAGAAATTTGGCTGCACAGGCTTCCTGTACTCTTACGGTCGAGTTGTTAAGAGCCTTTAAAAAATTTAAGCTATATTTCGGGTCATATCTGCATTAGACATAAAGGGTTAACTGAAATTGGCTGATTTGTTGAAACGATGACTCATTACTTTATCCCTAAGAGTATGCGTTTGATCGACTGATGCTTCTGTTTACCACGAATTGACGCTGTAGACGTTGTGTTGTTCTGATGTTTTGATGTTGCGCCGCGGGGGTCAAGTACCAAAGCCCCAGCGCCTAGTGCTGCGAGTGTAAGCGCCGAGCGCAGCTATTTACGTGAAGCGATTCTAACCTCCTCCTTCTTCTCCTTCTTCTCCTCCTCCTCCTCCTCCTCCTCATTCGTCCCTTCTCATCTCTTGAGTCATCATCGCTTGCTTTCAACTAGCAGTGGTTTTTGAAATTGCTTACAAAGCATTTCGTGATTTCTCACATTGACTGACTCTCTCTCTCTCTCTCTCTCTCTCTCTCTCTCTCTCTCTCTCTCTCTCTCTCTCTTCCGAAAGTTGATTCTCTGGTCTTTCCCTTTCTCTGTCTGCCTGTCTATCTATCTGATTGGTTCGTTTGGTCTGTGTGTGTGTGTCTGTCTGTCTGTGTGTGTGTGTGTGTGTTTTGTAGCCACGGAATCAGCATTTGTGTTGTTAAGATCGATTGGTATTCATGTGTTGCGTCTTATCTTATGTGTTTTGTGTCGGTGAGTTTGACTTCCGCCGTTGAGAGTGGATTCACGATTGTCGGTGGTCTGATGTCTTGTCTAATGTCTCCGTCTTTATTTCTACCGCAAAAGACTTCTCAGTTATAACCATCGCCTCTTTCATTATTAGCTTTAGTCACGAGTCGACCCATTTTATTGCAAAATGCATTACATGTAAATGTATTGGCCAGTGTTTTTTTCCTACGTGGCAGTTGTATTAAAAATGGATGACTGGGATTATATCCGCCCAGCGCTGAAGGTCACGACCCGAAGGTCACAAACTGATAAGGTCAAAGTTCAAGCTGTTCCTATGGAAAAAGAGCATTAATGAGGCCAAGGTTCGCACTATTTCTTCTGCAGGAAAGCAGACTACGATGTATGTAAGTAATGAAGTTAGTTTATTCAAGGTCAATGAGAACTTGGCAAATGACCTTCGCAAGATGACGACCTCGGTAGTTATGAGCATCAGAGTCGGCGCTTCATAAATTGACAGAATGTTTGGACAAACGTTGAAAGGTGTTCAAATACGAGCATTTGTCGTGCTAGCATGCTGAAACTGGAAGGGGATGGGCGGAAGACTGGGAGGGGGAGGAAAGGCACCAGAAACCCCAAAATATATTCCGCCCATGGTTCGATAGCGAAAAGTTTTACTAGAGAATGGTTTTTTCATGTGTTTGTTTAAATTCTCGCCTCAGGCCTGATATAAGATCAATTGTGACCCTGGGCCTAGATATGATCAATCAAATCAATTAATAGACTTCTATGGCGCCACTATCATAATGCCCATTGGCATCAGCATATGTAGCACGGAATGAACTGGTTCTTATGTCGTTCAGAGTAAATGTGTTGCCCTATTTTCTTGATGGCAAGTGCTTCAGTTCTTGCAATGTCAGCTGTAACTGTATATAGCTGCGCACAAAGACACACGCACACATGCATGATTATAGTAATCTTGATTATGACTATGATGATGTGAAGTGGCTTAATTGCTTTGAACGTGCCGAAATAATGCGGAGATAGATTATCCTTAGATAAGGAACTGTGTCTTTTCGAGTCTTTATTAAATAATTTCGTATCTCGAACTGGGTGGCTGGCGAGTTCATTAAAGCGCGATTTATGGCGACCTCGGCGCCCCATCCGCAGCAACACAATGAATTAAAGTTAATAAAATCCCGACGGCCGCAGCAGACGCTTATAGTGTGATGAATGGAACGCCGTTGGCGTCAAATGGCGCCGGGCTCTGCATTGTGACTTTCAATCCGTTCGTTGCTGTCACATCTTTCCAAGTAATGACCTCTTCTTGAATTTACGGGCTGCGATTTCTTCCGTTTGTTTTCGTGACGGTTCTTCTGCACCGGCTTCCGGCCGATTACCGCTGCCCAACTCCTGTCCGGGGTGGGGCGGATGGGGCGGAGCTTGTCCGTTTGTTATCCTTGCGATCGTAGATATATGCGTTGACCTTTCCGATGCTGAACCGTCTGCAATTTACAATTCTATGGTTTATTTAGCGCCGCTATCTTCGTGATAGCGTCAGTGGTGATTGATCGCTTATATGTAAAATATTAGACAATTGATCATTATTGTAAATGTCTTATATGCACAATATGCATAGGGTGTTTTATCATTCCGGATGAAATGAGATTTTAAGTTTGTCGATGAAAATTGTTATTTATAAAAAGTTATTGATGACTATGAGACGAAGGAAATCCCGTTGCACGCGGTTTACAGACGGTGAGGATTCGATGCAGCGCATTTAAGCGGCTGTTCCAACTAATTTGCGCATCTTTTTGCCTTTGAATATTCGGTTAGCTACAGTAATACCCCGTTAGCACGCACTCGGGATAACATGGGTCCGCAGTTAACATATAATTAATAGACGCTTTTCCCCATGAAGGCCATGTTAACAGTGTTTTGCTGTACTTCAACTTCGCTCATGCATCGATGTATGTTCGGATATATCCTCTTCCACTGATTATGGCCAGAATTGCTGTTGCGTTTTAATTCGTAACATCATCCATCCATCCATCCATCCATCCATCCATCAAAGTAATTCATTCTGGAGACGTATAGTCGTGACTTCTACAGATCCATTATATAAAGCGTTAGCTGCTGTCGACAGGAGAGAGAGAGAGAGAGAGAGAGAGAGAGAGAGAGAGAGAGAGAGAGAGAGAGAGGTGGCTGGAATGGAATCTATGGTTACTTAGTGACGTCGAATGTGCCTCTGAGCAATATATATATATATATATATATATATATATATATATATATATATATATATATACATAACCATGGTTGGCACTTCACTTGGAGTGTGCATCATAACCGAGGGCCATTGTTAGAACTGCGCCCATTCTCAAGAGACACCTACACACCTAGTTTTTGTCTCTGCAACCCACCCCTCTCCTTCCCCCGGCGGTTACTGCCCTCGACTGCCCAGTCAGGTGAAGTCTCGTGGGGGGAGTGGCGGGGGTGGGGGCAGTAGCGCCGGAAGAGCAAACGAGATGGATTATGTGGAGAATACCAATGCGCTGTGAGGAAATTTAAATCGACAGAAACGGCGCTATAAAAATTCGCCGTTCTATCGCATTAGGCGACGGCAATGCACCAGAGCGGTTTCATGGGCAGAGGGAGGCTCTTGAACGAATGGCATTATCGTATTGGTTGAATGTGATTTCATTTGTAATTCATCATATTCCGGTTAATTGAAGCGTGCCTTGTTTCCGGTGGCCTGGGGGGGGGGGTCTGCCCCCACATTTCAGAATTTCTGGGTGTTTTGGTTGATGTTTGAGAGCGAAATTTGAGTTTGGTTTTTGTGCAAGAATCAAGAACATTTTCTGAAAAATTCTCTAAACATCGAGATGAGGGGCATTGCCTTCGCCATTAAATAAGGAGTGACATTTGGCTGAGTGACTGGCCGTGAATATTTCATGATAGATCCTCAGATTGGATCCCCCCCCCCACTGTTTCTCCGCACATCCACTTCGCCGGTACTGATACTTATGAGATTGAGCCGGCAATTAAGTTGTATGGAGACTCTATTGCTGGATAAACACGTGACGAAGTTGTCATGACGATGATGCAATATGATCGCGTGTTATCATCTGACGTCATCTGCGTCGTTGCGAAAAAACAGAATATGGAAATTTGGTAATTTTCGCCGAACTGCTCCTTCGACGGAATATGACATTTGGACGGAGTCCCACTCACGCACACACACACACACATACGCCCACACAGACGCATCAACTGAGATCTCTTTGTTGCCTTCGTTTGGTGTTTGGTATTCTCGGTTCTCTTCTTCTTCTCCCCCTCTCTCTCTCTCTAATTCACTGATCCATTGCATTCCAGCGGAAACGGAAGGCAGTGAGTGAGTGAGTAAGTAGGCTGGTTGGTTATTTTAAAATTCGGCGATGGATGAATCGTGGGAGGGAGTGGAAGAGCCCCTCGTTGTCTTTGTTCTTCGTGAGAGCTCCGAGGCAGTCCTTGACCGAGTCAACCGTTCGAACGGTTGCTCTCGCAGCATGCAGCTTTCTCCCGCTGCGAATCTTCCCCGCGGTTCCTCTACGGCCTAACCTCTGATCGGGTCAGGATATACCCTTCACCCCGTCACCACTGTCGACACCACCCATACCCTCTCCAGCCACCCCCCTCCCCAACGCCCGCTCTCCTTTGCGAAGGATTTCTAACTGGTCAGTCAAAATGTTGGACTTGGTATAACTCAATCTAAGAATTATTATGATGATGGTTATTGGGGTGGGGGGATGTTGTTGTTATGACCCCACTCCCGTTTTCGTCTGGTCTTAGGATCCTAATTTCTCTGTCGCATTTTCTACAGTTAAAAACGTTAAATGTAGATATTTACAAGGTCATAAGTTTTATCTTAAAGCCTTCCATTATTTAAACGTCACTTTCTCTTTTCCCAAGTCTTGTTTTCCTCAGAAAAATCTTGCATCCCAACTAACGCTGTTTCTATTGGCACGTTGATGGGGGTGGGGTGGGGGTGGGGGTGGGGTTTAGAAACAACGCAAACACGATAATGGCTTGGCTTCTTTAGACATAGATTCTGGTCACCATGGGGGGCACAACAGGGTGGGCCAGGTGGGCCATGGCCCACCCAATATTTAGGCCCAATGGGCCACAATGTGTTTGGCCCACCCAACTTCAATTGGCAAATTGCAATGTTTTGTGGAACTAATAACTCCAAATCCCCAATATATTGGCATAATATTGCCATATATAATTGAGATGTCACAGATATGGAAGACCATTCAAACTTATTATATTTATATAACCATACAACTGTGTTTTTTTTCAATGATCGATTGATCGTAACGGCAAGAATTTCTCACTGCGCTGTCTTGACTCTGATGAAATATTGGCCATGTTGGCCCACCCAATATTTGGCTTGTGGCGCACTCCATGGTTTTAATTCGTTTCATCACTCTTCTGAATTTTTGCATATCTACAGCATACTGTAGCACTAGCATTGTCCAATTTCAAACAGGGTAGCAATTTTATAACATTTTATGGTCTATAAAACCTGTAATAGAAGAAACCAGCTCTCTTAAGCGCCATCTTATCTCTCGATTGATTTTTTAGACATTTGACAGAGAATAGATTTCTGAAAGGCTTTGTATAGTGTCGTTTCAAATGTCTCATTATTTTTTGTGGCATTTCGAAGCTCTAGAAAAAAATTGAGACTGAATATATTGACAATTCTAGTACGGTTTGACACAACAAAGATGGGGACACAAGAATATGTGGTTTTAATTCGTTTCATCACTCTTCTGAAATATTGGCCATGTTGGCCCACCCAATATTTGGCTTGTGGCGCCCTCCATGCTGGTCACATGGCGAAGTTTGCCACAGGAACCTTTCTTGTTGTTTTAGTGTAACCTCGTTGAAACGGTTCTTCTTTGAAATTGCCATCTGAACAATAACTCCAACAGATGCATTTTCCTCGTGCGTGTGTGTGTGTGTGTGTGTGTGTGTGTTTGCATTGTAACTGTCAGTCTGGAAGTGCATCGCTTTTTTACAGTTGTCTCTGCCGCTTACAATATGACATTTCTGTCGCATGTTGTGGTCGGCCAGTGGAGTTCTGTTCTGTGGATCTGGTTGTCTGATTGAGTTTGGCCAATGCTTTTATTAAATGGGACTGACGTCAGACAGAATACGACAGGACCTCTTACGGCGCTATATAAATGGCAGCAGCAGCAGCGACTTTAACAGTTAATCTTCTTCGTTGCTGTATTTTGCATGATGTCGTAATTGCTAAATAAATAATTTTTATGTAGTGAAATTTTGGCCAATATGTTCTTTCTCTAATGTCTGTTTCGGAAAGAAGGAGAGAGAGAGAGAGAGAGAGAGAGAGAGAGAGAGAGAGAGAGAGAGAGAGAGAGAGAGAGAGACAGAGAGAGAGAGAGAGAGAGAGAGAGAGAGAGAGAGAGAGAGAGAGAGAGAGAGAGAGAGAGAGAGGGAGAGAGAGACAGAGACTGAGAGACAGACATGTAAAAAGACTGATGTGTATAAGAAGTCCCTCTTGAACGAAGTATATAGGTATACCGATATCATTATAAATGCGCGCGCACACACACACACACACACACACACACACACAATCTCAGTTACCAGCAGTGCATGCATGGCTGTAATATTGGCTTCATGGATCTTATCTTTAATTTTTCAGTAGTTGTAGTGGGAACAGCGATAGTAATAATGGATGCTTTATGGGCCGACTACAGCAAGGTGGATTATGGTCACCCTGTGAACCCTGAGAGACGGAGAAGGATTTTGTGACTAACTGACTGTAATCTTAGGCCTACTTTGTAATTAAGTGTAAATGCACAATTACATTTTACAGGTGACAATTGAATCTCGTCATAATGCGACGGAATTTGGATCGATGTTGATCGAAAAGAACGGATCGATCATCGGATCATCTCTGTCTTTCGATCCAACCCAAGAACACATCTACGTGATGACCGCCAGAAAGGTCAGTGGGGACACTGGGGTCACGTGTTACAGCCCGTGTTGCATCATATGCTGGGCGGTGACGGTTACAGTACAATGCGATGCATCGCCGTACAGCATTTATATAGCACTAGCGTTTAGTTCATTTTAATGGAAAGCCAGAGAAGGGAATAAGAGAGTTTCAGCCCTAAGTGCTTATACCATTAGCAGATAAGCCGACTCAGCCATCTGGCCCATTAAACACAGGGCTGGATCATTCCGCTATCCCCCCACCCTCGCGGCTACGGTGATTATATCCTCCTTCCACCTCTACCTCCCCCACCCATTTATCTCATGATTTGACGCTCTGTTGACCGAATACGCCATTTAATCTTTTGCGTGTTTTACGGCGCTATATAAATTCGGAGCTTCTGCCATTTTACTTATGGCGTTAACTCAATGTTATGACGAACATTGAGTTTCTCATTTGGCAGCAAAACAGTGGCGCTATATAAAAGGCTTTAACGCAGTGGCGTAGCGAAGGTATCGTGCGTCGGGGGGAGATGTATGCTAATGGAGCCCTCAGCTTCTAAAAAGTCATGACAAGCAAAAAATAAAGGTTATCAGCTATTCTGTTTAATTAAACAGCATAGTCTTCATGCAACTCAACTAAGTGAAATGGGAGATGACCTTTTTTCCTGTCAGGATTATTCGGAAGTTGAGGCAAATTAAATTCTTAAAGATGCATCCAATCGTCGTAAAAAGCATCTTTAGTTAAAAGGATTTGGGGGTATAGTTTTTGGCGCCCCCACCTCGGCACCCGGGGGCGGTTGCCCCTCGGGAGCCCTCCCTGCCCCCGTCGCTAGGCCAATGTTTTAGCGTGCGCGTATGTGCAGGCTCATTTCTCAGTTATTGGAGGGATTCGGAATTCGATGGCAGTCAATGCTCGTCGGAGATTATAGTCGTCGGTGGTTGTTTTTGATGCGTTGACGGCACTGATATTGCTTTTCTCCATCCGGGACCCCGCATCTGCCACCTGGGCGTCGGCTGGGCGACAGGACGTACGTTGATAAGTTATCATTTCCTTTCGACAGAAAAACTTCGTCTGTATCGGCCGCCGTTAACCCTTTGCCAACCGTGGCTCAGTTGCGCCCGATTTGGCAACTGTCGTTGTCCTGTTAACCCTTGCTTACAGGGTCTTCAGCTTTCGGCATTCTATAGGGGATAGAGGGATATAGACAACAGAAACAAGTTTTACAATTAATTAGATGTGTGAGAGAAGCCAATTGAAGGCCTGCCTGTTGAATAGAGGGTTTATACTGTATATGTATGTAAAAGTCTCAGCAATTTGAAGGAATTCTCCAACAAAAACACATTTTCTTGTGTCCCCATCTTCATTGCTTCAAATCGTGCAAGATTAGTCAATGATATCGTTCTCAATTTCGATCTACGGGGCTCGAAATAGAACACCTGCCAACCATTTCATACAACGCACTAGCGCCAATGACTGTACGAGAACGATCGAGGTACATCAACAAAATGAAAGTCCCGCCGAATATCTTGTGGATTGGAGAGAATGTTAGTTGGCCGATCGAGGGAAGAGCCGCTTATTTTGATATCTGGTTCATCGTACAATGGAATCTAGGCGGATTTATTCGCGGAAGTTTCTCGGACGATGACAACAAATGTAACTACTGTACAGTATTATTATGTACAAGTATTTTTCCTCGATGGCCCCGAATCACACAGAAATTTCCAAAATGTGAACATTTCTTCTGCACAACGATGTACATTTTGAGGCCATAATTGTCAAAATCTGAGCCGAAAGGGCGCAAAGTGCTTTATCTTCTTACGTTACCTCAGATTATTCGTCATAATGCGTTCTGCGCATTTGCAGTGGCACGCGCGACGATGTCGCCACTGTAGTGGCTGTGTCCTATTAACTAGAGGGGGGCTATGACTCCTCTGTTGGCGGCGACAGAGCTTGTCTTGTTTGCATTAACCTTTTAATATGATTTCGTACATTTCCACCATTATGCTATCTCCCGTATTATCCTGGATTCCGATTTCATGCGTGACCTTATCGCTTCTGATCACGTGGTCTCTTATAGCGCCCTCCCGTTGCCCATAGGCGGATTTTATTAAAGGCTAGGGTAGGCTTAAGCCTACCCAACTAATCCATCAAAAACAAATAAATTGTTTTTCCATCAACACCAGGTCTGTCTAAGCCAATTTTGTTAGCCATTGACATAGAAGAAAATTTTCTAATACGTAGCAATTTCTGCCTATTTCAGTAGAGGGTGCTAACCCTCTGGACCACCCAACTCAAAGATTTAGTCCCTACTTCCAAGAAATCAAAAGTTATAGGCCTATAAAAGAACAATATTCTTTATGTTTTGCCCATAGCCCCATACGGCTATAGACAAAAAATAGCCATTGACATAGAAGAAAATTTTCTAATACGTAGCAATTTCTGTCTATTTCAGTAGAGGGTGCTAACCCTATGGACCACCCAACTCAAAGATTTAGTTCCTCCTCCAAAGAAATCAAAAGTTATAGGTCTATAAAAGAATACGTTCTATATGTGTTGCCCATACAGACCCCCCATGTTAGCCTACCCAAATCTTTAACTCTAAATCCGCCTATGCCGTTGCCTCGCCCTTGCTCTTTTTCATTTTGTCTAATTTTGCCATTGAAAGCCAACACTACTCTCCTCCTCCTCTTCTTCTTCTTCTTCTTCTTCTTCTTCTTCTGCTTAAGATTTGGGTCATCACCTGTTGCTTCTGTTGCAGTCGTCAATCAAAGAGTGATTTCGTGATTCTGTGATTCGTTTGGAAGCATTCCAAACGAAAGGTATGCATTTACCTTTAGCGAAATCATTCCCATATAATTGGTTACCGGTCGTGAGCCGAAGGTCCATCCATCAATCCATCCATCATTGCTACTTTAGGGCTTAAGCCATTCATCATCTCTGTCCCTTGGACACGGTGGCTGTTTGCAACTGTCTGGCTATCGGTGGTTTCATCGATTGCTTTTGATGAATGTTTTGTGAGACTCAACATAGTCGTGAATTTCAAACGTTGCACGTTATGCTTTGCTGCGCTTTGCACGGTAACACCGATTATGAATTAGCATCGGTTATTATCGTAAAAGATAGAGACGCGATTGAGATGATAAAACGGTCATCACTCCAAATGTTGAACGATAAAGGTTTCTCTTGATTTCTGTCGACTGTTCTTTAAAATCAGTATTAATATTATTGTTATTCTGGAACCGAGTCAACGGTCCGATACTTTGGTGTTTTTTCCTCGTTGTTGCACAAGGACGATGAGTTTTATTACGTACTGTGCTATGAATTATTATTGTTGCGTCGATTATCTCTCAACACCTGAAGATTACTGTGCGCGGTGCAGAAATTCTAGTGAGAGAGAACGCTGAAGGAAAAGCGCACCCTATCGGCGATCACGTTTCATTGAGTTCACAACGACGTAACTGCGGTCGCCCCATTGCTTCCGGTTGCAATGCATTCTGGTCGTCGGTGTCCACAGTCCGATCATGCGCTGGTACCATGCTAACGATCGCCGTAGGCATCACTTGCTCCACACTTTCTACACCCTTCAACCGCCCCCCCCCCCCCCGTTGCCGACAGATCAGTCCATCGTCCTCTGTCCGTGATGGACTTTGACCACCACTCATGAACGAATGGAACCCTTGCTGCTGCGACGTTTCAGTCGAATGAAGTCTCTTGCGTAACTTTGTCTGTGGACGCAAGGACAGATCCATACCAGTGGCGTAGCGAAGGGGGCAGAGGAGGCGAAGCGCCCCAGGCGGCACTTGCCATAGGGGCGGCATTTTCGGCATTTTCGAGACTTCCTTTCAAAAATATAATTATTAGGGTTTTTTGTTTGTCAGACTTTTTTAGAGACTTGACTGGTAAGGTTTTATTCCAGGGAATTTTGGAGGCGGCACATTTTTTTCTCACCCCGGGCGGCACTTTGCCTCGCTACGCCACTGATCCAGACAGACAGACAGACTGCGATGTAGATTGAGAGCAGATGCCTCTCTGCTCTGTTTGCTTTATTAAATGTGGTCATCTCCCGACGTCACCGTCTTCTGCCTCTCCCTTCGTTCGCATTGGACGACTATCTTATTTGCTTAAATGAGGAAGAGTGAACGGCGAAATTGATGTCCGGGCGATAATTTAAAGACGAAAATGAAAAGGAAAAAAGAAGCAAACGTACGTCAGTATATATACCGGTACTAAGAGGACGAGACATTTGGATTCTGGGAATGAACTATGGTCGGTCGCCGGTCGGTAAACAGCGACGTTTTCTGTTTTCATAAATGAACATGAACATGAACGGCGACGGTCGTTAGTTTGACGGCGATTCTTTGCCGAATTGTGTGACGTCATCTGTCTCATCTGCAGAACGCGGTTGACGTCACGACGGAATTAAATAGATGACGTAACGCTTTCATGCTCCTGAACTGTTATAGCGCCTTTCAGTGATTTAGTTCAACCCTCAACCTCGTGGTCACGTGGTGCAGAGCGTTATGACCTTTAGCCCTTCCATTTACTCTTATTTGGTGACATTTCCTAAATGAGTGATGATGTTAAAAATGGCGGATTGCATAGAAACTGAAAATAATCAAACAAGCAATGAAAGAATGACCGAATCAACAAGCATGCTTGTTCGTGTGTGTGTGTGTGTTGTCTGTGTTTCGTTTCAGGAATTATCTGTATTTCCCACCGGACTTATTTTCCCACCATCTAAACCTGTCCTTAATGCAGGAAATTACAGCCCCTTCGGACTGTTTTCTTTCTTTTCCCAGGCGATTTCCGCTATGCAGCAGCAACAGCAGCAGCAGCAGATGGCAGCTGATGCTGTAGTCAAAATAGTTAAGGGAAATTTATGACAATGACTGCAGCCACTTGACTTTTTTCTTTTCCCTAATTTGAAAAAAATATGACAAAGCTTTTTCAAATTCCCAAAGACTTAGTCAAAACGCCGAGTCTTCGCCAATCCTTAGCGAAAACGGAGAGAAACCGGTGAACGCCTTCTTCTCCTACTAGAAGCCGATAAAGCATGTATATATGCATTTGCACTGTTTGCTGAATTATGTGTTGTGGCGTTCAATTGTCTATAGGTGTCCAGGGTACCAGTTCAGAACTGCAGTCAATATACGACATGTCAGCAGTGTCTGGAGGCCAGGGATCCATATTGTGGATGGTGTTCGCTGGAACGAAGGTATATATATATGCACACAAGCCTTCTTCTTGTTTTTCTAATCTGTGACTGTTTGTAACGGAGCGTTTAACGTACGGTCAATGATCGTCGCATTTCAGGACATTGGTTTGTTTAATTATAGTAAATTGAGTTTTACTTTGAATCAGGTACGGGAGAGGGGGTTAGCGTAGAGACGCTAACTGTAGTTTCTGTTCGTAGAGCAACTCTCTCGATGGTGATGACCATGCCGGAAATTCCAAGTATCCGGAGAGAGAGAGAGAGAGAGAGAGAGAGAGAGAGAGAGAGAGAGAGAGTCGCTCCACCGTTCCAAACCAGATGTTTTATCATAGTCCAGTATGTCAGTCACAATATTCAATAGCCAATCAGAGTTTAAGCAAAGTATTGTAACAAAGAAAGAAAGACTAAGCAATCTACGTGTTGGGGCTAAGTGTAAGTAAGGATTTTGCTAGACGACGGCCGTTGTCACAATTAAGGAACTATGAGGGCAAAAGGCTGCACATGGATAGAGTTCACTATTGGCATTTTAATGCAATTTTTACTATCTATCAGTTATCAAAACGATTCTACAGGTTACAAACAGATTATTAACTAAACAAACAACTTAGAAACACCTATTACAGTACGATCACAGCCAATCAACTTAAGCACTTAATGAGACAGTCATTAGGTCTACACGAATCAAGACTAAGCAATCTAATTTAAAACAATGATCATGCATGGTTAGTGACTAATTTGTAAGTACTCAGGTTAGTCATCTCCTTCCTCTATTAGCACTGAGGAGAGGAGGCCGATGATGGCGCTTGCGAGGTCTTCCCGGGGATTAGTAATCCTATACCACAACTCCTCCCTCTCCTATGCACTACACATAATTTACAGACGATGAGAGACGAGAGTTGAATCGAATTGCACTCTCTCTCAGACTCAGTAGTAATGATGATTGGATTGTGTTAGTTTGACATCATCGCCCTCAATGTGTTATTAATTAATTAATGCATTTTCAAAGTGTTCTTTATTTAGTCACTGATGATGATGATGTTGTTGCTGCTGCTGCTGCTGCTTGTGCAGGTGCAGCCTGAGGATGAACTGTTCTAGCGTTGATGGAGTGGGCAGTTGGCTTCCATATGACATTGGCCAGTGTCCCAAGGTCATCGCCATCTCCTCGACGCAGGCGCAAAAGCTGAGCGGGTCGACGTCTCTGGTGAGAGCGAATTCTTTTTGCAGTCATCGACCGTCAGCCGTCTACTCGCTTGTTGACGTCATCATGACTAACATGACGGCGTTTCCAGTTGCCTTTGTGTCAATCGCATCATTGTCATCGTCATGCGGTCGATTAGTTTAAACGTCCGTGAATGTATAGACTGAGGAAATTGATTTATGCGGCGCTATATAAGGAGACGATCTAAGCTCCGAGGCGTCTGATCTCTTCACGTATACTGCATGGGGAACTCTGTCTAATGGCAATGCGCAGTTTAATGTCTTGTGGGCCAGGAAGTCAGTCGTTCAGTGTTTCCTTACTTACTTCTTGGCGCTGTTATGTCCATGATAACTTAGGAACTTCATTGCCGGAGCTTAGTTGAGCCACATAGTATTTCATCTTCAAGAAACACCATAGATAAATTCTTCTCATAAATTGGCAAATTTAGTGTTAATAAAATGTACGATTTGATGAGCAGTTTCGAACGTCTTTCATCGCCGGAGTACTGAACTGCGCTGCATTTGTACATTTCTGGCTCTAGTAACATGCATATATCTGAGGCCAAGAGACAAGTAAGATCGTCTGCTGTGAGATGAGGCGTTCGACCGGAAGCCGTAATTTGCAGTCGTTTGTTGTTCAGAAGATAATCATTTGTCAAATCAGATTTTTCGTTGGAAGAAAAATCACGATTCTGATTTTTATTTACGGAAATTGTTGCCAGAATTTGAGATTTCGTAATGAGGAACAGACGCGCATCTGAGACTGATTACATAGACTGTGTAAGGCTCAGGCAGTTGGACAGAGAGAGAGAGAGATAGAAAAAGAGAGAAAAAGACGGAGGAAGAGGAGGGCAGGAGAGGAGGAGAGGGAGAGGGTGTATGACGGCAACAGTCGTCTGTCATCAGCGCGCCTTTTTTCCGTTCTGTTTCACCTCGATCGTCTGTTGACGCAGCTGATCGATTGGTCTCATCGATGAGGATTCTCGTCACCCCTTCTCCTTATCCCACCATCCCTCCCTCCCTCCTTCCTCATCTTCCTCCTCCTCCTCCTCCTCCTCCCCTTCTTCTTCCCTATTCTTGAGCGGAAATGAAAATTTCAGCTTCTCTTGCTGCGTCTCCGGACATCGGGGCGTC
Source organism: Metaphire vulgaris (assembly GCA_018105865.1). NCBI lineage: Eukaryota > Metazoa > Annelida > Clitellata > Crassiclitellata > Megascolecidae > Metaphire > Metaphire vulgaris. Next base: position 475,308 of record CM030843.1, on the reverse strand, counting down.
TGTGACGCAGTAGTTCCGTCGTCCATAAAGATCTCTCTCTCTCTCTCTCTCTCTCTCTCTCTCTCTCGAACAAACATCGGCGCTGTTTGATCACGTGATGGAAGAAGCGCCACCAAACGACCGCCGAACGAAACGACGGCGCTGCGTGCGTCGGGTATCAACGAGCGTCGTCTCAGTCGCCAGATGGCCGATGACGTTCGTTGGACGAAAAGGCGGGGGAGGGACCGTTAAACGAACATCGGAACATCGTATGGAGACTCGGTCGATAAAATGAAGGGATGGGGTGGGGAGGGAGGACCCATCTAAGCCCCCCCCCCAAAGATGTCGTCATCGGGTCCTAAACTAAGTCAACGAAGTTTATTAATGTTTGTTTTTGTCGCAGAATTTCGGTTTTGCTGCTTCTACTGTAGGCCTATATACCCTAGTTGACAATTGGTCTTCCATTGGCTTCTGTCACACGACAAATTAATTATATATAAATTGAGGTTTTGCTGTCTATAGAAACTGTCCTACAACCAACCACATATCTTAAAGCATGGCTCTTCCCTCGATCGCCCTATACTAACCATTCCACAAGATATTCGACAGGACTTTCATTCAGTTGATGTCCCTCGTTCTCGTACAGTCAATGCGTGGCGTTAGTGTGTAGTATGAAATGGCTGGGAGGTGCTCTATATTTGGAACCCTGTAGATCGAAATTGAGACTGCCAACATTCATTATTACTGCGTGCACGACTTGAAGCAATGAAGATTAATACAAGCGAAAGTGTTTTTTGTTGTTAATTCTCCCTCTGGAATACCTTGAACCCATCCATTCGGGAATCACTTCTTACTCCCTTGCTCTGCTCAATACGAAAGCTAAAGTCTCACTACTTCACCCTGCGACTCCAGTGCCAGGAGCGCCTCTGAGTAGAAATATAAGAGGCGCTATACAAACTCCACATTACATTACATTTAGCTGCACTGTTTGCATATCTTTGCACCGACTTGCCTATAGCCTAGGTCAGGGGCGGGCAAACGTTTTCTTTAAAGGGTGGCATGTCACTTGAGACCTAAAACTAAGGATTAGGCGGGCCGCAAGTACAAAAAGACAAATTGTTTATAATTTCAAGAGGAAAAATTAAGAATTTTAAAAGCACTTTTTCAGTCTCGGAATCCATCATTGCAATGTCACAATACGATTCAATAACTGCGATGACATTTTATTGTGTCGACATTTTGGGCAAGTTGAAGGCATATACTCCTTCTCTTTTCCCCGGACACTTCCAACCCGTTCCAAGGTTTTCAAATAAAATGACATAATTTCCTTAAAATAATTTAAAATTGTCTCACTTTCTGCCGCTCACATGCATATTTCGAAATGATCTCGCGGGACGCAATGGAATCCGGTGGCGGGCCGCATGCGGCCTGCGGGCCGTAGTTTGCCCACCGGCGGCCTAGGTGCTGGAATAGTGTTGAATAATGTCTGTAGTTCGTTAAGCGCCGAACATCAAAGGGAAGGTCATCATGTAACGGGGATATCGTCATGACCGCTAGAGATTTTCTCATGAATGAGGAGGAGGAGGAGGCTGGGGAGGTATCCGCTGGGTCACTTTATGGATGCTGATGGATTGATCCAACGTTTGAAAGGTTATTCATCATTATTGATTTGGTGTGCAGAAATCTCTCTCTTGACGACTTTCCGTAATCTTTGAGTGACGTTGAACGGGAGGGAGGGAGAAGGAGGAGGAGGAGGAGGAGAGGAAGTCTTGTCGATGGATTGTTAAGGTGGTCGTCGCGGAGGGGCTGTTCTTTTTTCTCTCTATCTCTCCCCTCTCTCTCTCTCTCTCTCTCTCTCTCTCTCTCTCTCTCTCTCTCTCTCTCTTCTTCTCCGCCGTCTCTTCTTTACCTGACCTGACAGATGGATGCTGCTGATAGTTCTCTCTACTCTTTTGCCGAGTTCCAAGAGTGCTTCTGTTGAAAATCAGGAGTGAACTAGCACTGGATAGGAGGGTCAGAGGTCAACGGGGCAACTGACAGAACCGTCGCTTTGACCTCGCGGTGACCCTGTTGAGTCCGTGATCTCCATAAATAGATCAGATCGAAAGAAAGCGACTGTATGCCGTTGTATCGCTAAGACTCCTATATACATAACATTATCGGGCCTGAAACAATAGCTGAGATCGGAGGCCGACAGGCACAGATTGACCAATAGAGTGGTTGATTAAAGAAAGAAGAAAGCAAAATGGTTTCATGGATGAGCGGTCTTAGCAAAAGCGTCGTTTAATTTTTTTTAATTTAGAAGCAAAAGACAAGCAAATAAGATGGTGAGACTGACCTTTAATTGAAGTTTGAACCTTTGCTTTGGTTCATTCTCTTACAGCATTTCCTAAGAGAATCTTCTAAAAGGCGTTCATTGATAGCAACGGCCTTTCTGCGCGAGTGTCACTATAAGCGCCGCGTAATTTTTCGGTCTCGGCTTCTGTCCTGTCGTACGTTACAGGTTTCTTACTTTGCCATTGCGCTTTTTTGCTTTGGACTGCAGTACTTGAGAGTAGTTTCTTTAGTTCATTTGGTTGTTTAGATTTAAATCCTCCCCAGTGGGGAGGGGGCGAAGACCCATTGATTCGCGGGAGAGGCCGGGGGAGATGTATAGCTTATTGGGGGTGGGGGTGGGAAGCGTCTCATATGATTGATTGAAGATGCGATTGAGCGATGAAGATGAAAGGTTTTTGCATATGATTTATTTGGAGCAATGACTGCTGTCATTTATGTTTTGGTGGTTGGGATGAGAGGGAATATTGGGGTAGGGGACTGATTTAGGTTGGAACTGGGGGCTGACGAGTATTTAGGGTCTATTATTTGGGAGTGAATCTGCGGAAATCAATAACGCGCAGAGGATTACGGAACTGACTGCATGACAGCGTTATTGACTGACTGACTGACTGACTGACTGACTGACTGACTGACTAAATGACTGACTGTCTAAATGACTGACTGACTAAATGACTGACTGACTGACTGACTAAATGACTGACTGACTGACTGACAGACTAAATGACTGACTGACTGACTGACTGACTGACTGACTGGCTGACTGACTGACTGACTGACTGACTAAATGACTGACTGACTGACTGACTAAATGACTGACTGACTGACTGACTGACTAAATGACTGACTGACTGACTGACTGACTGACTGACTGACTGACTGACTGACTAAATGACTGACTGACTGACTGACTAAATGACTGACTGACTGACTGACTGACTGACTGACAGACTAAATGACTGACTGTCTAAATGACTGACTGACTAAATGACTGACTGACTGACTGACTGACTAAATGACTGACTGACTGACTGACTGACAGACTAAATGACTGACTGACTGACTGACTGACTGACTGACTAAATGACTGACTGACTGACTGACTAAATGACTGACTGACTGACTGACTGACTGACTGACTAAATGACTGACTGACTGACTGACTGGCTGACTGACTGACTGACTGACTGACTAAATGACTGACTGACTGACTGACTAAATGACTGACTGACTGACTGACTGACTGACTGACTAAATGACTGACTGACTGACTGACTGACTGACTGACTGACTAAATGACTGACTGACTGACTGACTGACTGACTGACTGAACTGACTGACCGGAACTACGATGACGCTCTGATTAAGAGAGGTCAAACAAGAAGTTGGTGAAGAAAAATGACCGGAGATTGTTTCCGGTATCCAGTACGACATCCAGGGACGATCCATGATAGACAGAAGGACGCGGCGAAGGGGAGGGAGTGAGAGATCCAGTGCAAATAGCGCACCTCCCCCCTCCGCCTCAGCGAATTTCGTCACCTCTGACCCGCGGCATGGCTTATTATATTAGACGATTTGAACGTCGACTGGCTGAATGATGACTGTGCTGATTGTTACACTGGTTCCCCGGCAGAGTTGATTGATTTTTCTGGTGCGAGGTGAGGGTCGGCTCATCGTCCCGGAAGAAAACTCGAGATTGGCATTTCTTTCCGCCATTTCCAGCGATCGAACCGTATCGATTGGTTGATTTCGGATGATTTATCAATTTCCATGCAGGCGTCTTTTTGTGTTCGCTTCGAATTGTTTGTCAGCTAAATGGTTTTTTATTGCAGAATATTTGATTGATGAAATTTTAAGTCGATTTGCATACTGCCTCAGTTTCATTTTATCACTTTTTACTTTATACTTTCTCATTTCTAAAACCTTAATGTCAGTACTGAGCAACATACATATATATGTGTTGTGTGTGTACTGGGTATATATATGTATATATATATATATATATATATATATATATATATATATATATATATATATATATATATATATGCCGGTCTTGTTGAGTGTTTCTCAGAGTGTCGTCTCGTGCGTTGTCATGCTTTGTAGATCGTCATAACCGTCAGCCATTTGCCGCAACAGCTGTTCACTGATCTGCACTGTTCATTCAAGGGTTTCGGCGTCACCCGCGTTACCATGACGACGCACGCGAACAGCCGTCCGTCGGAAAACAGCACTCTCAGGTGCGATACACCCACCGCCAACCTCCTCCCTCCGTTTCCAACTGGCAAAGGTATGTCACGTGGGTTTCTTTGATTTTTCTTTGTCGTTGGGAAAGCTCCTGTGATCTGGTTAAATGTTATTCTGTTTTCTACCATATTTCATTCATTTTAATTTGATTTTCATCATAATTTTGGAATGATCGCAGTACATTGTGAATTTCTGCCTCTTGGCAAACAGAACACATTACACAGGCCTGCATTTTTTACCTTTTGAAAATTGTTTTAATTTCAAAGGCTGAGTTGTATGTAGTTTAATGTGCTAATTTCATACCGGTAAATGAAAACCGTTTTCCTCAATCACGTAAGAATTTTTAACAAAACACGAAATGAAATTGATACGATAAGCTAAAACATTAGCATATATAGCAGTACAAGCGTATGTACTTGATCCTGGTTTTTAGGTTTTTAGGGTTTTTAGCTTTTAGGGTTTTTATGGTTTTTGGGTTTTTATGGTTTTTAGGTTTTTAGGGTTTTTAGGTTTTTGGGTTTTTATGGTTTTTAGGGTTTTTAAAAAAGTCTTGACGCCCCTGCTCTAGACGGTCGTTGATTGACGTGCATGAAGCCTCGTTTCGAAGCCTAGTTTTCCAACGTCAGACGTTTATGCGTTGATTGTTGGACAATATTTCTGACATGGAAATCGTTTTGTGCAGTGTTTACCGGTATTCTAGGCCTTCTCTGGGGGGGGGGAATTCCCCTTCCCCAAAGTTTTAAAATCCCCCCAATTAATTTTTTATATGTTGGCTGGGAGAATGGAAATTTCTCCCCAAAAGTGTGGAGACTCAGACCTTGTCCCAAAAACATTTCAAAATCCCCCCTATGTCAAGGTGGCTAGAATAAATACTGGTTTTGTGATCTTTTAAAAGTGTCACAAACTGATGGATGCAAACTTCCGAGATTTAGACTTTTTAGGCATTGTTTTGATGTCGCCCTGTAGTTGAATAGCAACAGATGGGGGTTAACAGTCAGGGTTTGTATCGCCGACATGGGGAGGGTGTTAAAGGGGGCGATCGTGCACCCATGGGGCTGTTAGTGGACCACAAATGTTTGTTGTCGGAGATGATGTTCTAAAATAATTATTATAATAAACGATTACGTTGTAGAACTTCTAATCCCTGTTAGCGTTCGACATTACTGGACGACGTGCAGTTTTCTCATTCTAGAATCTGTTTTAATCGCCTTGGACTATACAGTAAGACTCCGTTAGCACGGGGTCGGATAATAGAAACGCTTGGTTACTCGTGGCCTGTGTTGTGTGGCATTGACGAAGTGTGTGAACTGGGCACGATGACGCCGGAAAAAGCGCCTCGTGTGAACTGGGCATGACGCCAAAGAAACGGCCGCGCAGTAAAAATCCTTCTAACGTGATTGATGAGACAGATATTAAGAATTAGTGTTTCGACCGAACGACCAGGATGGACTTGTCCGATGGCTGACTGGCCGTCTGACTGACCGGCTGACTGTCTGACTGTCTGGCTGACTCGGCTGCCTTCGGAGACAGATGTGGTCATTTCTTGAGAGCTAAGCCGCACTATTGAGTTTCTGGACGCAATTAAGATTACATTAGATTAGAGTTGTTTTAGCTCAGTATAAATCCATGCAGCCGTAATGGAGAGAAACGGTGTCGTTGTGTATCTGTTTTCTGCCGCACAGTTCGTGTTTTTTCCAATGGATATTTACGCTGAGGAGAATTTATACATATCAATAGTTCGCCAGTTTCACGTCGGAGCTCGGCGTTCTATTTTGAGCGTTTTTGCCTTAAATTCAAGAAATCCAATCTGTTAGATGAGGGATGAGTCATTAGGATGACGCATTTCGTGACGCAATTCCCTCCAATTATTCTCAATACCAAAGCATCGAAACATTTTTAAAGTTCAGTGAGAAAGCAGAGACCCCAAAGAAAATCCAGTTCAAACATCTGTCTCTGTTCAATTCCTTCCCATCAGTCATTGCATCTTTTTCTTTCCCTCAACTTCTCGCCATATATATATATATATATATATATATATATATATATATATATATATATATATATATATATAGTAGAACTTCATTATAGCGTACTTAGCGGGTCTGAAAAATTGAGTACGTTACTGTATATCCGAGGTACGTTATATCCAATGCCATCCGATACGGTAGCTCATCACACGGGATTGCGCTAGGCCTACGCCATAAATAACCGAGTGTACGTTATAACCGAGTCCGTTAAAACGATGCTCTACTGTACACACACACACACACATATATATATATATATATATATAATTATATGTTGAATCGGCAGTGTCTGTCTTGTGAAAGTAGTTGGTGATATTTGACAGAGGAGCAGTTTCTCTTTCTCTTTGGCCATTTTTCTTCGTGTCATCTGAGAGAACAGAGCTCTAATTATTCTCAGTTGACAAATTCTTCGCTTGCGTTGCACTGTGTTGGACTTTAAGGCAGCCGCCCCCCCCCCATCCCCCCCGCCTAGAGAAGCCGGACGGCGCCGCCGAGGCAGGAGGCGGCGGCGCTGCTCTCTTCGTCCGCCTCCGTCGTCGTCGTCGTCATTACTTGCGCCAAATTGCGTTGCCTTTACACATCGATTTGGAGGAGACTGCGAAGAAGAAGAGGTTAGAAGCTGCGACAGACTCCATCGTTCACAGCGCTGACGACACCGTGTCCTTCTGTCTTCGCTTCTCTGACCATATAGCTCCCCTCTTCCTCGCTCTCTTCCTCCTCGTCGTCGTCGTCGTCCTCATCTGCGGTCGAATTAGAACCTCTTCTATTCGCCGAGAAATTGGTGTTCTGTTAGACTGACCGTCTGCCCGCAGAATGAAGCCATCAGCTGCTGCTGCTGCTGCTGCTGCTGCTGCTGCTGCTGCTGCTGCTGCTGCTGCTGCTAATGAGTCGCTCCGATTCTTAGCGCATTTAACGACGCAGCAACCGATGAGTCGTGTCTCTCATGCTCCGTCGAGCGTAGTCTCTCTGTCGGTAGCTCTTCTGTCTGTCTGTCTGTCTGTCTGTCTGTCTGTCTGTTCGTCTTTCTCTTCTCCTGGTTCTCTCTCTGTGCATGTCTGAGTTTTTCATTGGCTTCTTTTGAAACTTAAAATTCAGCTTCATTCTTTGTGTGTGTGTGTTTTTGTATGTTCTGTATTTTGATCTGTTGCTTAAACTCGCTTTTTCCTTGCTTCGTCTGTATGTTTCAATGCGTGCGTCTTCGTCTCTGTCCTTCTGCCTGTTAGTTCTTTTGGAAATAGCGTCGCTTAAATACGCAGATTCTTTGCTGATCCTCGTCGTCATCATCGCCCTCATCCCCACCTCCACCTCCACCCCACCCACGGAACCCGAGCAGAGGCGTTTTGCACCGCTTCTGGGCGATCGCTTCTAATCAGCGCCGCCTGTCTCTAATCTGCGTTCGTCGTTTGAAATCGCGAAGCGCAGACGGCGGTGCGTTCGTGTCTCCGCCGTGTCTTTTTCTTTTTGTGCAGAGAATGAACGCGTCGATTGCGTGTGGACTGTGAACGTGGCCAGTGTGCTTCTGGTTGCGCCTTAGCTGCCGATGCCTGGCCTTCATTTTCTCTGGTTTTCACGGATCCTTTTAAAGGCAAAAGGCGTCTTTGTTCTGTGGATGAGAGGAATAGAGATTAATCACTTCACACCTTTGATGCACTCCCCCCGTCTCATTTCTCCCAACCATTCTCAGCTCAGCATCAATCTGCCCTGGAGCCGTTCCGTCGGTCACGTGACCTTTTTCTAACCTCCTCCGCCGCGACTTTAATTTCGTTTCCAGCTGAGAGGACTTCGGTTTATTGCATGATTATTCAGCGCTCCATCTAGCGAACGCCTTGGCATTAATCGGTGGGGGTTATCGGCGCCTGCGGTGATCCGCCAATGAAGACTGTCACTCCGTCATTTATTAATGACTCATCTCACTCGGAGCACTGTTTCCAGGTGAAAGATTTCAACAACCAACCACTTCTACTGCCTCTTCTCCTTTAGCTGGGATAGCGCGTTATCGGGAGAGGGGGGGCGGTGACTGTCGTTTTCCTTGACCGAACCAGTCTGACAGAATGGCCCTACAATACTAAAGCCCCTCTAGTTATCTAGAAATGACCTGCGTTAATATTGTCTTGGTCACTGTAACCAGGCACTGAATTGAATCAAACATAGGCATAATCCCCCCAAAATTTAAGGACAGGTTACCCCCTCTCTCTCTCCAATTCCCTAGATGCTCCGGTCTTTGTAGCTGATGACATCAGATTGTTGCTATTGAATGGAGCTCTAATGCTAAACTCTTTCAACCATTTTGTGTGCATTTCCATATTTTTAAAGTAAACGATACTCCTGTACAGTGGCTTAGCCAGCTTTTGCAAAGTGAGGTTGTTAACTGAAGGCACTATGCAACTGAACACTGAAGCCGTAGCCGACCCCTCCCCCCACTGCCCCCCCTTCAACAAGGAGTCAATGGATTTACATAAATTGTGTTGGTCATATTTTTTTAAAGTGGGGTTGTTTGAACAACCCCAAACAACCCTGTGGCGACGCTGCTGCTCCTGTAAACGCATAAGGATAAGCAGCTACTACTCTACTGCATTCCAAAGCGCTATATAAATTTACGAGATGAATTTACTCACTTACTTACCTGTACGTGACGTTATTGTCTGCCGTAGATCACATTGTTATGAATCTGTCTTTGGCGTCGGACGGACAAAACTTCCTTTCGGTGACGAACTTCACCTTCTTCGACTGCTCCATGCACAACACGTGAGCCGTCTCTTTCAATATTATGTTTTAAACTGTATTTTTGAACTACTTTTTTTTTACCAGAGGTGAATGTCATTGTTGTGCTAACAGTCACTTAAGAATTTAAGAAGTTAAGGAAAGTCGCAACAATTGGGATTGACTGTACTTCGGGGCGTTTAAAATATGGCATGGCGTCGCGGTCGGATGAAGTGCCGTGCAACGCTAAAGTTTCCAAGATGAATTTCATATTCATTTTCCTAAATTGCTGCGTTTTGGTTTCGATGAAGAATAATGCTTTTGACAGATGATCGCTTTTCGTACCGTCGACTGTTTATTCTCCCTCCTCTGCCGCGTGCCCCTCCTTGTCCTCTGAGGAAAGTCGTTGCGTGTTGTTATTATTTGACGGCATGCAGCCGAGAGCGCTTGGCCAGTCGGGGACAGATGTCTCCTGAATGGGGACTTCATCTGTTAATATTCCGGTAGAATATCCGTCGAGAATTGCAGAAATTCCGATAACGCCCGATGCCGAGAGAGAGAGAGAGAGAGAGAGAGAGCATGCATATCGGGGATTACGCACGATGTCCAGCGGCGCCGATAAGCGAGCTCCTCGTTGTTGTAGCGATTGATGATTCCTCTGCTGAAGTACAGAACAGTATTGGTTTCTGTCAAGAGTTGCCCTGTGTTAGCGGCGTTTGTGTAGCCTATACCCCGGCGTGGAAATCTTTCAAGTCTATACTTCGCATCAGCGCATATACAGGGTGGCGCAAACAAAAAATCCGGACTATAGTCACATTTAGGTTTGCATTTAATGTAGTCCGGTTTTTTGCGCCACCCTGTACAGAATAAGATCATGCATTGTTTAATAAGAATTTTAAATCAGCAGATTAATCGATGGCTTATTTTCAAAGTTTCCAAATGTAATATAAGGAGAGTTTTTGTTGACTTTATTCAATTTTGGTATTTTAATTTGAGTTATTATTTTATTCATTTGAGGGAATGCATTATTGTTGATATGTGGAGAGATTTGTTGACTGTGTGTATTCGATTTCTGTACGGTTTTGTTAGGTGTACGCTTTGTACAAAGAGCAGTTTTCCGTGTACGTGGTGCGTCGAGGGCCATCACTGTACGAGCAACAAAGAGCTCTGCAAATCTGATGTTCTCGTAACCGGAAAACACGTGAGAGAACATCGAGCAGCGCTATATAAACGCCAGTGAAAGAGCTTAGATTAATTTCGGGCAGACGACTGGGCAGCTTTTCCCGCTCTTTTCCGCTCAGTTGTTTATGTTGCGCCTTTGATTTTTTCATTGCGTCTCTTTCATCGGTTGACGCCTAATACTTCATCGCAATCTCAGTTGAAATTTGGTCACCAGCCGCTTTTTCACTCGATTTCAAAATTGTAGTTGGGTTGGAGTCATTTACGAACCATGTATATATTTCCAGACGCTGACTGTATTGGAAAGCAGTAGCATGGGAAACGTTTAAGAGACTTCAACAAATGTCACCATCTGATGTTATTTTATCGATTTAGTTTAATGATAGTTTTCTGAGTTGCCCTGAAATGACGGTAAATATCTTTCCATAGATATCTTCAGTATGCGTCCTAGAGATCTTTAGCAAACTGACTTTCATTGGCCAATTCTGTCATTGGGTTGCCTCTCCTTCCTAAATGAAACACTTGCTGTATATTGTAAAACTGATGCAGCATTTGTTAGAGTCGTTGTGTTTTGTGGATTTCAGGCTCGTGTTAAGAGGAGAATGGAAATTATGATTGTTTTTTGTGTTTTGTTCTTCGTGGCGTTGAGTTTGTTGCTTCGTTACTTTTGTGTTGGTTTTTTGTTTTGTCGTTAATTAAATCGTTTTCAGTTTGCCGCATTGGCTTCTTTTTGTCTGCGACAGTTCGATTGTCTGTCGTACCTGTTTCGACGGTTTCTTTTAGGTGCTCGGCAGTTCTGACACACCTGGACCCGAATTCTGTCCTCGCATAGAGATCAAGAAGACCAACTCGACCGAGATCCTGATCGCATCAGGATCAGAAAAACGTCTGCTAGTCAGAGCCGTTCATTTACAGGTGGCCGTTGTCTTTCACTCGACAGCCAGCATTCGCGCGCGTGTCTTTGTTGAATTCGGTGACCAATTAGTGGGTGACGGGCGGAGATATTCGCCGAAAGACGCGGGCATAAAAGACTGCGTCTTAGGAGGGAAACATTATACCGCGCCGCGTCCGCGTCTCATGGACTTAATTCGATTCCGTGTTCTTTTGAATGTCGACTGTAACGGAAATAAGAAGAGGAACCGAGTTTCCGTGCGGTTACCTTGTTCGGCTTTGCACCTGCCTTGCATAATTAGATTAATTAGTGTTCGTAGAAGCTTCAGGTAGTATCAGGTAGGTGAAGAAATCCGGAAGTTGTCTTCTATTTCTTTTATCCGTCTTGAAAAGTGCTGCTTCTGATCATTATTTGTCAGAACATTACAGCGGCAGGATTTTTCTATTGTTCTTTTAATAAATAAAGTAAACAAAGCAACTGAACTACATTTGAGAAATCGACTTAGCAAAAAAATCACTTTTTGAAAAATGTTCTCGTTGTCAACGAACCTGTTGTAAACCGAAGGTGATGATGACGACGACGACGACGACGACGATGTCACTTTCAGTGTTAAGTCGGCGTTGGAAGAACTAATTTGAAAATTGTTTTATGTTAGAATTTTCAGTCAATGTTCAAATGTGTTTTCAATTTCAATGGAGGAGTGGAACGAAATGCAACTCTTTCGAGACACAGTCACGAAACTGACGTCACGTGCGACCCTGTTCTGGTGAGAGAGAGAGAGAGCAGAGTTTCCGTTAATAATATCGTGTTGCTGGTTTAAAATTTTGATAATTTGCAGCAAAGTTTCTTTTAAAAAATCTGCACTTCAAGCCATATGTGTCACTGGCGTCTGCTGCTCGGATAATTATTTATCATCATCATCGACCTATCTTGCTATTTGTTAATTGAGTTGTGCTTTTGTGGGCGGTTGGCATGTTAGAGGATAATTTGAGAGACAGAATTAGTGAACGACCGAGTCCCCCAAATCGTCTTTGGGTTTTGATTAACAAAGTCTCAACATCATAATAACAGTCTTGGTTATTGGATGTAGGTAGATAAGTAAGTAAGTAAGTAATTGAAGATCTCGTGACTTTCTATACAGCATTTGTAAGAGAAGCGTCAAAACGAGAAACCTAGTTTTAGTTCTCCTTGTCGCTGTCTGTCTGTCTGTCGATCTGTCTGTTTCTCTGTCTGTCTTTCTCTAGAGTTTCTCGTATGCATATTGCAAATGGACAGTTGCCTTTTGAGTGATCTTCTTTGGTTGGTTTTGCAAGATGTTTCGATTTGCGATGGCCAACATCGTTTATTTAGACATAATTTACTTCTAATAAATGTGCTTGGATCGTTGTTTTCTGACGACCCCCTGTTTTTTTGGCACCTGGCGCCTTCGGCAGTTCAACTACAGCGGTTCATCGCCGTACTTGAACATCCCGTTCAGCGTTCTGTGGGGATCTCGACGGAGACCTTTGGATAATCCGAACAGCGTTCAAGGTAGACTTTCATGAAATCTCTGTTTGAATTTTGACCTTTTAACTGTATGTGTTTGAAACTTCTATAGCGCCATACTGGTAATGCACACTATACAACATGCAGTCGATGGTTGACAGATACCGTAACGGTCAATCTGTATGGGCCTATGTCTTAGGCCTATACCTTGCAGTTTTTATGAAATGATAATTATTATCGTTTTGCAAAAGTGCTCTTCAGTGCCTCAGAGGCTCTGCAATGAATTGCAGTTTTTCACTTTCTTGTATTCTTTAGGGAGATTGATTTAAATAATTAATCGGGCGTCTCTGGCACCATTTTAATAATGCATTTGGCATCAGTGGATGATTGCTTTGGAGATGGACAGATCGCGTTCCTGATAGTTCAGAGGTCAAAGATCAACGGGTCAGTCCAATTATGGGTGATGCTGATGCTGAGGTAGGATTATAGATGGAAAGACTGAATCTGATGGTTGTGAGACCATCAACTGAACCACATAAGATGCCACCTGTTAATTCGCGAGCCTAAGGCCTTGCATGGGGGCCAAAGCAGCTGAGAGAAAAGATCGGTTGGCGGAGAAGACATGTGTTAGTAGCAGTCGGAGATTTAAAGCACAGTCGAAGACGTCGTTGAATCTCTACTAAAGGACTGTCATGATTCTAGATTGCAAGAATAATCAGAGTGTAACTGCAGTTGCCAGAGCTTATATAGCTCTTCTGTTGACCGTCGTTTGCAGTTCGTGTCTTCAAGTGTTCGAAGATGGCGTCGAACTGCGGTCTCTGTCGCTCGATCAGCCTAACGCACGGCTGCGGGTGGTGCTCTGCGTCCAACAGATGCACCGTACGGGAGAACTGTCAGACAGGACCGTGGCTGTCGAGAAAGGAACCCTGTCAGAATCCAGTCATTCACCAGGTTTGTCTCTATTGTGAAGTACAGGAGAGATTCACTAAAACACACTCGGTTATAGCATGCACTCGGTTATAACGCACCGCAATGTATACGGTCCCGTGTGATGCGCCACCGTATTTGGATAGTAGATGATGATGATGATAATTATAACGTGCATAGGACATAAGACAAACGGGATCATATGAGGAATGAGACTGATCAGGCGTTGAAGTGTCTTTGGATTTCTTGATGAAATACACAATTGGGTATTTTCGGCGGTTCTGTGCACTGCATGAACCAGTTGTTCGTGCACCGTGTTGTGAACAGATATTTCCGACGAGTGGACCGATCGAAGGCGGAACGAGTCTTACAATCAGCGGCGAAAACCTAGGCATACACGTGGACGAAACGGCAGCAGCAGCAGTTGACGTCCAATGTCACGTCTCACACTACGTCACGCCCTCTGCCAAGTCAGTCACTCTTCTTTTTACAGCTCATCAGAGGACTTGAAATTACAACTCTTCAATTCTTGACATATGAATTTTTTTCTGCATTTTCAAGTAATATCTAGAAATATCTGATGGAAGCCTTCTATTTTACTTTGCAGATTCCTGTTCAGTTTCCATATTCGACCGTTTCTTATTCTTGTGTGTTGTTTGTTTTGGGTGTTTTGTGGAGCAGAATGGTTTGCGTGACTGGTTCGTCAAAAAATGTAACGTCTGGTCTGGTTGTTGTGAACATTTCTGGAAAATACAAAGCTCAGTCTTCAACAAAATTCGCTTATGTTGTGAGAAAATCTATGGAAGCATCTTCTTCAATTATTATTATTATTATTATTATTATTATTATTATTATTATTATTATTATTATTATTATTATTATTATTATTATTATTATTATTATTATTATTATTATTATTATTATTATTATTATTATTATTATTATTATTATCATTATTATTATTATTATTATCATTATCATTATTATTATTATTATTATTATTATTATTATTATTGTTGTTGTTGTTAATTAATTTCTCTTGGTCCTCCCTTTTTGATTGCTTTCTACATTTATTATTGTATCGTTTCTTTTGTTATGTAGGGCATGGTACAGTATGCTTTAATTTTAGCAGTAATATTAGAGATAAAAGTCAAACTGAAATGCACCGTTACTCTTAGACCACAGTTTTGCATAACAATCAGTAGGTAATGACTTCTTTAATCCTTCATATGTTCTATCCTTTAATAATAAGCTTTTAATTCCAATTGTATTTAGATGTTTAATAATTAATGAGAATGAAAGTATTGGCTGTTAGAGTTGTTATGTATGTTATGACATCATGTAAGTAATGTCGCATGTTTTGTTGTTACGTCCACAGAGTCCTGAAGTTCATGGATTTCGACCAGACGTTGGACCTGTGTCTGGCGGGACGCTGCTGACCATCTTCGGTCGAAACCTCGATGCCGGGTCGAACGCCACCGTACTCATGACCGGCGGCGGCGGCGGCGGCGGCGGCGGCGGCGGCGGCGGTGGTCCTCCTGGGGGGTCGTTGAAGGTGCTCTGTTCCGTCGTTTCCAGGGACGCGGGGGTCGTCGTCTGTGCCACGGGGGGTGACGTCGTCGTCGGACAGTCTCCGCCGCCGCCGCCGCCGCCGCCGCAGGAGACGAGCGTCGTTCGGCTGCAGATAGACGACGGCGTCTACGATTATTCCAACGGTCGATTCCGATTTGTAGCCGACCCAGTCGTGGTCACGGTCGACCCCGAGAAAACCATCCTCAGGTAGTGCAGAGTCTCAGAATTGGACTATTCTTTTTTTGTGCCGACTGGTTTTGGACATTTCGACTGACTTCTTTTGCACACTTGAGGCATCTCACAGAAAGGACTTGATTTATAACTGGTAATACATAATCTTGAATGAAGGACTGAATAAACGATTGATTTTAATCTTTTCTTTCGGAACTGGTTTTTAAAGATAATTAATTAGCAATCTAGTGACTTTTAATGGTTTGTTTTCGGTCATTGTGTCTAAATTCTGTCCCTAAACGCGGCGCACAGTTGGTGTGGTTCATGCTAAGATCTAACTATTTGCAGCGGAGGAATAAAGATCTCTGTGACTGGAGAGCGTCTTAGTTCCGTCAGCCAACCAAGGCTCGTCATCTATGTGCCAGGCGGTAATGTCACTGGGGTGAGTTTCTTTTATGCCAATTTAATAGGTGCCTTGGAGTTATTGCGCTGCATAAATCAATGGTGAACGAGTGTCGTACATGTATTGCTTGATTATTATTTGTCTGAACCGTGAATTGCTTTTGAGGCGAGTACGATGTAGGAGAGTCTGACGCTGCGACGTCCCACGAGCTTTGCGCTTTTTATTCTTTCTCCACTGTGTTGTGCATTTAAGCCGTGCAAAATAATTGATGAGGAGAGGATGGTCTGCACTTCGCCGAGTCTCGTAGTTCCGGATGCGCCGCTTGGCGTCCACTGGGACCCCGAAAAAGAACTTTCCACAAGTCCTCTTCCATTCCACTACGGATTTGTCATGGACGCTGTCCGGACGGTGCGAAACATTTCGGGGAGCGGCTCGAGAGGGATGATGCTCGCTTATCCTGATCCTACGTTTGAGTTGTTTGACGAGGGAGTCAAACAGTTCTTCTACAGCAAAAACGAATACCTCATAATCTATGTTAGTCAGTGTTCTATGCATTAGAAGTTAATGGGTTGTGGCTTATCAACGTTAATTTGAATATTGTAATGTACTGCGCTCACCTGTTGATCCGCATTAGTAATAATGCTTCTCTATTCAAATAGAACGATTTTACCTTTGAGGACTGCTGTCATGATGTAACTGATGATAGCGGGTTTTAAGTGGTTTCAGTGGGATCTCGCTTGTGTTCAAACCCGGTGGCGTATCCAGGGTTCGAGAATTGGGGGGGGGGCACCGTTACATACAGACGCCCACTTCACCCGATCCGTCATTAGCTATTTGCAGCGCCCTCTGGGAAGCTTCGTTAGTTTTATTATATTCAAATGCTCACCTCTGTCTGTAATGCAGAATTTATAATATGACAACCTATAACCAATTGTCTCTGCCATCTACATGTCTATGAAGTTTTCTCGTTGACAGTTGATTTGGATTAAGGACGGAATTATTTTGCACCATTCCTATTCAGTCTCTAGAGGTAGCCACCGAATAGACCTAGTAAATCATCAACCGAAGTTTAGTTCTTGTTGAATGGTTAGCGTGCGATTTTGATACAGATTACAGAGTCTTATTGACAGGCAGTGGCGGCTCCAGGATTTTACAAGTGGGGTGCCGTTGGGGTGGTAACGTAACTTCTAAGCAGGGGGCCAACTATTTTCCATAAACCTGGACTAGCCTAGTTGCTTAGAATGGGTGTACTAAAGTATGCGGGGCCCTTGGGAAGGGTGCAGGCATTCAGTAGAGGGCACAGCCCTCCTCCCCCACCCCATGTGGAGCCGACTCTGTTGACAGGTTTGGTTGAGCGCTTGTTGCATTAAACAGGGAAAGAATATCAACGCAGTCCTAAATGAAAGCGACTTCAAAGTGTCCGTCGGCGAAGTGGAGTGCGTTGTGAAGACAGTCACCAGTTCACAGTTGATGTGTCTCCCGTCAGAACAGGAAGTGATTCCACCTACTGCTTCCGTTGAAGTGAGTGTCTGAAGAAGTAGTAGTAATGGTTAGGGGTGTTCAAAAAAATAAAATTTTCAAAAAGTTATGCCTACTGGACGGATTGTCATGCTACTATCAATGTTGAATTCAGATACACTTTTTATTTCACATTTCTATGATGTCCTGAGGTCCCTCAAAGGCTTTGAACGCATGAACCCCCAAACCATGGAAAAACTGCACAATGATTGGGACTAAATACTTCATAACTCTCTAAAATAATCATAGATATGTCATAATAGACTCATTTTGTTTGTATTCTCTTTGGGCCGTGTCCATAGAGTCAGTAGCGTGCAGAGGGGATTTGTGGGGGGCGTGGCCAGATGGACGCCGACCAGATGGAGGTGCCAAAATTGACTCGGCGACCTTCATTTTTTTGCTCGTCAAACATTATTTAGGCTTGGCCTCGGGCGCCCACCACTCTGCGCGCCACGGCATAAAGTGGCATATGTAAAGGTTCAGCTACTCTGGTGGAACAGCCACCGGATTTTTAAAAAAAATATATTATCTCGCTTGCAGGCGTCATGTCCTTGAATTGGCATTTTGGGCTGGCTGGAAGTTCGGTTAAGTACCAGGACCAGGCAATAGACTGTTTGCCACATTCAAATCAATATGTGGTAGGCTACTTTGGGCAAACAGATGCAAATCAACACAATCGAACTATGCCATCCCTGGCTGAGAGAAGTTAAGGGTCACGTTGTCCAGGAGCTGAGAAATATCTGGACACAAAGAGAATCTGGAACCGTGCCCCGTGACGACTATCATGAATAAGCAGAGAAGAATCTACTCATTCTGGGTGAAACACCTCCACGCGGGGTACACCTCATGAAACCCAGAGTCATTCACCAGGCTCGATGGATGACGTGCAATTTGTATGCTGGCAAAATGTTCATGTTTCATCATCACATGTCATATGACGCTGAAATGATTGACTCGCTGCAAAGTTTTCAGCAGCCAGTTTTCTGCATTTGCATCAGGATCTTATGACCATGATGTTGCTGAAGTGGTACCGCCACTCAGGATGCTGTTCCTTTTGCCCTGTTCAGCAAACGGCTCGTGATGACAAGCAAGGTGAAGCAGGATATTGCATCAAAGTAATTAATTGTACACAGCTGTACCGGACCATTTTCGTATGGGCAAACCTCTATTCCCGAAAGTCAACAGTGCGATGAATCTAACCAATTTTATTGGTCCAGAATCGCATATATCCTGTTTCAGAGTTTGAGCATCAGCACAGGATGGCTTATCAGGCTTGCTAAGCCAGTTGATCAATGGTCATGAGATCCTGATTACCAGGCTGCTGAAAACTTTGCAGCGAGTCAATCATTTCAGCGTCATATGACATGTGATGATGAAACATGAACATTTTGCCAGCATACAAATTGCACGTCATCCATCGAGCCTGGTGAATGACTCTGGGTTTCATGAGGTGCACCCCGCGTGGAGGTGTTTCACCCAGAATGAGTAGATTGTTCTTTGCTCATTCATGATAGTCGTCACGGGGCACGGTTTCAGATTCTCTTTGTGTCCAGATATTTCTCAGCTCCTGGACAACGTGACCCCTAAACTACAGAGAATTGTATTAGCAGACGTGTGAATGGTTAGCACGTTTGACTGGCAAGTGAAGAGCACATGCTAATCAAGTTTTTTCAAAAACTAGGCCACTATCTCTTGTATATCAAAAGTTCTTGGCATTCAGAAGTTTGCCTGTGGTATTTTCTATTGCGTAAATTGGACATTTTAAACTACAGAGAATTGTATTAGCAGACGTGTGAATGGTTAGCACGTTTGACTGGCAAGTGAAGAGCACATGCTAATCAAGTTTTTTCAAAAATTAGGCCACTATCTCTTGTATATCAAAAGTTCTTGGCATTCAGAATTTTGCCTGTGGTATTTTCTATTATATTATATTGCGTAAATTGGTCATTTCTAAACTACAGAGAATTGTATTAGCAGACGTGTGAATGGTTAGCACGTTTGACTGGCAAGTGAAGAGCACCTAGTAATCAAGTTTTTTCAAAAATTAGGCCACTATCTCTTGTATATCAAAAGTTCTTGGCATTCAGAAGTTTGCCTGTGGTATTTTCTATTGCGTAAATTGGACATTTTTATACTACAGAGAATTGTATTAGCAGACGTGTGAATGGTTAGCACGTTTGACTGGCAAGTGAAGAGCACATGCTAATCAAGTTTTTTTCAAAAATTAGGCCACTATCTCTTGTATATCAAAAGTTCTTGGCATTCAGAATTTTGCCTGTGGTATTTTCTATTATATTATATTGCGTAAATTGGTCATTTCTAAACTACAGAGAATTGTATTAGCAGACGTGTGAATGGTTAGCACGTTTGACTGGCAAGTGAAGAGCACATGCTAATCAAGTTTTTTCAAAAATTAGGCCACTATCTCTTGTATATCAAAAGTTCTTGGCATTCAGAAGTTTGCCTGTGGTATTTTCTATTGCGTAAATTGGACATTTTTATACTACAGAGAATTGTATTAGCAGACGTGTGAATGGTTAGCACGTTTGACTGGCAAGTGAAGAGCACATGCTAATCAAGTTTTTTTCAAAAATTAGGCCACTATCTCTTGTATATCAAAAGTTCTTGGCATTCAGAATTTTGCCTGTGGTATTTTCTATTGCGTAAATTGGACATTTTTAAACTACAGAGAATTGTATTAGCAGACGTGTGAATGGTTAGCACGTTTGACTGGCAAGTGAAGAGCACCTGCTAATCAAGTTTTTTTCAAAAATTAGGCCACTATCTCTTGTACATTAAAAGTTCTTGGCATTCACAATTTTGCCTGTGGTATTTTCTATTGCGTAAATTGGACATTTTTAACTTCTCTCAGCCAGGGATGGCATAGTTCGATTGTGTTGATTTGCATCTGCGCAAAGTAGCCTACCACATATATTGATTTGAATGTGGCAAACAGTCTATTGCCTGGTCCTGGTACTTAACCGAACTTCCAGCCAGCCCAAAATGCCAATTCAAGGACATGACGCCTGCAAGCGAGATAATATATTTTTTTTAAAAATCCGGTGGCTGTTCCACCAGAGTAGCTGAACCTTTACATATGCCACTTTATGCCGTGGCGCGCAGAGTGGTGGGCGCCCGAGGCCAAGCCTAAATAATGTTTGACGAGCAAAAAAATGAAGGTCGCCGAGTCAATTTTGGCACCTCCATCTGGTCGGCGTCCATCTGGCCACGCCCCCCACAAATCCCCTCTGCACGCTACTGACTCTATGGACACGGCCCAAAGAGAATACAAACAAAATGAGTCTATTATGACATATCTATGATTATTTTAGAGAGTTATGAAGTATTTAGTCCCAATCATTGTGCAGTTTTTCCATGGTTTGGGGGTTCATGCGTTCAAAGCCTTTGAGGGACCTCAGGACATCATAGAAATGTGAAATAAAAAGTGTATCTGAATTCAACATTGATAGTAGCATGACAATCCGTCCAGTAGGCATAACTTTTTGAAAATTTTATTTTTTTGAACACCCTTAAGTAATGGTGGTTGTCGTCGGGCATTTGCAGTGGTTGACGCTGCCCCCAAATGTATTCGTGTCTTTGAACAAATACCGAAGTCTGAAATTAGGCCTATGATTTATTATATTTATTATTGATTTATTATTGAACACGCTTTATTATATTTGGAGTTCAAATCTAGGCTTGTTTTAGTTGTTAATTTTTCAAATGACAATGGGGTGTCGGAATGCTCCCTTTTCCCGAATTTTCGAACCCCATTGGGGCTCAAGTATGTGATAACCAAAATATTCTACCCCAGTGAGGGTCGTCTTCATTTAATTTGGGAAGTAGACCCCACAGCAGAATCGAAAATTGTGTGGAATTCAAACGAAGGTTGTATATATGAGTTTGGTTCGTTGTTTTTTTTTTAGGTACACATTGGAAACTACAGCGTTCGTGTCGGTGACTTGAAATACGATTCTTCGGAGAACGTTTTCATGTTTTCAACGATAATTGCCGTTACCGTTGCGGCGGGAATCTGTCTTCTGATAATTATCGTAATCTATCTTGCATATCGGAGAAAGACGAAGGAAAGCGAAAGAGTCGTAAGACACTTCACCAACCAAATGAACACCCTGGAGGCGCGTGTTGCAACCGAGTGCAAAGAAGGTAAATAATTATACTAAACATTTTCTACATTTGCTCAGACATGATTTCTGTGGTAAAACAAAGTGATTTGGATTTTCAGGGCAGCAAATGCATTGGTAGCGGAAATGCACTCTTTCTTCCGAACCCTAATCTAGGTTTTTATGTGTTTTTTTTCTCTTTTTAAATGTTACCGCTAGCCTTTGCTGAGCTTCAGACGGACATGGTTCACGTGACGAGCGACATCTGTGAACAGGGAGGGATTCCATTCCGCGACTATTCGAGCTTTTGTGTTCGAGTGATGTTTCCGGAAGATCGAAGCAACGACCATCCGATCATGAGATCATTTGACGTGAGTCAACACGGAAATAATCATCATCACCACCACCATCGAATACTGATTATGTTAGCTCTTCGAATACTTTTTCACCACTTAAAAGAACCGCTTGGTTGAAATGAGTTGTTGCGAATTCAGTTGGATTAGCGTTTTATTCAGTCGAGGGTTTGGATTGCGATTTTAGACGGACATTCCTTCGACGGAGAAGGCCGAACGAGGCCTCGACCTCTTCAACAATCTCGTTGCCAACAAGACGTTTCTCTTGGTCTTCATTCGAGTTCTTGAACAGCAGCCGGACTTCACTGCTCGTGAGAAGGTGAACGTTGCGTCACTCCTGTCCGTCACTCTGCAGAACCGAATGGAGTACCACACCGAGTAAGTTTCAAGTACCACACCTAGTATATGTACTCAGTGGTACTGATTGGTGACGCAGTACAACACTCAGCATCTGAGCCTGAATTTATCAATAGACGGTTAATGTAAAAGACACGGTGATTGGCTTTACTATCTGTTGGTATACAGAATAGCCTATTGCATTTTTCTATTAACCCTTTAACCGTTTGCCCCGTGAATACTTCTCCATTTCTACATCATGTTACAAATAACTGAACGGGTAAAGGGTTAAATCATATTCTGTTGAAAGAGTATAAATTTGCAATTTCCAAGGATAGAGTTTCAATTATTCCGAGAGAGGAGACCGTTTGTTGTGTTTTGCTGGATTTTAGTATTCTGCGGACTCTTTTGGCCGATCTGATCGAAAGAGCGATCAACGGCATTCATCCGAAGCTGCTCCTCAGACGAACCGAGTCAGTTGCTGAGAAAATGCTCACCAACTGGTTTACCTTTCTTCTCTACAGATTCCTAAGGGTCCGCTTTTCCAATAATTTGTATAAAAATTATCTGAGAATTACTTGCAATCACTATCTTGCGTTTTGTCATGGTTGATTGGAATAAAGAGGTATTGCAATGTATTGTATTGTATTGCATTGTAGCACATATGGACTGATGTTGTTTTTCTGACTTTCTTAGAGTAGAACTAGTGCTTTTGTACAGATGAGACCTAACTTACATGTACTTGCATAGAAAGTATTAAATGAGTTTGCTTTGGCCGTTGTTTTGGCCACAGGAGAGTGCTGGAGAACCGCTTTTTCTCCTCTTCTGTGCGATCAAGCGTCAAGTGGAGAAAGGCCCGATCGATGCCCTGACAAGCGAGGCAAAGTATTCTCTCAGTGAAGACAAGCTGATCCGACAGCAGCTGGACTTCCAAGTCCTGGTTAGAGACGCTGCAGACGATTCTCTGTCACGTTTTGGCAGCTGTCATTTCGCACTTGCCACTTGTTTGATCCATGCATTTAGTTAGCTATTGATTGATGACATTTACCACCAACTGGCTTTGTCTCTATCTTTCTTTTTTATTTTCATTGCATTGGTCTTTTGATGTTTCTATGTTTTTATTCCCTGCAGACTTTAGCGATCGTAGATCCCGACTCGACGGTCTCTTGTGAAGTGAGAGTTCTCAACTGTGACACGATAACGCAGGTGAAGGAGAAGATCCTCGACGCGATCTACAGAAGCACGCCTTTCTCCGCTCGACCCGACAAGGACGACCTCGACCTTGGTACGACCAACCCATTTTCATTCTAAACACCCCATTTTGTCTTATACCCTTAAGTAGCTGTGGTAATAATTTATTAAGATACTTTTTGATTCTGTTTATTTGAGATAGTTCTTCAATTGATCGGTGGTGAGTGGCTCAGATGGACTGATATTATGAGAACTTATGGTTGTTGAAGAGGTGAATGTTGTCTATTGCTGTTAGCTTTCCTGTTCATTGCTCTTCTTCTTCTTCTTCTTCTTCTTTGATCTGCAGAGTGGTTGAACCATTCGTCTCACTCGAAAACCCGTTTCATCCTCCTGGACGAAGACGCAACGACGCGACTCGAGGGTGACGTACGCCGCCTCAACACCCTCGCCTACTACCGAGTGCCTAGAGACGGAGCCCGGATGGCTCTCAGCCCCCGCCGTCTAGACTCCGTCGTCAACCTTTCGCTCAGCTCAGAGAAGATACCTCCCTTCAGGGGTCGGTGGGATGTCATCACGT
This sequence comes from Metaphire vulgaris, assembly GCA_018105865.1. NCBI lineage: Eukaryota > Metazoa > Annelida > Clitellata > Crassiclitellata > Megascolecidae > Metaphire > Metaphire vulgaris. The sequence continues at coordinate 451,296 of CM030843.1, read as the reverse complement.
GTCCGCTTCTATGGCGCCGCTATCAGAATGCCCAGGGCATCCATCAGCCGATCAGTTAATGCGCCTTATAGATAGATAACTGAACTGTTGTAGTCTTAATTGATTTGGTGATAAGTGAACTTCTGAGAGCTTTACTTCATTCTGGGTTTTCTCTTTACTGCAAAACCGGAAATCAGTGATAGACATATTGATGTAAACTAAATATCGTATTTATTCAGGGTTAATTAAGGTCTTGGCCAGAATTTATCAAAACAGACCATTAGAGTATGAATTCCTGAAGATGGAGAAATAGTTTATACTTTCTCTATACTTAAGTACAATGTTTCATTGTATAGGTTTATTGTAGCAGCGCATGTATATTTGCATTTAGCTCTGATTATATTAGACCTAAGATGCCATTATTGAGTAGCAGGCCTGTGTGTGTGTGTGTGTGTGTGTGTGTGTTGTTGTTTTACCTTATAACAGCATTCTTTGTTGGCACCAGATGGCTTCTACAATGGGAGTCTTCCTCATAGTCAGTCACTGTCCATGTCACACACAATTAACTTTATGCCGGAGATGGGAGCCAGAAGTTACCACTTGGTGAGTTCTTGTTCTTTACTCTTTTCTTTTGATTGGGGGGGGGGTGAGGGTTCGCTCTTCCCAAGTAAAGCGGATTTGGGGGAAAGTTTTTTAACTGGTTTTTCTCTTCTTAATTAAGACAAAGCTTATTAATTCTGAAACTGTTGTTTTATCCGAACTGCATTGATTCGTTTTCAGAGAACATTTATTAAGTAGCTTATTTTATCGATTTTTTTGGTTTTAGAAAATCAGCTGAAGTTTTTTGTTAGTAGAATAAAATGTTTGAGCAGTTAAATGACTGAGCGGCTGACTGGCTGCTTAATTGATTGATTGAATGACTGATTGATTGATTGATTCTCAGATTAAGTCACAGGAGAATGAAAGTAACAGGAATACGAAAGTCGAGCAGTGTAACAAATTGGTCTCGGAGATTTATCTCACTCGACTTCTGGCCACGAAGGTATGTCGGGGATTTTGCCGGAATTTCTGTCTCTATAGTGGAGTCTAGTATCTTTCGCTTAAGAGCGTTATCGTTGCTGAGGAATGTGTTGCCGCTTGGCATTTTGTCATTCTCCTATTTTATTTGGCAGTTGCACGTTGAAGCAATGGCGATGAGCTTTTTTGCTTTGCGTATTCTCTCCAGATGGCGTTGGATCAGTTTGTGAAAACGCTGTTTGAGACAATCTTCAGTACGGCTGGAGGAACCGCCTCGCTTCCTCTCGCCATAAAATACCTCTTCGATTTTCTCGACGACCAAGCGGTTCATCACGGAATCACCGATCCTGAGGTCGTCCATACGTGGAAATCAAACAGGTTAAGTTCCATGTCCTCGGTGTATTTCGTTTTGGTTTTGTGGAAGCGATCGAAAGTGTTTAGTGGTTAGTACAAAAGTATTTGAATCTGGGTATAATTTTGTCAATTTGGTTACCTTTACTTTCTGTAGGCTGTGCATTTCAGGGTTTTTGCTAGGGGAAGGGGGTTTGACCAAGTCGTCTTCTAGACTAAATTTGCACTAAATGTGCCTTGTTTTGCTTGATTCATCGTCTGCATTTCTGGTATTTTAAACAAACTCATGAAATTGCTTCGTGCATTTTGTGATTTTCATATTTATAACTGAGATACATTTTTGCCCAGGAAGTCCTTGCTCTGAGTAGAAGCTGCTTCTTTGGGGTTTCGCTTGTTGTAGATGATTGTGCGTTTCTTTTCTGATTTCAGTTTACCGCTTCGATTTTGGGTAAATGTCATGAAAAATCCCGACTTCATCTTTGATGTTCATAAGTCAAATATAGTGGACTCCTGCTTATCAGTCGTTGCTCAGACGTTTATGGACAGTTGCTCAATGAGTGAGCACAAATTGAGCAAGGACTCACCTTCAAGCAAACTGCTTTACGCAAAAGACATTCCTGGTTTTAAAGACATGGTCATCAGGTATTTACTTTATTTATTTTTCTGCTGCGTTGTAGCAGTCGTGAAGACGTCTTCAATTGCTCTCTGCTTAGTTCTTAGATGCTTTGGGACATAAACGAAAGGGAGGATTGTTTGTTTGTTTACGCGTTCTGCTATAGTATTTCTGTGCTGTGGCTAAGCGATGGTTTTTGCTGACTTTGTGTAGCTATTATGAGAATATTAAAAGAATGCCATCGGTCAGTGACCACGAAATACAAGCAATGCTGCGCGATGAGTCTCAGGTGAGAGCTATTACCTGGCACATTGACTTCTTATGTGAAGTACTTGTGTAGAAAATGCACAGCGGACTGGACTGTCTGTTATTCGTTTACTATCATGACTTCTTGAATTGATGTTTGGGTTAAAGTTCATTGAAGGTGTTTTGAGAAAACTGATTTGCATTTGTGTGGTTTCCTTAATATGTTATTGCTCTTCGTTTAGATTCACAAAAACGAATTCAATCAAAGTGCTGCCCTCTATGAACTGTATCTCTACACTGCCAAGTATAACAAGGATGTACGTACTCATGGCTTTAATATATATAATATATATATATATATATATATATATATATATATATATATATATATATATATATTGTACGTATAATTGGAAGTCTTTATCAACTTTAACGTCACTTTCCATTTTCCGGTATATTTCTTGTAGTAGGTTTATTAGTTATTCTTCTATGCCAATATTTCTCATGGCCTGCCTGCCTGCCTGCCTGCCTGCCTGCCTGCCTGCCTGCCTGCCTGCCTGCCTGCCTGCCTGCCTGCCTGCCTGCCTGCCTGCCTGCCTGCCTGCCTGCCTGCCTGCCTGCCTGCCTGCCTGCCTGCCTGCCTGCCTGCCTGCCTGCCTGCCTGCCTGCCTGCCTGCCTGCCTGCCTGCCTGCCTGCCTGCCTGCCTGCCTGCCATACTGAATCAAAAGCCTGTTTATAGTCAATGGAATTGATGTGTACAGTTTCATTTGCCTGTGTACTGTATATTTTTCTATCGGTTGTCATTGATTCTAGCGCTGCATATTGTGTTTTCGTAGTGCAGTGTGCGTTAGAAGTGATTCCTTCTAAAACAAAGCTCAGTAATATTGTGCAGACCAGTAAGTCGTCTGCTGTTGACTGTTTTTTTACGAAGTGGATCGAGAGAGTTTCGTGTTCTGTGGTTTTTCAGTTGATGAGGGAGCTCGACTCCGATGAGTTCGCCTGTCGTAATCATCTCGGCCAACATCTGGAGCTCGTTCACAGATCCATGGAACCAGAGGTCTGACGTCACTCGACGACGCCGGTCGCTTAGGTCACGTGACGACGACGCTCCTCACATCTCGACGGCATGGAGTCGGCGTAGCTGTTGTTCTTACGACAATCGTTGTTTTGTTGACTGCTTGCCTTTGATTTCCAGCGCTGATTTTTCTACGAACAGGAACGGTTTCTGCGCATTTACTGCTTTCTACCGTCAGTTGGTCGTATATCCTAGTCCCAACTGCGTTGGTCAGGATCGGAAATTGACACCAGGCGGAGCCGTGGTCAGTCGTCCAGTCTGTCTGTCTGTGTCTCTGGTAATTCTAGTGATAGGCATTGACTCTGTGTTGAACCATTAGCGTTCTGTTCCTACTAAAGGCAAATGACGCTTCAGGACAGGCATACAGATCAGATATCTTGCATTGCAGAGTTTTCAATAGAACAAGTCGGATATCACGCGAAAGAAAACATTTTCCCAAATCTGTGTCTTCCAGGCTTTGGTTAGTTCCTCCTCCTTCTGTTTGCGAAAAGGTCGGTGTTAGACCAAACTGCATCGCCAGAGGCTTTAAAGTTCAAAGCGAATGTCTGTTGCCGTTTTGGTGGAACTGGAAAGGAAAGTGCGTGGAAAGTGTTTCTTCCGATTACAGCATCTCTGCTGTCCGTTCCAAGTTCACTGCGGTCGCTGCTTGAAGACGAATAATACTTGCGTGTATAAAATGAATTTTATGGCGGAATGTGTAACATTGTATTATAATTGTGTATACGATTAGATATGAGGTACTTCAATTTGCAGCTTGACATTTAGTGAAATATATATATATATTACTGCCTTACATCACCAATATTTTATTATTTTGCCGTTCTATTTTCTCTGATTGATGTGTAACGAAGACACATATTCTGCTAGAAATTGCACACGATGATCATCTATCTGTAGGTTAGAATTCATTTCGGACTGTGAATCTCGTTCTACGTAATTAGTGCTTGTTAACGATATTTGAGTTTCTTATGTTGTTAGACAAATGTTGTGAACTACGATCCAGTTTTCGTGCAAGATCTTGTGTGCAATCATCTAAAAGTTAAAGTTTTCTATCGGGTCGTCCCTGTCGAACATACATTAGTATAATTATAGTACAAGTTTTCCAAGATACGACAGCTAATAGATTTACCTATGATGATATAGGTCTCATCTTGTTCAGTTGTTTCTTCGTAATTTATTTTTGGCCAACAACTTTTCTTCAGTGTATCTATTGAAGTAGGTTAAAAACTGTTCGACGAGAAACAAGGGTCGCCCAGTCAATTTTGGCGCCTCAATCTGGCTGGCTCCCGGTCACAGCCCACATCTTAACACTTCCATTCATAACTTTTTCTAGGCTTAGCCTCCATAGGGCCTACTAAGAGAATGCGATAATCGTTTTGTACAAAACCCATACATTCGAAGCGAATTAAGCCAAAATTTCTGGTGAAAAGGTATCACAACAAGGCCCCCTACAATTCCCTTGCGAAATCAGGGCCAATCCCGAACGTGAATTTTACGTCAAATTATTAAAAATTCAACGATGGTTAGTCCAGGGTTTTTTGGGTCGCGAAAATTTTTCATGGACTATTTAGGGCTTTCATATTTGCACCGATTGAAGCCCAGTCGATGCCTACAAGGAATCTGGACCCGCATTTTGGATATCTATCAGGTGTCTGACTTTTTTAAAGGGTTAAAAATCTATACAATGTATAGCCACCATTATTATATTTTGCAATAAAGACACATTAATAGGGTGGAAAGTGACGGATTTTTCTGGTCCACTGACATCACTGCAAGGCGTTTGAGGGTTCTAAAGAGATATTTGGGTGAAATATCGACATGAATTTTTGGGTCGCCCGAAAATTTTTCATGCGACTATAGCCCAGGTTTTTTTTCGAAATTTGAGCGAAAATTTGTGGTGTCGTAGGGCTTTCATATTTGCACCGATTGAAGCCCAGTCGATGCCTACAAGGAATCTGGACCCGCATTTTGGATATCTATCAGGTGTCTGACTTTTTTAAAGGGTTAAAAATCTATACAATGTATAGCCACCATTATTATATTTTGCAATAAAGACACATTAATAGGGTGGAAAGTGACGGATTTTTCTGGTCCACTGACATCACTGCAAGGCGTTTGAGGGTTCTAAAGAGAAATTTGGGTGAAATATCGACATGAATTTTTGGGTCGCCCGAAAATTTTTCATAGTCCAGGGTTTTTTTCGAAATTTGAGCGAAAATTTGTGGTGTCGTAGGGCTTTCATATTTGCACCGATTGAAGCCCAGTCGATGCCTACAAGGAATCTGGACCCGCATTTTGGATATCTATCAGGTGTCTGACTTTTTAAAGGGTTAAAAATCTATACAATGTATAGCCACCATTATTATATTTTGCAATAAAGACACATTAATAGGGTGGAAAGTGACGGATTTTTCTGGTCCACTGACATCACTGCAAGGCGTTTGAGGGTTCTAAAGAGATATTTGGGTGAAATATCGACATGAATTTTTGGGTCGCCCGAAAATTTTTCATGGACTATAGTCCAGGGTTTTTTCGAAATTTGAGCGAAAATTTGTGGTGTCGTAGGGCTTTCATATTTGCACCGATTGAAGCCCAGTCGATGCCTACAAGGAATCTGGACCCGCATTTTGGATATCTATCAGGTGTCTGACTTTTTTAAAGGGTTAAAAATCTATACAATGTATAGCCACCATTATTATATTTTGCAATAAAGACACATTAATAGGGTGGAAAGTGACGGATTTTTCTGGTCCACTGACATCACTGCAAGGCGTTTGAGGGTTCTAAAGAGATATTTGGGTGAAATATCGACATGAATTTTTGGGTCGCCCGAAAATTTTTCATGGACTATATATAGTCCAGGGTTTTTTTCGAAATTTGAGCGAAAATTTGTGGTGTCGTAGGGCTTTCATATTTGCACCGATTGAAGCCCAGTCGATGCCTACAAGGAATCTGGACCCGCATTTTGGATATCTATCAGGTGTCTGACTTTTTAAAGGGTTAAAAATCTATACAATGTATAGCCACCATTATTATATTTTGCAATAAAGTCACATTAATAGGGTGGAAAGTGACGGATTTTTCTGGTCCACTGACATCACTGCAAGGCGTTTGAGGGTTCTAAAGAGATATTTGGGTGAAATATCGACATGAATTTTGGGTCGCCCGAAAATTTTTCATGGACTATAGTCCAGGGTTTTTTTCGAAATTTGAGCGAAAATTTGTGGTGTCGTAGGGCTTTCATATTTGCACCGATTGAAGCCCAGTCGATGCCTACAAGGAATCTGGACCCGCATTTTGGATATCTATCAGGTGTCTGACTTTTTTAAAGGGTTAAAAATCTATACAATGTATAGCCACCATTATTATATTTTGCAATAAAGACACATTAATAGGGTGGAAAGTGACGGATTTTTCTGGTCCACTGACATCACTGCAAGGCGTTTGAGGGTTCTAAAGAGATATTTGGGTGAAATATCGACATGAATTTTGGGTCGCCTGAAAATTTTTCATGGACTATAGTCCAGGGTTTTTTCGAAATTTGAGCGAAAATTTGTGGTGTCGTAGGGCTTTCATATTTGCACCGATTGAAGCCCAGTCGATGCCTACAAGGAATCTGGACCCGCATTTTGGATATCTATCAGGTGTCTGACTTTTTTAAAGGGTTAAAAATCTATACAATGTATAGCCACCATTATTATATTTTGCAATAAAGACACATTAATAGGGTGGAAAGTGACGGATTTTTCTGGTCCACTGACATCACTGCAAGGCGTTTGAGGGTTCTAAAGAGATATTTGGGTGAAATATCGACATGAATTTTTGGGTCGCCCGAAAATTTTTCATGGATTTCAGGGTTTTTTTTCGAAATTTGAGCGAAAATTTGTGGTGTCGTAGGGCTTTCATATTTGCACCGATTGAAGCCCAGTCGATGCCTACAAGGAATCTGGACCCGCATTTTGGATATCTATCAGGTGTCTGACTTTTTTAAAGGGTTAAAAATCTATACAATGTATAGCCACCATTATTATATTTTGCAATAAAGACACATTAATAGGGTGGAAAGTGACGGATTTTTCTGGTCCACTGACATCACTGCAAGGCGTTTGAGGGTTCTAAAGAGATATTTGGGTGAAATATCGACATGAATTTTTGGGTCGCCCGAAAATTTTTCATGGACTATAGTCCAGGGTTTTTTTCGAAATTTGAGCGAAAATTTGTGGTGTCGTAGGGCTTTCATATTTGCACCGATTGAAGCCCAGTCGATGCCTACAAGGAATCTGGACCCGCATTTTGGATATCTATCAGGTGTCTGACTTTTTTAAAGGGTTAAAAATCTATACAATGTATAGCCACCATTATTATATTTTGCAATAAAGACACATTAATAGGGTGGAAAGTGACGGATTTTTCTGGTCCACTGACATCACTGCAAGGCGTTTGAGGGTTCTAAAGAGATATTTGGGTGAAATATCGACATGAATTTTTGGGTCGCCCGAAAATTTTTCATGGACTATAGTCCAGGGTTTTTTCGAAATTTGAGCGAAAATTTGTGGTGTCGTAGGGCTTTCATATTTGCACCGATTGAAGCCCAGTCGATGCCTACAAGGAATCTGGACCCGCATTTTGGATATCTATCAGGTGTCTGACTTTTTAAAGGGTTAAAAATCTATACAATGTATAGCCACCATTATTATATTTTGCAATAAAGACACATTAATAGGGTGGAAAGTGACGGATTTTTCTGGTCCACTGACATCACTGCAAGGCGTTTGAGGGTTCTAAAGAGATATTTGGGTGAAATATCGACATGAATTTTTGGGTCGCCTGAAAATTTTTCATGGACTATAGTCCAGGGTTTTTTTCGAAATTTGAGCGAAAATTTGTGGTGTCGTAGGGCTTTCATATTTGCACCGATTGAAGCCCAGTCGATGCCTACAAGGAATCTGGACCCGCATTTTGGATATCTATCAGGTGTCTGACTTTTTTAAAGGGTTAAAAATCTATACAATGTATAGCCACCATTATTATATTTTGCAATAAAGACACATTAATAGGGTGGAAAGTGACGGATTTTTCTGGTCCACTGACATCACTGCAAGGCGTTTGAGGGTTCTAAAGAGATATTTGGGTGAAATATCGACATGAATTTTTGGGTCGCCCGAAAATTTTTCATGGACTATAGTCCAGGGTTTTTTTCGAAATTTGAGCGAAAATTTGTGGTGTCGTAGGGCTTTCATATTTGCACCGATTGAAGCCCAGTCGATGCCTACAAGGAATCTGGACCCGCATTTTGGATATCTATCAGGTGTCTGACTTTTTAAAGGGTTAAAAATCTATACAATGTATAGCCACCATTATTATATTTTGCAATAAAGACACATTAATAGGGTGGAAAGTGACGGATTTTTCTGGTCCACTGACATCACTGCAAGGCGTTTGAGGGTTCTAAAGAGATATTTGGGTGAAATATCGACATGAATTTTGGGTCGCCCGAAAATTTTTCATGGACTATAGTCCAGGGTTTTTTTTCGAAATTTGAGCGAAAATTTGTGGTGTCGTAGGGCTTTCATATTTGCACCGATTGAAGCCCAGTCGATGCCTACAAGGAATCTGGACCCGCATTTTGGATATCTATCAGGTGTCTGACTTTTTTAAAGGGTTAAAAATCTATACAATGTATAGCCACCATTATTATATTTTGCAATAAAGACACATTAATAGGGTGGAAAGTGACGGATTTTTCTGGTCCACTGACATCACTGCAAGGCGTTTGAGGGTTCTAAAGAGATATTTGGGTGAAATATCGACATGAATTTTTGGGTCGCCCGAAAATTTTTCATGGACTATAGTCCAGGGTTTTTTTTCGAAATTTGAGCGAAAATTTGTGGTGTCGTAGGGCTTTCATATTTGCACCGATTGAAGCCCAGTCGATGCCTACAAGGAATCTGGACCCGCATTTTGGATATCTATCAGGTGTCTGACTTTTTTAAAGGGTTAAAAATCTATACAATGTATAGCCACCATTATTATATTTTGCAATAAAGACACACACGCTCCGACGGTCCTTATGGACTATGGAGTGCGATGATGAACATTGTGGGTAATATTGTTAATGCAGGAAAAGTCACACGACTGCTAATGGTTAACAAAGCCCTTAAAAATCAGTTTATTAATAATTCCAGTCTTATTATTCATGCAGTCGTCCTCGTGCTCTGGAATAAAGAACAGTGGCGTAGCCTTGGTCCCCAGAATATGGGGGGGGGACACGTCGACAGTTTCTACTTTTGCCCGAACTCTATCGCCGTCTCCAGCGCAATGTATAGCCACCATTATTATATTTTGCAATAAAGACACATTAATAGGGTGGAAAGTGACGCTGCTTCTGGCGCATTCTCTCGAGCTGATACTACCCCCACCCCAACTACTCACCAGCTTTGGATGAATCTAACAACCGGTCCCGGTTCGAATGGGGGCCGCGCCCCCACCCCACCGTGACAACGCCAAGGGTAAAGAGTCCCCAAACTGATAGAGTGGAATAGAATGAATCAATATATAAATCCGAGTTAAAATTAAGAGTGACGCTTTATGACATATTTACAGTAAAATTATTCTACTGCTTGATATTCATTGATATTATTGATATTGGTGAGCTTGATTAAATGGAGAGGGTGATTATGGATGGGACAAGTTAACCTGCAAGTAGTAACAAGTGCTTGAAAAATAGTCACAGAAAGGCCATGTTAAATACCTCTAACAACCAAATGTGATAACTCAACATTAAGACTCCAAAACAATAGGATTGATCAAAACAAACATCTTCCTCTTAAAATGGTTGTATCACAGTGTCACAGTAGAGCTGCTAATTAGCACGGCTAATTATGTGGCACGTTAGAAAGACAATTTTACCCATTTCAAACTCATTTAAATCTCATTTGTCTGCAAAGAACTATTATCAATGCAACAATCGAATGTGGCCGTTCAGTTTTCCGTAAGTTTGAAGAAAGGTTTGATTTTAGAATAATATCGCCAAGAATTTTTGCATTTGGCCCACGAGGACATGAAAGACAGGACAATTGGCCCTCAGCCCAAAAAGTCCCGACACCCCTGATCTAGATTCTTGACTAACAATAGAATAACAGAAAATGTTGTTTGACCCAAAGCTTGAATTCAAGTGTAGGACAACCTCTGACCTTTTGACCTTTAGTCACGTGCTCAAGATTATAGACACCTCTAATAACTGCAAGAAATAAAACCAGTAGAATGGCATTCATTTCAGCAAAAACAATAATCCATGCACATAGAAATCTTAATCTGCTGCAAATCTGGCAGCTTTAGTAGTTAAAAACCAGTAGAAAACAAAACACTGCTCTGCCTTTGCAAATCAGATTGCACAAACAATATTAAACCGCCACGTCACTTTTTAAATACCTAACGTAAAGAATCTCTAAACTTCTCCATATGTGCAATCCAGGCACAACATTGCAAGACAGAACTTTCCTGCACAGAATAAACATGGACTCAATAATTAACAACGATATTAAAATATAAATTCACACACTTTTATTAAAAACTAGGTGTTTACCCGTCAAAAATGACGGGGGAGATTGGCTGTTTTACCACCCGATTTTGCGCAAATGCAATAGCATTTTGCGCAATTATTTGTCCTTAACTCGCCGCCTTTGCCTACAACCGAGTTATATTTTGCAACGCCCATTCGCAGGAATTTTCTAAAACTTGATAGTCAACGTTAGTGTAATGATTTGGCAATGTCGAACGACATGCAGTGCTTGATTCTCTTGGTTGCTGTGCTGCTTTTGCACGCCGAGCAACAGCCTGCTCCTCATTCTCACTTGATTGTCGGAAAGCTGGTGAAAGCTGGACTTTTTTGTTTTGCACGGACGGTTAGAAAGACGAATAAAAAGCTAAACAATGGTGCAAACCTCATCTTCTTAGCTCCTATATAGCCTGAGATATAGCAAATTCAAAAATATAGAAACTTTCTCAGAATTCAAAACTTACGCGTGGAAAGTGCGCTCATAATACTTATGTTCAAACATTGGGGTCATCGAGTTAGAATTGATAGATCTTTACCAAATGTCAACCGATTTTCAAACCTTTTGGTTTATTTTGTTCCTCTGACATCCCATTATTTACAACTTTGAGACTGAGAAAAGTGGGGTTACTGCAAGGCTGAAAATATTTTGCTAGGGGCTTTAAAATTTTTTATAGGGGGCAGAGGGTGATATTTTAGGCCGTAAAGTCGATGCGGACTCTCTGGACCCCAAATGTTTTTGTTTTTTTAAAGGATGGTTAGAAAATGAGGAATTAAAAATCTAAACAATGGTGCAAACCTCATCTTTTGGTCCAGCCCCTATATAGCCTGAGATATAGCAAATTTAAAATGTTACAGCAATAATTTCTGAAGAACGCTTTTCCAAAAATTAAATCCCCAGTACGGTGATTTGGCTTCTGAAAATTTAATCCCCTTGAGGGGTTAAATTTAAAAATAGATATTGAGGTTAGGAAGGAGTAAATATATATAATAACGGGGGCAGGGCATTGGGAGAGGGAAGGGAGGTTTGGGAGGAGGAAAGTGGGTTGTATGGGTTTTTTTGCACCGAGCAGCGTTGTGTAGGTTTGGGAACGGGGTTTTTTAAAGGGCCAGTGGGGTGGGGACGGAGGTCCACTGTGATGGGTTTGGGCCAGGATATTGGGAAATAGGGCTGGTGAGAGGAATGGGGTTGGGAGAGAGGGTGGGGAGAGGAATGGGAACGGGGTTTGGGGCCTGTTTTGGTATGGCAGGTGTGGGTATGGGGTTAAAAATCTATACAATGTATAGCCTGGGGCGATTTGGAGAGAGATGGGAGGGAAGGGGGTTAGGAAAGGGATGGGAGAGGAAAGGGAAACGGGGTTTGGGGCCTGTGGGGTAGGGCGGGGCGGGTATGGGTTGGGGCCTGGGCGGGACTTTGTGTTGGGGCCAGGGCGATTGGGAGAGGGATGGGGAGATGGAAGGAGTTGGGATAGGGATGGGGAGAGGGAAGGGGAACGTGGGTTTGGGGCCTGTGGGGTAGGGCCAGGGGCGGGGATGGGTTGGGGCCAGGGCGATTGGAAGAGGGATGGGGAGAGGAAGGGGGCGGGGATTTGAGCTGCAATTAAGACGCTTTATATTTTGCGTTAAACGCTGCGTTGTTTATAGTTTTGATTAAACAATTTCGTTGTTATGGCGACAGCGTCTTGCAAAATCTGCCGTGCATCGTGACCGACAGACAGATTCGCCGGACCGGACATCGAGATGTTATGTTATGTTATGTTAAAACGTCAATTTATATAGCGCAATAAACATAGCCGAATGCCAAAGTCAAGAGCACTTTACATTCTGCACTTATACGATATGTCAAACAAGTGCGTCTTAAGTTTCTTAGCAAACAATTCGAGGTTAGTTTCCATGGACACGTTGTTAGGTAGGGCGTTCCAGAGGATAGGGTTCCCACGTGTAACAGACCTCTCACCAAGTTGCACGGTCTTGGCGGGAGGGGGAACAAGCAGCTTAACACTGTGACCAGATCGGAGCTGATGACGACGGTCAGTAGGCGAAGGTCGATGAATTAGTTCAGCGAGGTAGTCGGGAAAGTAGGATCATACAAAGCTCGAGATGTTAGCCAGCATCGCTTATAGGTTATACGCTCTGGAATGCGTAGCCACATGAAGCCTGTCTTTCAGCAGAGGGGTGAGATGATCAGTCCATCTAGCTCCGAAGATCATTCGGGCAGAGGCATTGAGTACCATCTGTAGACGGTCCAGCTGGCTAGCAGGAAGACCGAGAAGAATGCCATTGCCGTAATCGACCCTTGAGAGGACGAATGCACGGACCAGAACGATCACTGATGAGGTTGGCAGGTGACGACGAATCTCTCTAATCCGCCGGAGCTGACAGTAGCAGGCTCGAGACACATTACTTACGTGGCCATTAAACGTTAACGATTCGTCGATTAACACTCCCAGAAGGCGCACTTCAGTGGATGGGGTAATATATACCCCATCAATTAAGAATGGTGCGTGGTTGATCAGATGATTCTTTCTAGGGTCGCAATCCACAGTATCTCCGTCTTGGAGGGATTTAAGGCGAGACGGTTAGAAACAGTCCATTGCTTGATCTTAATAATACAGTCGCTGATGCGAGCTCGAAGCCGCTCTGTGTCCTTCGGAAGGCAGAAGGAATACATCTGGACGTCGTCGGCGTAGGAGTGCGCTTCGAGACCACACGACTTGATAATTTGGCCAATGTCTGCAACGTAGAGGACAAACAGCAGGGGTCCGAGTACAGACCCTTTGAGGCACGCCGCAGAGAACCTGGCGAGGGACAGACGTGTGGCCAAGTTAACCTCCAGCAGACTGACTGCGACCTACCAGTAAGGTAGTCACGCAGCCAGACAAGAACAGTATCCTTGATGCCGTATGTGAGTTCAAGACGGCGGATGATGATGTCATAATCCACAGTGTCGAACGCAGCCGACAGATCGAGTAGGCAGAGCAGGGCTAACTGCCCATTCGCTACGGCGTCGACGATGTCGTTGTAAATCCGAAGTATGGCGGTTTCCGTGGAGTGGCCCCTGCCTGTAAGCTGACTTATTGTCTCGGCATAAGACTGTTCGACACCAGGTATCTAACCACTTGACTATTTACGACTCTTTCCAACACACTTCGATAGGAAAGGAAGATTCGAGACCGGACGGTAGTTAGCTACTTCGGCAGGATCAGAGCCAGGTCGCTTAAGATGCGAGAATTATATATATAGATATAATGATGATGCAGCACTTTGTAAATGACGTTGCTTAAGCAGCAATGGACAATAATTAATTATCAAATACTGAAAGTCAGTGAACCTCAACAGAAAGGCATCCACTTATGCAGGAAAGACAAAATACGAAAACAGATCTCAGGACAAACATTGGAAGCACCGTCGAAAAAGACAACAAAATATCTCGCTTAAGCTGGCGCCTGGCGCAGAATTATGCATTGTGACTGGCAGAAGAATGGCGGACGTCGCCGACAGACGACGGATCGGCTGTGTTGGCGTACAGAGGCTCTTCATCCGTCGCCGCGGAACTGACCGTCGGCTGGCGCTTACGAGGCGGATTAAGCAGAACCTCCAAACGATTCACCAGATCCGGAAAGGTCGGCCGGCGTTCAGCGACCGCCTGCCAACAGTCGGCCATGATACGATATCTGAAAAACACGAAACAACCGACGACAGCCTGCCTCTGCTCAGATCATCTCCCACGAAACCAGTCGTCAAAACCACTCAGACAGAGAGCTCTAACAGAAAAAACTTCACAACCAAATGCATCATTTACAGCAGTATGATTTCTAAACACACACACACACACACACACACAGTGGTAACACCCTGTATAGCAATCTGTGGAGAATTGTGCTCAACTGCCTCCGGTAAATTGTTTTACTTCTAATAATTCTAATCTGTCGTAGTGATGTCGTGGCAAACGGCATCAATCTTATAGTAGAGCAAAATGTGACTTCACGACCAACACACCACTGTTAGTGTCACTTTCATGACTCATCTCCATTCAAACTTTTTCCATGACATGGAACTGAGAGCGATTTGAATTAACCATGTCTAATTACAAATGAACAAACTAGCTACGAAGGAAGTATTTTCCCAAACGGCTTACACTGTCTCAGGACAGTACTTTGGCCTCTTCAATCGCTGTCCAGAGTCCAGAAATGATTTCATGTCGCGGAGCGGAATATCAGAATACGGAGTCATTCCCCTCGTCATAAGTTCCCACGTCAGAATTCCATATGACCACTGGAAACCACCAACAAAACTAAAATCTTATAAACCTTTATAAAGTAACCTTTTCAGTAAAGAAGAGGATATTTTTAAAATCAATCTAAAAATTGTGTGTAAGGCCAAGGTTCAAACGAATCACACATCTCAAACTCATCAACTGGATTGAATGCACAATTTTCCATCAATATAACTGATCCATAAAAGGTTATTACATCAAACCTGAATACTAACAATTACAGTAATGTCCTGAAAAGCCACAACTGGAAATTCCCCTTCCCCCTTAAATTGAGTCATTTGGCTGTGAGAGTCGACTGTTAAATACAAAATGCTGTTTTCGCTGCGTCAACTGATGAGTCATCAAATAACTCATATTTGCCAATAGAAATTATTGGATTGCATTAAATCAAAATAAATGAAAATTACATAATGCAAGAAGTTAAAAAACTTACCACATCAGAGTACGGCGTAAACACAAAGCCTTCTAGGGTTTCTGGGGCCATCCATTTGATGGGGAGCATTTCCCAATCGTCTGCAGAGCCATATTGCAACCCACGCTCAAATAGTTCGTGGCAAAGTACAAAGTCCGATATCTTCACTTCCAGGTTTTCATCAAGCCTTTCGTTAACAATCAAACAATTTTACGAGATTAATTTATACCAAGATGAAATTCACAAACAACCAGAAAACAGGAAAATTGCATATCCTTAAAATAACTCAGTATTATGTAAGGATGTCTGGTTCAAACTTATTGGCTATAAAAACACATGTATGTTATAGAGAGTTATAGAGACAATGAAAGAAAGAAATAACTAAAATAACACAAAATTCTCACAAACAGTTCCTGGCCGCAAGGTTTTGATGTACCAAATCACAGCTAGAAAGGTACGACATTCCTTCGGCCACTTGTTGGGACATCAGTAGCAGTTGGCGAGCTGTGAAGTTCTACCAGAAAAATCAGAAAACATTTAGTGCAGAAACTATGAAAACCCAAATGGAATTTAATCTTCTGCATGAACATTCTTAATCTTATTTCTAAGAAATGACAATAAACAAAAAACTAAAATGAACATTGCAGATGTCAACGGCAACTTTTTGGTAACAGAAAGGAATACACATTTTGTAACAACCCTGCTTTTGTCTTTGATGTAAGCGCGAAGGTTTCCGTTCATCATGAAGGGCAGTACAACAATGGGGTTAGTTCGACTGTTTAAGCAAAGTCCGGTGAGACTGACAAGCCTCGGGTGGTTGAAGTTGCTCATGACGACGCTCTCTCGCAGAATTGTCTCCAACGCGTCTTCGTCTAACACGGGTCCTGTTGTCAAATCAAAATGTCCAACAACCATTTCGGAACATTTAGTCATAATTCAAATCTCTACTCCGTGCACATCCGCTTAATATATTCGTACACCCATCTGAATATAAACAATGCACCGAAAACCACTTGATGAAGAAACTCTGTAACATTATATTTGAACTGAAGAGACTCTATTTAGTAATGAATTGAAATCACCTTCGGAAGTGTGACTCTAACAATGTGACGTCAAAAAGACAAAAGAGGAAATGAACAGAAAGAATAACAGAAGATTAGCAGGAAAACACCTAAAAGTTCACGTTACTGCAAGAAGAAGCAACAGGGGTGGCCAAGCGTACCTTCAATTGTTTTAGCTGCCACTTGAACAGGATTTCTCATTGACTTGTCTCTCAGAGAGGCCAGATAGATGCAGCTGAAGTGTCCTAAAAAGTTTCAGATTGCAAATTTTCCAAAGTCAACCAACTCAATGATGCAGTCATTTTACTCTAAGGCACAATTTGAGAGAAGCCGTTGCAGAGATGACAGCCAGCCTGATGCCGTGATATTCCACAAAAGTTACACCCATCATTTTTCCCAACAAAAATAATATTTCAATATCGATGACTAAATTACTAATTCATCAACAAATGTGTGATGATCTTACTTAACGCATATCTTCACGTGCAAAAATTCCATGGGAGATAACACAACATAACACATTTAAAAGTAAAATGATTGGCATAAATGTTGCAAATTTAAAACCTGACATTGGGTACCTCTTCCGATAATATTTCCCACGTCCAGCCTTTCCCTTGAAATGAGGATCTCTCTTGCTGCATTTCGACGACGCGGGTTTTCAATCCTCTGCAGCAGATTCTGAATAAAGCGACCGTCGTCTAACCACCACCACCACCACCAACAACAACAACAACAACAACACTGCACTCAACCCGTCTCAATCAATCGAGACCAGTGCCTAAATTTCTCACCTTACAATGCTGAAAATTAAATGTGATCATAACATACATAAATGATCTTAGCAAAATATCAAATGAAAACCAGACCGTTGTGAAGATGGTCGACAGCCTGGTCCTCCCCTCCGTCCGGCCGATCTCGGAGCGGTTTCATCTCTGCCCGACCGTACGAGTTGCTTGAACCGTCTCCACGGCTTCTGTCCCTCGTCCGCCCACAGGTCGGCGACCTCGATCGACGCCGGCAAATACGAGGAAGGCAGACGATCAGAAGAATAATAGCGATCAACAAAGGAACACCAACGCCACACACAATGCCAATGATGAGGGCTGTTGACAACCCGTAGTCATTGTAACTGAGATATCCCACTTCAAAGACAAAGTTACCGAGACTGATCTAAAATAAGCAACAATCTCTTTCACATAATAATTTGTTGCTCATTTAGATCAGGCTAAATTTCAAACAGCTCGCTAATATAAATCACCCATTAAACTTCGTTCTACTTTGCGTTTCCGATAATTCCGCACCCATTTTAAACCTTAGCTGGATTACAGGAGTACTATAGTGTCATTTCAAAATCTACGTGGCTGGCATCAAGCAGTAGTTAACCAAGAAATCATGTTTAAGTTGAGTTCAAAGGTGAGTAGTCCAGCTACCTGCATCAATTTTCTAAAATATGGTTAGAACATGCACATCCATCGCTACAGAAAATTAACTTCTCACTGAACTTTCTTCACTCAGAGAACCCGGAACATAGAAAGAGAGAACTGATGAAAGTTCCTAGATGCCAGCCACCTACAGTGACCAGTGCATCTCCGTCTTCATTGAGATACTTTGGTTCGGCTGGAGGTTGGCAGGACATAACTGTGGGAGTGAACTCTGGCAAACTACACTTCGAGCCATTAACCAAGATGTCGAAATCCGAAAACATTGCAAAATCTGTCAGATTTACGCCCTAAGAAAGGCAAAACAAGCAAAACATTAATTATACACAGCCATTTTCCCAAACAATCAATACAAAACATCATAAATTCCAAAAATTACATTTACCAAAATAACTACATGCACCGCGGTACACATTTTGCAATATTACCGGTAATCCAAACACATGTCTAAGAGGGGTTTGATTTTTAGTAAGAAAAAATAGCATCTAATTATAAAGTATAAAACTGTTGGCATCCTCTTACAAAACATAATAGTCACTACTCTTATGCTAAACTATAACATTTCAATATTTATCAGAAGTAAAACCTAATATTTTCAGAATACACAGTCTGTGCCGTTGATCCTTACATGGATTTCCAGCTTCTCATTCTGACTGTAAGCGACTGGAGATTTGAATTTCGAGATGTGAGGATTGCGGATGTATTTCAGTTTTTCTACTGAAGGACGATCTTTCTGGACTCTTAACAGCTGTTTGACACCATCCATGACAAATCCATAATCAAATTCGAGTTTGTCTTCTGGACGCAACTCAACACTCCTTAGATCTGGGGTTGGACAGAACATGAAAGAATGAGTTCTCGTACAGTCCTAAAATTAAGAAGGCAGATATGCTCGAGCTAAGAGAATGCACTGCTATTTTTATTATAGAGACAGAGTCATTCGACCTAATATCATACATGTACTTCACTTAATGAAACTACTTGTTGATATCCTGTCAGCATGATTACCATCAACTCAGCCAATCATAAAATTAGCTCATGTATTTCTGAAAGTGTTTTTAATGTGGCACCGCTTGGATTTTACTGTAAATGTATGAATGAAGTACGATTGAATACTTTTAGAATTAATTTCAACGCCACAAGAATGAATCTGTGATGTCAAAATGCTTTTAAAGGCTTCATCAGAATTAATTATGTGGTCTTGCAGTGAAACTGCACACTGTCTGCATCTCTAATGAAATGCTACATGAGTAAGGAAATATGATAAACCATCATAACAACCGTTGTGAAGTTTTCATTTCCAACGTAAAGAACAAACTGCGGCTGAGTGATCACATACAAATTCGATCCTTTAAACTCGATCAAGTTACCTCCACTTAAGACAAACAAAAAACATCTCAATATAAAATTCTATATCCCAATCTGAAGTTAAGAAGGAACTCAACACAGATCAATTGATGAATATTGTAAGCACTGACGTTGTTAGGCACACACTTGAATCGATTTGCAGCCAATTGACAACTGCCAAACTACATGGATAGCTATTTGCATCAGAACCACAATTTAATCATTCCTGAGTAAATGCATAAAGCATTTTGATGAGCAAGCAGAACTCACCTGACAAGTGAAACACCTTGGCCAGATATACTGACTATCGGATCTTCATTGTACACGTAGTTGTTTGATTTTAATGGCATCGGGGTCTTATCTACCAGAATTTTCAGTGAAACGCTCCCACGATTAGGATGATCATATTGTGGCATAACAAAGATCATGTGCGTTCCATTTCTCCTGAAACCAACCAAAAATAATCAGCAAATGCTGTTTCTACTACTACAGCTGCTACAGCTGCTATTACTACTACTACTACTACTACTACTACTACTACTACTACTACTACTACTACTACTACTACCATACTACTACTACTACTATTACTACTACTACTACTACTACTACTACTACTACTACTACTACTACTACTACTACTACTACTACTACTACTACTACTAATAATAATAATAATAATAATAATAATAATAATAATAATAATAATATTGGGACAAATTTTTAAGTGCCTTGGGTAAGGCAAAGGCCAAACCCATGGGCACTTTGACAAATGCCTCTCATTTCAACAGATAACAAATACAATCACTAGAATATTAAAGTCTAATATTCGTATTGATACTAACAGGCCATCTGAATGCTTCGTGTCATTAAAAATTTCTTACCATAGAAATGTCGCTGGTTTTTCCACAGGTCCAACAACCACAACTTCCAGCGTACTTCCATAGTCCAATTCAGTCCCAATGACTGTGACGCGAGTACCTCCAGACATCGGCCCCGTGTGCGGCGTAAACAAAGATTCACTCGGATCCTAAATTAAGCAGTACAAAATTACAAATCATTACACAAACATTTCCATGTTGACCCCCAAACAGACAAAATAGCTGCTCAAGTGCCAACCAAAAGCTCAAGCATAAACTGGAAAATCACCTTGTATGTGTACACAGCTTTAGATTTGGTCGAATTGACGACATTTCTTACAGACAAAATAATGGAACCATTGATGCTATTTTCCACTCTTCCTGTTTCACATAAAACTCTAAATAAAAAATGTAGAAAAACTGGTAAAAATACATTTAAGTAAAGGCTTCACAAATGAAGTTAGAACCTACAAATCTCAATCAAACCTCTTAATAATAAAGAGGATTCAAATAAAATACTTCTAACAAACAACGTTTAGATGATGCACAAACAAACCCAGAAGGTATTGAACAACATTTGTCAACATGTTACATTTTCTAAGGACCAGTACTTCAGAATATACAGTTTAGTCACTGGGCTTCAAAGTCTAACATGTATATCTGCAGCTATCGATAATCTTTTGCAAAAGCTACCTTTCGGATGGAAGGTAATTCTCATTCAAAATGGCGCACAGTTGGTTGGCAACACGTATGGTTAAGTCGGACGCTGTCTTTCCAAGATTAATGCCGTTGATGGTGAGGGTGGTCTGGCCCCCCACAGGGCCTCCAAGAGGACTGAACTAAACAAAATCACAGAGAAATTCTAATTTATCACACTGATTTTTCAATTTGGATAACAGTCAACTGAAACACCATTATAAAGGAAGAACAGTACAATTTAAAAATCCAATCCCATTGGAAAGCCAGCCAGCCAGCCAGCTGTATTTAAAAGGAAATATCCTCCTCACTGAAATGATTTCTGGATTTGGACACATCGCATGCTGGTCAACAAATGCAGGATATTCGCAGTCCAGCTGATGCAAGCACCTGTCCATGCACCAAAGGCAGCCGTAGTCTTCACCGAGCAGCAGACATCGGCCGCAGTTTGAAGCCTTCAGATGACACTTGTAAACTTCAACTGTTAGAAATGAAAGAATCAGAAAATAGATATAATTTCTGCTGGCTTCAGAAAAAACATAGATTATGACATTAAGATCTTTGGAAATCAAGCGACACCTGCTGCCGCTGGCTCAAAAATATAATCAAGAAAATAGGAACTGTCAAAAACTTAAGAAATCAGTTGAATATTACTAATAATTTTACATTGACTACCAAGAATATTACTTATTGCAACTTCCAGGATATTTTTAAAACATAAGAGCATTCCCAAACAGACAGGATTACCCTAACATAATTACAGCTCAAGTTGCACTCACCCTTAAGTGAGAATGGATTATCAAAAGCATGTTCAGAATTCAAACCCCAAACCAGATCAAGTTGGAAAAGTTTAGAAGCAACTTCTTCTGGATATTCCAACTGTTAAATATTTTAAAAATCAGATAAGTAAGATGAACACCAAAAAAATTTGAAAGAAATTTCAGTTACATAAAACAATTCCAAGTGCTTCAAAAAGAGAAACCATTGTAATAGCCGAAGGTAGCACCATTAGGCATTCCATGCATAATATTCATCTCAAAATGTTAATGATTCTAACAAATGCAGCTTGAATATTGATAATTTAAAAGTAATATTAAGCAAAAGCTGACTTAAAGTATTCAGTCTTAAACTTTCAACCCCATTTAGGAAACAAGACAATGAGATGCTCTTTGACCTCAAACCTTATCAATATTCAGGCTACAAAAATTCATTAAAATAACAAAATTCATGTACTGTAGAAAACAGAAAAAGACAAATGCAGATAAACCCACTTTAAAGAAACCACATTCAACAGAGTGTCTTGAATGACGACCACCATCATCCACCTGATCCTGCACAGTGGCCTTTGCGTAGCTGTGATTACCACGAGTGGATATAAGTCGACACCTGAGCTCACCTGCCCGATGGAATGGCTAAAATAAGAAAATATCTCTAAAATACTGAAATCACAAGATACAAATCAGGGGAAGAAGAGCAAGATGAATGAACACATAACTAACATCATATACAAACAAATAAGCACAGCCCAAAGCACAAACAGACAAAAGCTAGTAATAAAGGTAAATGTGTAACACACTGCATTTGAGTAATTACAATGGCATAACCAGATAGAGATTTCCAAGAATAGCACAGTCAAACCTCTATAAGAGTTTACACCTCTCTCGTAAGGCAACAGATTTCAGACCCACACAGTCACTAATTCAATTCCTGTTTGAGCTAATGTCATAATTTGAGCCGATCTCTAAACTGACAATAAACAGATACTGTTGTGAAGACAAAATCAATTATTATGACAAGGGGTTAATAGAATCACATTAAACTTCTCCATCATAAGAATCCTATGCCTCCCATCCATCTACATTGCTCACCATAATGTTGTAAACAGTCAACAGGATGCTTCTCTTGTGTTTCGAGTCGGTCACCAGCAGAGAGCGACTGCTATTGGCCAGCTGTATTCTTGGGCACATGGACGACTGATTCACAATCTTAGAAGGAAAAGCACAAAATCATCTTAAGAGACCACAAAACAAAATCCATCCGTTCAATTTATAATTTACAAATCACTGCATTACCATAAAACGTACGTTTTAATTCACAAAACGCCTCTCTACCATTGTAACAGCCTCTATGAACCCGAACAATCTGCCCATAAAGTCTACTTTTCCATTCATCTGAAGTGCAGTATATATAAACCTGAATCTTATACCCAGATGCAAGAAAAAATTGTAGTTCCTAAATAATTCCTAGGAGACATCCGTAACCAGCTAAGAACATTTAACTTGAAAAGAATGAATCAAGAAATAATAAAAATACTAAACAAGTCAATGCATTAAAAGCCTAGGCATGACCAACTGACCCAGACAGCTTCTGGCAAATGAAAATTCTTACATCTTCCTCGTGTCCGACTGAACAGCTGTCTAGCTGCGACCGATGACGACAAAAATGATTCCTTGAACACCAGACGCATGGAAACGATGACTCAGCACATACTGTGCAGCTAAACAATCACAGCAGAGAACATTCTCAATGGTAACTCATGAAAACAACATAAAAACAGGTAGAAAACAATACATAAAAGAAAAATAATCGTACATTGCCTTGAGCCCTGGTTCACATATGTTACTACTATGCAATAAACACCACTACAATCAAAAAGCACCATCAAACAAGTAACCACAACATGGCTAAGGAAGGTAACAAAAGAAGCCTTAAATTAAAAATAAAACAAGGGATTCTAAAAATTTCATCACTGGCACTTAGAGCTTAGAAAAAAGCTACAGCATGTGTCACAAAAATATAGCATCACTTTCCAGAATGGTCCTAATAAGCAAACATTTACTTATCACATAATGAAGTCTACTTATAAGTCATACACACACACACACACACACGCGGGAAACTATTAAAAAAATAACAAACGATTTAATCAAAGGAATGAGATCTGTGCTCTGATTGGAGAATTCTGGTCCAACTGTGAAACCTTTAGAGAAACGCTTTACCTTTTGCATCGTCCAACAATTAATTACCTTGTGTCAAATCAAGATTAAAATTAGCCACAGCAAAATGATGAATGCAAGCGATAAACTAGTTTCAAAAAGTGAACAACAAAATATGAGAGAGAAAAACCTCACTCGTTTATTTGACTGCAATTGAAAGCGATCACATGTGTTCCTCTGAACCACTGAAGTCCACTCAGAGACACAATCAAAGTCAGATTCATCCAGGCTAAACATTAAACATCACACGTCAAAGAATAAACTTCAACATCCAATGTTTCTATATACAAATACCACAACATACTTAGTCTACACACGCCATTATAGGGTGATTGGACATAAAAACTGAAAAGACATTAATTGCTATTAATAATACACTGCAGAGAAATTATTGTAACTCTAGATAAGAACTTTCAACTACAATCCCAACTGTCCGCTCACCTAAGCCATTCATCTGGGGAGGAGAGAAGTGGGGAGTGCAGGACACCAACCAATGCCCACCGTCTGACCAACTGACATTTGCAGCAAATGCATCGCTGGTATAACCATGTTCACCTTTCAAAGAGCAAGACGTGCTCAGTACATGCTCAGGTATGTGCTTCACATAGACCACCATCTACCATCACAGACACACAGAACTTATGAACAACCAAGCAAAGACTAGGACACATGCTATGAAAATGCAAACCACTTGAACTCTATATGCTTATTCACTGAATTAAAACTATGCTGAGAAGAACATGGAAATTTCCTCTTATATACATATTCAGTCTAAGTCTTTGTAGGTTTGAATTTCTTAAGCATCAATCTATATCTCGATAAAGAACTCTCCATCACAGGTCACAACAGGAATAATGTGAAAATAAGCAGGTCAAAAATCAAGCAGCACCAACATATGCAACACCAGCAAGTGACAGCAACTGTTTCCAATCAGTAAAGCCCAGTATCAAGGATTGTTCATATTGTATGATAATAAAGATAATGGATTTGAACATCCAGCAGTAATATGACTTGGAACAGAACTGCTAGAACATCAGGAAGGTTCTGACATTATTCAGGTTTGATTATAAAAATATATAAAACACTAATTCCTAGTAGCCATTCAAGAAATGTGGCATATGACATGTTTAAAAAGACAAGTCATGTTAAGTACACTAAATTGTCAAGTAATGTGCAAACATACTCACAGGTGTTTCCTTAAAGAGATTGACAGGCAACATAACTGGATCAATCATCATCACCAATGGACACTGGTCCAACCGGTGAAGCCATACATCCATGTTGTTCACAGGAGGACACTGGCTTTTGTGTGCACAGCTAAAAAGATCAACTCTCCTAAATTCTCCAAATTACTATCAAACTCCTCTAATGCCATACCAAAGGAACTGCAAAGTCGTTTGATATCATGGTGCCTTGATATTAAAAAACAGCCGAAAGTCAACAGAGTCAACAAAGATCTTGACATTCAGAAGTAAGTAATAAGAGAAGCCACTTTAAGCGATAACTATCATCATCAACATCATCATCATCATCATCCTTATTATCAACAACAACAACATCGTCATCATCATCATCATTTTGCTTTCTGCCAACTCCTTAGTGGCAATAGCTGGACACAAAATGTTTCCAAGAAGTTCTATCTTTACTAATCGTCTTCCTTCTACAATTGAAATTCTTTTCATGCTCGTATTTTCTCTGATGTTGTCCATCCACCCTTTCCTGGGTGTTCCTCTTCCTTTATTTCCTTCTATTTGAGTGTGGAGTGCCTTGTAAGGTACGGTAGGCCATACAAGGCGATTACTATCACAACACAATAACAATTATTTCCAAAAACTAGATTTAAAAACACTAAATAAACATTTAAGTAAGAAGAATGGAATAAAGGAATTTATGGAAGTGCAGAGACACCGTGTACCTTGGCCTCGTCATGCACCATCCACAGTGAGGATCCCGTACACATTGGTCACAGCTGTGGGCCTTTGAACAATCATACGCTGGTACCCTACACAACTTTCAAAAGAACCATCAACACCATGTACAGATATTCTTAGGATTTTAAGAGAAAAAAAACTGTCCCCAACTGTATCCTCCAAAATAATTACGCTTAACAAGTAAACTGGCTATTGGCTGGTTGTATAACCGAGCCATTAGAACAATTGTCACATCAGTAAGTCATTAAGTCAGCCAGTCAGTCAGCCAGCCTAGCAATTATCACACCATATGTTGTTTTGAGCTGCAGCCCTGAGCCAAACAGAACAGAGCAAGATAAAGCAATCACGTTCAAAACCTCTAAAAGAAAGCGTAAACAACCTTCAGCCCTGTTAAAAAAATAACAGCTAAGCCTAAATACCCATGGCTACAACTGAGTAACTCACATGTTTATCAGTAAGTAAATACAGATTGTCCGAGGCATCCACGATAATCGTCTTGATTGGTCGTAAAACTTTAGTTGGGGTGGCAACCCAGTCAAATGGCAGCTGATCATTTCTGGGGCTGCTGAAAGTTGCCTGAAAAAAGCATTTACCAGCCACACACTGCAAGATGTTGGAGTTTTCAGCTACACATAATCTGCAATACGAACTTGAAAGCAAAAGGAATTAAATGGAGAGGACACTGCAAACACTTCAACAGTTGATTCTATGTAGAATATGACCTGTCAGTACATTAACATAACAGATAAAATGCAAAATAAATACATGAAATGCTTCATGGCAAACTGAACGGAGATCAGAGATCAAACTTTGAACATTATGGTAACATTTTGCATAAGATTTCAGTCACATAAAGCAGAAATAAATAGGAAAATTCTTCTAATACAGAACGTACCTTTAGAAGCCGACCATCACTGCCTCCAATATACAGAACCAAGAGACCATTGACCTCAGAGGACGAGAGTGAGGTTGCTACATTGATGGGAAGAGGAAATGCTTGGAGAGGATGAATGGCAATGTTTCCTTCAATTGGACTGTTAGATTCAATATCTCCACAATATTCATCATCAACCTCCACATCATTCTGAATGTCATACAAAGGTTCCGATTTGAATTGAAATTCCAGAGATTCGATTATTAATCAATAACGGAGAAACACAAGCGGACACACTAATGAAGACACGATTAATACAAAACCAACACATCAAGAAAACCCTCAGATAAACCTCTTTCCCATTCATCCATCCATCCATTCCTTTCTCTGATTAGCATTTATCGATGATCGCAGGAACAAAACCAGACGATGGACTCTCTCAAATGCCACAATTACATGTCTGTCTATTCTCACAGCTTCAAGCCAAATGCTTCTGATAAAAGACACACCTAAGCTATCTAATTACATGAAGAAATGTTTGCTATGAATAATACAAATCAAAACTAATTCAATAGATTAATGTTACTACACATACTTTATATATCTATAATATCTATATGATTATATATATATATAAAATTATATTAACAAGCTTAACTATTTACTATATACTTAACTAATGAGGGTATTATGGACATTCATGTATATGTTGCTCCTGGCTTGGGTTTTACCCGTGACTTCTACGCCTGCAATCAACTGCACTAACCGTTACACAATCAAGCAGCCAAGATCATTACAAAGGGTCTGTGAAACAAAAGACAGATACCAACACAGCCAAAGAACAGGAACCAAAGAGCCACATACCAAGTTAACTCACAGTCCCCGGTTCAAATCCAACCACAGAGCAAATGTCCAAAAAATCCTAAATCAACTGGAATTTTCACCCAAAGACAAAATATCAAAACATCACTCACCATCTGAATGCACGTGCGAGTATCTCGCGTTGCATAGCTCGGTCCTCTGACACCGTTCCCACTGAAGCAGTTCTGAATGGCAGTCTGAAAGGCTCTATTAACATCACCAATTGGATAAACGCACAACACTGAACTGTCTGTTCCACTGGAACTTGAATCCCTTGTGAAGATGGCGTAAATTGCATCCACCGTTGAACCGTCTGAAGAATACGAAGCCAAAATGGCACCTCGAAAATATGCAAAATTTGATCCACGGTGGTTACACGTCAGCGGCAACTCAACCAGCGTCCTCTTCGGCTGATCCTTACAGATCCTCAGCAAAAACGTTGCGGGATCTGCTGACAACCGGCGTCGAATGAAAAAGTAAACATATTTCAAGTGTTGAAAAGCAGCGACAAACTCTATGGAAAACATATTCTGGATGTCTTGTCTAGGGTCTATTATGCTTGCAAGAAGTTGCAGAGATTGAGGATTTCTCACGGAAATCAGTGGCACGTCGCATAAATATTCACCATCTTGCGACTGAGAATTCCCAACATACAGAACAGAAGATTCGTTCTGTCCTTTGCCAATAAATCCAACAGCAGAGTGAGCAGCATTGCTTCGCAATACAGGAATATCCACATGAGACATCTTAGAAACGTCGTTCAGACTGAATGATTGACAGGATCCATTGCAAACAACGCAACAGGCGATCAACGAGTGAGCAGCGGAATCAACGAGCAGCAACTCGTTAATGCATGACACTGGTTCTCCGTTCTGTGGACATACATCACTGCAATTCTCACAAGGCCCCGCTGTACCAGCACCGCACACTGGTCCTGTTTGCCAAGAATTCAGAATTTTCAAATCAAGTGACAACTGATATATTTTGTCAACTGCACCAACATAATAAACATTTCTAGTTTCGTCAAATGCCACAGTATGCAATGAACTCGAGTCCAGAAGCTCATCAAAACAAGAAAACTCATCTACATGAGAAGCATAAAGCTGCTGAGCAATAACAACAGTGATAAACAAATTCCCAAAAGTATAACGATGGCAAAATTTCATCTTCAATCATCTGCAAGAGAAGCACACATAGGTACACATCTCCACACTATAAGTTCTTTGCATGTGCTGTGAAAAGCAGTTTGTTTAATCATTATCATCATCAATATATATATGATTAATTTATTATCTTGTCTATTGATAGAAGAAATCGCAGCCAATAGAGATGAATGGAAAAAAGTTGTTGCCCGATGTATATGCTACGAACGGAGATGCTGATGCCGACGACGGCGACAACGACGATGATGATGATGAATTTATTATCAGCTGCTATTTTGAAACATGCAACTAACTTGGCGTTAAGCAATTAACTTGGCAAATCAGTCTATAGTTTTACCGGTAATAAAAATCTAAGGCATAAAATAAGCAACGTTCGTCCGGCGCATTTTCACGGCATTCGAACAAACAAAATCAAGATCAAACGATCCAAACAACTTTTATTTATTTCTTGATTCGCTGAAAACAACAACAAATTCTCAAAGTCAAACTATGGACTAGACTGCTAACGTCCATCCAATGCTGTCACGCATAATAAAGGGGCATTGAAGCAGCCTTAAGAAATGGGTGCGTTTCTATTTCTTGTTTGCAGCAAAATTTTAGAATATAATTTAAGTAAAATCTCGTGGAATTATATAGCGTCTTCACTCTTCAGTCAGCACAACAGTAGCTGCTTATTCTTAGGCGCTCAGCCTTTCTTAAAATAGCTAATAATGGAAAAGGTATATATAATACATATAATATAATGATAATAATAATGATAATAATAATAATAATAATAATAATAATAATAATAATAATAATAATAATAATAATAATAATAATAATAATAATAATAATAATAATAATAATAATAATAAATAATAATAATAATAATAATATCAATAATAATAAATAATAATAATAATAATACATCTTGCCCATAAGCCATCTTGCCCATAGCTATTCAAGAAAGATCAATCGCATAAGAATAAGCAGCTACCACTACACTACCTACCAAAGCGCTATATAAATTTACGAAATTTTACTTTTATTATTATTATTATTATTATTATTATTATTATTATTATTATTAAGTCTGCGAAGCTCCTATCAAATTTCTCACCCGTTGTGCGCAAATCCCACGAGTTTGGGGGCCGGAAGATGGCAGAGTGGGTTACGTGCTGGAGCGTCAGGCTCTGACAGGCTGACGGAGCGGGTTCAAGTCCCGTTAGTGCCTCTAGTGGCTTTCACACAGGCAATAATGCCTCCTAAGCCACTTTAAATCATGCTAAGAGCCCGGCGCCCAATAGGTATACTCTCTCCCCAGAGGCGTAGTGAGGGTATCCGCGGGGCGAAACATAGGCTACTGATGGGCAGTGATGGCGCCCCCTTCAACTTCCGAAAATTCTTGGCAAAAGGGTCGTCACCTATTTATTATTTTTTTCTCTACGAATCGAGTGACTTACAATTTTCTATTTGCTTCTTTTTGTTGCGCTAACTAAAACCGCGATTTTGGTCATGCCCGCCCCCACCCCTCCACCTCGACGCCCGGGGGGCTGCCCTCTAGTTACGCCTCTGCCCTCCCCGTAGCTACGCCAATGAGTATTTGTAGGAGGCTATTCATTAATTACGTCACCAATTTTGGGCCATTTTTACCCCTCCCCTCTTGTCAACAGCTGTCAATCTTTCAGTGACCCCCCTATAATTATGTCAGAAACTTTTGAACCATCTCCTAAGATCAGTAACGGGTCTCCTAAAATGTTTGGGTTATTATTTTTGCGGTGATGACTTTTTCCCGTTTTGTTCGTCAAGTGTAATTTAAAATGTGGTGGTGGTGATGACCTTTTTTGCTTGCCAGGTATTTTCCCACTGTAATAAATATAGTATTCCATGAAATTTTCCATTTTCTTTATTATTTGAATAAAATGAAATTGTTGACGTCAACTATTCTTGACACCTCCTCTGTCAGTCTGTCAACAACGTTACTGTCAAACATTTTCAAACCCCTTCCCCTATTTTGTTGACGTAGGCCTCATTAACGGACAGCCCCTAAGCCCCTAGTAGTGGCAGTAGTAAACGTGATTAAATGACTAAAATCAAGCATATATTATCTTAGTCGCAGTCAAATAATACGCATGCGGTGGCTCAATCTCTTCTAAAGAAAATGTATGCAAAATCAAAATGCTCTCTTCGACCTCTTCAAACACCAAAGCTCCTACATAATTACCAGTAGTTTCCGTTCATTCTATAGGTGGCCCTCAACAACACTTTACGCATACATGTAGCGGCCTATAGGCCTATGTAAGGCTCTATGCTTTGTTGACGAAATAGAAAATAGCGCCTGTTAGACCATAGACGTTACTGGAGTTCTTCTATAAATCTCGACATTTCTTTGGCATTCTCAGAATTATCGTTTTAAATAAGACGTACTGACGGCACTGTAGGTTTTTACTACAATGAATCAGTATAGGCTATGTAGACGGTTTTAACTAGACGCCGTCCATAATGTAGACTAAGTCACGCTAATTTTGGCAACATTTGACTCCTCTCCTCTGTCACAAACTGTCACAAATCTCGGACCCCAGTACCCCCGTAAAAGTACGTCGCCAATCTCGGAATCCCCACCCCCCCCCTCATTATATATCGTCGTCCATAAACTTTGTCATGTGGATTTTCTATTTAATATATTCTAGATTCTCGTCCAAATTTCTGCAGCAAAACAAATATTCAACTTCCGACAATGATAACGAATATAACAGAGACCAAAAATTTCATGTTTCTTGGGCAAAAAGTGTTAACGAGCAACTAAAAACGTCTTTTACTAGGCCTATACCTCTTGTCAGGTATATAGGCCTATTAAGGCCTATTAAGGCCTATTAAGGCCTATTAACGGTTGTATTGATACTGAAAGTGTGAAGGCACACGTTGATCCTTACCCCTCCCCTGTCACAAACTGTCACACTTTCTAGGACTCCGTCACCTCGAGCGTGACGTGCTTTATGGACGGCCCCTTATTTATAAGGATAAAGTTTCCTTCCCATCAGCTTTCGAGATCAATTCTTAGTTAATTTTTAAAACCTGCAATCAGAGCGAATTATGGCCGGAGCTTCAAGGTGTTAACCGAAAAGATAAATTTAATTAGACCCGATCATTGTAATGTAGTATGAAATGGCTGGGTGTGCTCTATTTCGAACCCTGTAGGTCAAAATTGGTAATAATATTATTGATTATTCTTGCAAAGATTAAAGCAATGAAGATGGAACAAGAGAAAAATGAGGAATTTGTCGGAGAATTTCTTCAAATTGATTAGATTTTTACATATCTAGGGCCTATATAACTTCTATTCAACAGGCCTTCGATAGGCTTCTCTCACGGAGCGAATTATTTATAAAACTTGTTTTTGATGTCCATAAAACCTGCTGCAGACCTATAATGGACCAGATATCTTAATTTGGAATAATTATATTCGTGCTGAGGCAATATCCTGCAGAAAACAATCACTATCGACGTAATAGGACCACATAAATGGAACCAAAGTATTCCATCAGTCTAATTATAAGGGTTAATTTTTTCTCACTAACATTGCAACCCCCTCTTCTTAGACCCACCGGCCGCCACTGAATAGGCCTACGTGAAATAGACGTCGACTCAGAGGTGACAGTAACTGTGGAAGACTCGGCTGCAGACAGAAATAAATATCCTACTAAATCACTTAAAACACACTTATTAAAAGTGAAGTAAATGACTCTGAGAATTCGAGGAGGCGGAGGAAGAAGAAGAGGAGGACGAGGAAGAGGAGGATGAGAAGGAGGATGTGAGGACGTTTCATAGAAATTTCCATCTTTACAAATATTACGCTTGTTTACAAACAATGCCATCGTAACTGCCTTGAATTCCAATTCTAAGGAGGGACTCTATACCCGAAACCCGAAATTTTCAACGGGATTTTATGCTTATCTTACGATTCATGATCAGTGGCGGTTCCACTGGGGGGAACCCGGGAGGCCCGTGCCCCCCTATGGAGTGCCTGGCCCCCCAGTGGCCCCTGTTGGGACCATATACTTAATACTACATACCTAACAACAAATGGTTGCCCCCCTTGATTTGAAGTTGCCACCCCAACGCCCCCCCCACTTGCCAAATCCTGGATCCGCCACTGTTCATGATCTCTCCATGACCCATGAATCTGCCTCTGCTGTTCAATTAATCGTAGACCCCTATAGGCTAGCAGCTAGCTGTATAACATGCAAAAGACATTACATTACACAGGCCTATATAGCGCCGTTCACAAATTAACGCCACAGATAAAATCTCTGAAAAATTAACTCTTAGACGCGAAAATATCTGTTACAGTTGTCCAGTGTTTAATCTAGACTCCGGGACTCCGGGGAGGGGGAAACTGACAAAGCCGGGGGAATTCTGCTAGGGGCTGCTGTTAGTCCATGTAGTATGCCAAAATTTCCGGGGAGGGAATTTGATATTTCCGGGGGAAAGGGTAATTTCCCCCCTCCGGAAACGGCTGGATTAAACACTGCAGTTGTCACACGTCGACTTTAATGTCATCGTTGAACGCAATTTAAGCTTTTATGATTTGTTTCAGTTTCGCTGAATAAGTTTATTTCGAGACTCTTTCATTTAAAAAGTGGTGGGCCTATCATTGGCAATCGGCAAATGCTGGGAAGACATGCATACTTGAACCCGCGTTTGGCCACAGGCCATGTGCAGAGGGCAGGATTAGCCTACGGGCTCGAAGACTAAAGAAGAGGGCGAAACACAGGAAGAGACGAAAACAAACTCCTCTGCACGCTTGCGTCCATCGCTCGACGCACATGCAGCTGCAGTGGAAACCGCTCTCGTCGCCCGAAGAAATAAAATAAATAGACGACGCAAAGAGTAAGGAAAATAAACCCACGGAAAAGTCAACTGAACCAAGGTGCGGCGGTCAAAGAGAAGGCGCGCGCTTTGCATTCAAGCAAAACCCATAAACAAACACCTTTTCATTTTGAAATTCCAGCGGCGAATTCAATTAGCTTCGTGTTGTTGACCACATCCAGCGAAATGGAACAGCAATTCTCGCATCTTTCATCTTAAGACCGCGTAAGACGCAGAGAACAAATTCTGTCATTTAGTTTCAATTCTCGAGTCAAGTCGTGTTTTGGGAAGATCCTGGTTCAAATAATTACGGAAAATTCTTCCCTATTTAGTTTAAATCGCTTACGGGTTCTCTTTGATGTTTTCACTCCTTCCCGAGTGTCGTGCAGAGAGGCACTTAAATACTCCGAAGTAAATAACTTGCTCCGTAGATTGCAGGCTCAACACAGCTGAGCGTCTGAAGCACAGGTGGGCGGTGCTTAGTGGGCGTTGACAGACAGGCGTTCTATCCAATCGAAGCGCTTGACTAGCGATAGGCGAAGCTTTTAACAAGTGGAACTTATTTCAGTGTTAACCTGGATTTTATTTGCTGGCGTTTTGCTAGAAAAATCGCAAATCTTGGATGGCTGTATGATTAGTTGAACCCGTCTCCGATGGAAGAATCGTCGAACTGAATTCCAGGGTTTCTGAAATTTCGTCGCCTCTAAAACCGCAAAAGTTTCAGGTGTGTTCCAGGAGAGATCAGAGGCATCACGTGACATGCAAAATTCCATATTTCTGATTTAAACAACGAAAGACTTCGAAAATCTAGGTCAGTGAAATCTTTGTCCGACGCACTTTATTGCGAATGGGTCTACAGGTGTTCTTCGATGACGTCATTCACATATGACGTCATCATCCGGTTCTTTTTTTCCGTAACGCATTCTGATCTATCGATGCGCGAATTCTGCCATCGCTGGCTTAACTCTTCGCTTGAGCATTCAGTCTTCGAATAGTTGAATAGTTGAATAGTAGAATAGTATAGGCTAGTAGAAGCTGAAGGGGTTTTTTGCGATTTAAGGTTCAAGAGAAAGGAGTTTGCACTGAAGATGGAATCGCCAAATGGGAAGACAGGTGAGTCGGCGGTGGTCGATTGTCCCAATGGACTCACCTTTCCATTCACCTGCAGTGACGTAGACGTTACCAGCGAATCGTCGTCGTCGTCTTCATCATCTTCATCCAGTCGAATACTTCGAGAGCGCTACATAAACGAATCGCAAAGCGAGGTTGACATCACAAGGCTGTCTCTCTCTCCACTGCACGAGGAACAGGAAGGCGGAAGAAATCCAGGAGAAAAAACTGGAAGAGGAGGAGAAGTCGGGAGAAGTTGATGACGAACCCATAGCTTTAGCGACGGAGGTCGACGACCAGCGACCGGCGGAAAGGCTTTTCAGCAGTCACGTGGTGAAGCCGCCGTATTCCTACATCGCCCTGATAACGATGGCCATCCTTCAGTCGCCGGACAGAAGACTGTCGCTGTCCGGCATCTGCGAATTCATCGCCAACAAGTTCCCCTATTATCGCCAACGGTTTCCGGTCTGGCAGAACAGCATCCGTCACAATCTCAGCCTCAACGACTGCTTCGTGAAGGTCCCGAGGGACCCGGGCAACCCCGGCAAGGGAAACTACTGGACCCTCGACCCGGCCGCCGACGACATGTTCGACCACGGCAGCTTCCTCCGGCGACGGAAACGATACAAGCGACGGATTCGAGAGGAGGAGGGAGGAGTCGTCGATCCTCGTGACATCCGGGATTCTCTCGCCTTCCTCAGTCGCGTCCCCTGCAGCGGCGACCCCTACAGCACCACCTCGTGCATCTTCAGTCAGTTTCAGCCGTGTTTCAGCTCCTTCGCATTGGATCAGTCGTGGCTGAACCGGACCAACTATGCCGACCCCCCGTTCTGCGGTCTGTCTTCACGCTGCTCCACAATAATCGGCGCCAAGTGCATGACCGTCTGCAACGCAATCACGCAGACGAACATTCGAATCCCCGACGACCACCTGACGACCACCGGCCGTCCTTCGTTCGGGGCTTTATATAGCGCCAACCGTCGGCCATTTGCAGCGGCAGACGACACTTATTCGAAACGAACTCCTGTCGCAGAGTTCTCAGTGTGGTCTTCGTTGATCGGCAACCGATGGTCTCCAGATGGTTGTCGAAAGGTCAGCGTCGATCGCGTGACCCCGTTGCAGCAAGGTCAAGGTCGCGAGATGCTTGGACTGAATGACACTGAGTGTAGCGACGATGACTCTCGGACAATTCTTGGCCAGAAGCGAATCAGGTTAACGGCGAATCTAAAGGCAAAAGCAAATCCGTTTTCCATAGAAAATCTCATAAGAAAATAACTAATTAACGTCGTCAAATACATATTTTTTTCTAAAAGCGACAAAGGTAACATTCCATCATAGTTACCTATTCTTTACTTGTAATAATATTTCTTGTACTTGACAGCATGTGTCCTGTTCTGTTCCTATACTGTCAGGCCTGTAGGGAGTGGGGGTGCAGCCGCACACCCTGGAATAAGATGCTGTCTTTTTGTTTATTCTTCTTCTTATTATTATTATTATTATTATTATTATTATTATTACAGTATTATTATTATTATTATTATTATTATTATTATTATTATTATTATTATTATTATTATTAGAGCGACAACTTAGACAACTTATATAGCGCTATCTTAAAGCTGAGGCAGTGGACGAGAGCACTTTACAATAAGAGTTCCATAAGATGACCCTTTTTTGCTTGTCAGAAGTTTCAAGAGACGATAAAGGAAGAGTGCTGACCTTTTCTTGATTGTCAGGTTTGGTTTTGATAATTTTTTAGCTGCACCCCTGAAAATCTGCACCCCATGCTATAAATTCGTTCCGACGTGCATGCCTGTAACAACTGCAGTTAATCACCATGCACCAGTAACCCTTTCAACTTTACTGCAAGCCACCCCATACTCAATGACCCTTCAATGCGCCAATCCCCCACTCAGGTGCACCATCATGCACCTCGACTGAGAAGTTATCAATTTTCTCGCGGGAAAAACCGTTTCAGTTGTGGAAATGTTTTTTCTATTCTAAAGACATATCTCTCCTATAGGAAATTACATCCGCAGATAAATTGTGCGCCTTTAGTTCCTTCCAATTGAAACATGAATGCAAATTTCATAACAAAATATACTTCTATAAACAGCTTGGAATACATCGGCGCCATTGGTTCTTTCGCCTGTAATTTTCTTACTGTGCATATTGACGTTGAATATAAGGCGAAAGTAATCTGGTTGGACAATATTTTGGATAAAAGTAAGTTTTCTGGGTTGGTGAATTTAAATGAACTATCTCTGTGGCTAATAATGTCATTGCTTCTTGAGGCCTATAGACCTATACATAGGCCTAATCAGTGTGGCAGGCCTATGTAATGAGCAGTGGGGCTCTAGGATTTGGCAAGTGGGGGCCACTGGAGTGGCAACTTCTAATCATGGGAGGCCAACCATTTGTTGTTTAATGTATGCAGCATTAAGTATAGGGTCCCAACTGGGGAGGGCAGGCACTCAATAGGGGGGCACGGGCCCTCTGGCCCCCCGGTGGAGCCGCCACTGGTAATGAGGATCTATCATTTAAATAGAGAAGAGCTATATATAGACAGAATGCAACAAAAGAGACTCGTGAGACTCACAGGCTTACTTAGCCTCCTAAACCACTTAAAATCACATTATTATTATTATTATATTATTATTATTATTATGCCGATGCTGAATTATATTATCACGTGGCGTTTAAACTACAGAGAATGGTATTGGCAGACGTGTGAATGGCTAGCACTTTTGACAGAGAAGTGAAGAGCACATGATAATCAAGTTTTTTTTCAAAAATTAGGCCACTATCTCTTGTAGATAAAAAGTGCTTGGCATTCAGAATGTTGCCTGTGGTATTCTCTAATGCGTAAATTGGACATTTTAAAGGACATTTTTAAGGCATAAAGCAATTCAGTCTTCAAACCTCTCTCTCTCTCTCTCTCTCTCTCTCTCTCTCTCTCTCTCTCTCTCTCTCTCTCTCTCTCTCTCTCTCTCTCTCGTTCATGTATAGGTATATGCACTTTTTAAAGCTTTCCAATGCTCTGAATTGTGTGGTTCAGACGCATTGCATCATAAACATGTAGGCCTATTGCAAACGATATAGGCTATAGGCCTATATATATATATATATATATATATATATATATATATATATATATATGCATGTAGGTATAATTATATGAGGATGTAGGCCTATATATAAATATACACTATAAAGATACATCGTTATTTATAGGCCTACACCCTCAGAGGCGTAATCCTGCCATCATACATCTAATACGTGGAGCAAAATGCATCATCTTCTATAATCACTATTATAGCTGTGCTAATTCCTTCAGCATAAAACAGTTTGAAACTGAGAGTATAACATATAGTGTCTCAACTTTGTAATCATAGGCCTATATATATATATATATATATATATATATATATATATATATATATATATAATACTATGAAACTAATAGTCTAATACAAGTACGCCATAGTATAACCTACTTTCTGAATATTGGGGAGGGATAAATGATACTATATATACCCCTTCACTAATTATTGGGTGGTACCGTACCCCAGTGATTTACGCCCGTGTACACAATTCATACATCATCTATATCTGTGATATCTGGTCTCTAGCATAGAGCAGAGAATAAAACTATCCCTGTCTTTGTCCGTCGATCCATCCGGGGAGGTGAGTACAAAACAAAACGGGTATACTTTGACTGCGTGATTAGACAAATGACTTATTTAAGAGAATAAAGACAGACGGTGCAATCATCAGTTATGCTCCAGAAGAGTTCTTTTCCATCGCTTTCATTTATCTTCGTTCGTTATAAAACTCTTACGATAAGTTTTCGTTCGATCAGCTGATAGCTTCCCTACACGGACATTAGAGCATTTCTTATCTCCATGGAGCGATAACGACGAGTCTTTCGTATAGGGCAACCGAACGCAATGTTTTCGCGGTCCGTTGGGGGGGGCGAGATATGAATTAGGGGCCATCCTCTCCCCTCCCACCCACCCCATCCCGCGCCCTCCAGTCCGATTACTCGAAGGAATGCGTTGGTTCGAATGATGATCGTAAATCCAGTCCAACATCTGTTCGCCGTTTGGAAGACATTTCCAATAACGAAACCGTCTTTCTTTCAAGTCCACGACCGGAGCAACTGCTACCCGCTCCAGCC
Organism: Metaphire vulgaris; assembly: GCA_018105865.1. NCBI lineage: Eukaryota > Metazoa > Annelida > Clitellata > Crassiclitellata > Megascolecidae > Metaphire > Metaphire vulgaris. Next base: position 412,402 of record CM030843.1, on the reverse strand, counting down.
GCTCCTCCGCGCACCCGAACCTTCCCTCTCCCACACCCCTCCTCTTAAGGCAATTATCACCTTGATACGGGTTAGTTACGCTAATTGGCTTCCGTCCAGATGCTAAATCAATAACAACATCGCTTGTATAAATACGACTCAGTGCCGTACGACGAGAGAGAGAGAGAGGAGGAGGAGGAGGAGGAAGAGGAGGAGGAGGAGGAAGGGGCAGAGGGAGAGACGGAGTAGAGTACATATCGATTCGTTCTTCGGCAATCGGAGATTGTGAAAACCCGGCGTTGAGTTTACATTGTTTGAAGAGCGAGCGTTTCGTCGGCGAATGAAACGACCGAAGAGAAAACAAACTCCGGCAAAGAACCACACGCAGATGCAATTAAAAAAACGCCAACCATAAAACACGCCGCCCCTATATGCATTACAAAAGCCAACCACTGGATAGGACCTGCCAGTTCTCCTGTTGTAAGTCTGAACTGTGATAAACAGGTGGATATATATATATATATATATATATATATATATATATAGCATATATCATATATATATCTCTGGGATATATATAAATATATATAATTTCAAAGTGTAAAATCCCTTCATCACTGAAATAGAACAATCCCTCTCTAAAAATCTTTCAAATAATTTGATGCGGCCCATCAACAAGTCAAACATGCTGGCTACTATGAGCTTGTGGACATGATGGCGACAGGCTAAAGGAGGAATCATTTCTCTGTGGTATCAAAACACATCGAATGAATGCAGTTTGCCGTTTCGCTTCGATCAAATAGAACACTGCCATCAACTCCTTAGCAGTAATGAAACTTGATATTTGGAAAGAACACTGAACGCACGCCAACAACTGGACGCGTTAATTCTAATTCAAAGGCAGCGAAGGCATTCGAAGACACGTTCGACACTTAGATTTAAAACAGAGCAGCGCTTTATGGTCACACCCGACGACACAACGTCCTCACGATGACATTCTGGAGTTTACTAAAAAGTGCAATTGTCAGACTGTTCCAGGGTGTAAGAAATCAAAAAGAAGATGGCGCTGAGAATGAAGCACATTCAGTCGTCCATGCATTTCAAAACATGATTGCAAAGCAATCGTTGCAATCGACCGCAAAAGTTTAAAAAAAACTCAAGTGCAGTTGATACTCTGCTATACAGCGGTGATGTCTATACAGTGGCGGCTCTAGGAATTGGCAAGTGGGGGGGGCGTTGGGGTGGCAACTTCTAATCATGGGGGCCAACCATTTGTTGTTTAATGTGTGTAGCATTAAGTATAGGGTCCCAACTGGGGGGACCACTGGGGGGGCAGGCTCTCAATAGGGGGGGGCACGGGCCCCCTGCCCCCCGGTGGAGCCGCCACTGTGTTTATACCGGAGTATTTACACCATACACTCGTGTCTTCACTTCAGTTGAGTCTTGATTAATGACAGAAGATTACAGATTGAAGTGGAATCATTTTCGACGCCCTGAGATGCAGAGGGAATTTCTTCTCAGCGATCAGCCAATCGACATTCTGCCCTCTGCGTCCGAAACAGGGAATTGTCATATCCACTTACCACCGATTCCAACAGTCGCCCTATCAACGGCAATAAATCATCCAGATGGTGTTCTTAGGGTGAGGAGGAGAAGCGCTGCAGATGGTGTGCGAACTGCGGAACCTCCGTCTTATTTACCCCCCGACGCTTTCCGCCTTTGAAGATTCTACGATTTCCATGTGTGCGCACCTAAATCTACTTCCCAGCCGCCGCCGTTCGACACGGGATAGCGCTGTACAGTACGACGGTCGAGGACCGATGGATGGGCTGAAGGGTCGAGGGACCGACGATGCCGACTCTGCGGCCGAGCCACCCTGGTCGGAAGAAACCGCGGGTCGGGTTTCTTCTGCGGGTCACGGAGGTCAATCTGTCTCCCAACTGCTTCAAGATCAAAAGCCAATTTGTCACGCCGTCAAAATATTATTGAGCAGCCGGGAACGAAGGGGCGAAGAGCCATGCGGGCCTCTAGACCCACTCCCCCCAGGACAAGAGAACGGACCATGCAGGCCACGCCCGTTGAAACAACTCCTGGGCGTTTATTAGTAATACGCCGTCCGAAGAAACTGCCCTATTATCGCCCGAGGTCCGTTGGAATGTGTTGCGCATATAAAGACGACAATAAATCGCGAAAAGGCAAAAACAGATAATTCCTCCGCAAATGATTCTCCTCCGAACAGGGTGTTGTACGTCGTCGACGCCTCAAACGGGGGAAGGGGAGCACAGAGGCCCCCCTGGGTAGCCCAGGACCAGGACGGCGGGTCCATGCGCCTCTCGTCGTTTCGATGCACTTTCGCGATCGAGTTAAACTGTTTTACCGCCGAGGGCTTTAGAGGCGATTGAATTTTATAGCGCAATTCGTTTTCGACGACGGAATCACTTTTCAACCGGATCTTATCGGTAACTGAGCGGACGGTGGCTGACGAATGAAAACTCTGCTGTAAAATGTTACACCTTTGGTCTGCACACGACGTGTCGACTGCTTTATGCCGATAATTGTATTTCCCGATGCTGGAACTATAGCGTTAATCTCGGGCCTTGCACCCCTCCCCTACCCCCGCCTGCAGTTTCCTTTTATACCTATCACAGCTATAAACCGAGTTTCAACAAGACGCAGCAATGGAGTAAACTCTCATGTAACAATATCACATATTTTTAACAGCTTCGTTGGTCGGATCTTAGTCGTCATCCTCTGTCTACGTGGGAATTATTTGAAACCTTCGAATGTAGCAGTCTATTAAAAAAAAGCCCTTCGCTGTTTTTCTACCGAAGATTGAAAGAGATCTTAAAAATAGATTTTCGTCGAATGCGCCAAAGTGTGTTTATACAAACACGATACTTGAGTACTCGATAAGATTTTAGGGTTCATGCATCGACACCCACTCAGAAACATTCCACGATCCTGAAAATCTCAGAAAATTGTTCTGGTTAAATATTCGTCTATCCCTTTAAAAGATCTTGAAGCTGGCAAATCAGTCCTGAGGATAAAGGATATCACGTGACCGGTATATAGATCGACGCCGACTATCAATACAGAACATGCAATGAAGACTCAATTCGTGGCTGAGCAGATTAACTTCGCTAGAAATATGTCACTAAAGTGCTCACTACCGCGTCTTTTATTGAACGAGTCTGCGCCAAGTAAATTAAAATTCGATTAATTCAGATTCCGTTGCTTGACAACATTCGGATTTATCAAGACATCACGTGACATATACGCGCGATTCTCTGATGCGTGACGTAATATCCGATTGTGACGTAACATGTTCTGCGATTTAGCAAACTTCGGCCACGTGATATTCATTCAGTTTAGAACTTCTTACTGTTAATTGTGATATTCAGAATTAATAATAATAATAATAATAATAATAATAATAATAATAATAATAATAATAATAATAATAATAATAATAATACAAGTTATGTAACGTAAGTAAAACTTGTCTTCACTCTTATTCGTTGCTTGCGGGCAAAGGATTAGTTAGAAAGACATTCCACTGGAAATGACCCAACATGCGAGTGACCCTGACGGTGACGATTTATCAGAGGATATTTCCCGAGAGAATGACGTCGAAAGTGACGATTTATCTGAGGATGTTTCCCTGAGAAATTACGTCGAAAATGACGATCTATCAGGGGATATTTCCCCAAGAAATGACGTCGAAAATGACGATCTATCGGGGGATATTTCCCTGAGAAATGACGTCGAAAATGACGATCTATCAGGGGATATTTCCCTGAGAAATGACGTCGAAAATGACGATCTATCAGAGGATATTTCCCAAGGGAATGACGTCGAAAGTGACGAGCCGTCGGAGAAAAGTGCCCTGCAAGAACCGGTCAAGATCGTTCTGAACATCGGCGGCGTTCGCTACGAGACCCTGGCGTCGACGCTAACCGGCAGAGACCCGGACACTCGCCTGGCCGAGGTGGCGCTGCTGCACGACCATCTCGACGCAGAGGAATACTTCTTCGACCGCAACCCAACCGTCTTCAAAGCGGTGATCGAATACTACCGCAGCGGTAGTTATAGTTGGTAGCCACGCTTCGAATCGTCCATCACCATCGTTATATTCCTTTCCTCTGTCTCTCCCTTTGGCATGTATACAGTATATAGGCCTATATATACATGTGGCTATATAGACGGCGTCTCATTAAATCGCGATCCCTTGTATTTTGGTTATAAGTTTTCCAAATGAAGTCAGATTTCGATGAAATCAATGTGTTTGCTAGAAAATTTGCTTTTAGAAGATATGAGTATGCGACACCGTGTATTATTATTATTATTATTATTATTATTATTATTATTATTATTATTATTACTACTACTACTACTACTACTACTACTACTACTACTACTACTACTACTACTACTACTACTACTACTACTACAAAATACATGTGTGTATGAATGTATGCATGTATACGTCAGGTCAGGTATTTGTTCTCCAGCTGTGTCTAGCTATCGACTTTTCTATGAAATCTCTCCAGAGTTCTTTGTCTTTTATATTTACACCGTATATATATATATATATATATATATATATATATATATATATACTCTGTCTCTGCCTGTCTGTCTGTCTGCCTCTCTCTGTCCTCGAATTCTCGCCGTGTCTGTATTGGCAGGTGAGCTGCACATGCCTCCTGGCATCTGCGGCGTCAGCGTTAAGAAGGAACTCGAATACTGGAACCTGAGAGAGACGCTTGTCGAACCGTGCTGTTGGGAGAGGTACTGCTCTGGCGTAGACTGTCAGGCGATCATTGCCGAGGTGAGCAAGGTATCGGAACTGGAAACAACGGAAAACCGGTTGATGAAGACGCTGACTGGCTTTGCCAGATTTCGACTGACTGTCTGGTGGCTTATGTATCGCCCGCACACGTCCACGTGTGCCTGGGTTCGTAGCCTCTAATATATAGATACAGTTAAACGGAACATTGCGCGCACAATAACGTGATTACTGCTTATGCTGATGTTCGGTTTATTTATAAATGCAGTATATAGGCTTAATTTAAGACCACCTGACATTCAAATAAATATAATAAGAAGCAAGAACTCTTTGGTTTGGGAAACTGTTTTCGGTCACAGCAGACACACGAAAGTAAAATTCTATATTCCTGACAAAGATTAAGTTGATCGCCATTGCCGCGTCTTCTGTTGTCGATGTAGACTAAGCAGCGTCTATATATAGGGCCTATATACGCTAAATAGCAATTAATTAATTAATTATGAAAATTAATCATGAAAAGTATAGCAGTTTGCCCACTATAGGAAGTCTCTTATGCATGGGTCCAATATATATATAGGCTTAGTAGCAAAACTATAGCAAAGCGCGTTCAATTCGACGCGCACTTATATAATAACGTTAGGCCTATAAAAAGGCCGTTGCGTATTCTGTCCTGCGGGCATGGGGGAGGGGGTGTCAGCCCATTCCCTGGTCGATACCGACCCCCGGGCGTTCGAGATAGATAAGATTTAGATGGGAGCAATAGTACGATTGCCCGCCGCTCTTTTTGAAAATTCGATCGCTTTACGTCTCGCTGTATATATATATACGCTATATAGTATTCGCACAGACGTGTTTGCCTATACTATATTATAATATATATATGTATGTGATAATTATAGGCATATATATATATATATATATATATATATTGAAATTCCCATTGTAGGTTTATTGGATCATTTCGATGCTGTTCATAACGGCTGCGACCATCGGATGTTGTCTGGAAACGATCGGTGAGCTGCAGGACGAGGACGGCATCGCTGCCTTCCAGAATCGCTGCAACGCCAGCTCCTCCACCTTCTTCGTGGCCGACGTCGATCATCTGATTCCCCAGCCGTCCATCGGGCTGCGTGTCCTCGACTACGCGTGCAACGCCTTCTTCACCGTCCAACTGGCCGGCCGGACGTTGGTTTCGCCGGACCTCCTGGCCTTCCTTCGATCGCCCCTGACCGTCATCAACATCCTGGCCTTGATACCGTTCTACATGCTGGTCGTCGTCCACGCCTCCCTAGATCACTGCGATACTCACAAACTTCGCTTCGCCATCGAAACCGCCTACGTGTTGAGCATAATTCGAGTGTTTCGAGTATTCGAGATTCTGGCGCATTTCGAACCGTTCCTGGTTCTCGTTCGAGCGCTACGCAGCAGTCTCTACGAGCTGGTCATTCTGCTAATCGTCGTGCTCACCTGTATCTTCGTATTCGGCGCTCTGATCTTCTACGCGGAAGGCCGGATGGTTGATCGCGAGACAGCCTTCGTCGACATACCGATCGGCGTCTGGTGGGCCTTCGTCACGATCACCACCGTCGGATACGGCGACATCGTTCCCAAGACCACCACCGGGTACGTTATTGGTGGGGCGTGCGCACTGGTCGGAGTGGTACTATTCACTCTTACGATTCCAATTCTGTCGAGCAGCTTCTCGTTCTTTTACGATTATTCCAGAACACGTAACGAGAAGCCTGTGACGAAGAAAGCCCGCCAAACGACGCCGGTGCGACTGCGGCAGCGACGAAGGAACAGCGCAAAGACATTCCCGCTGGAAGGTAACGACGAGGCGACGACCCTCATTCAAGACAGTAGCCCCCCGTCAAAAGAAGACGCAGACGCAGATGCTGCGGCTGCGGCAAAGGAAGGGCTCGAAGACATTTCCGATGGGGAGGGAACGACGAGGCAGCTACCCCCATTCAAGACGGTAGGGCATTTTCTTCAGGAATGACAATTCAGAAGACGAGTAACGCGAGAGAGAGAGAGAGAGAGAGAGAGAGAGAGAGAGAGAGAGAGACGCAGTGAAATCGACAGCTTAGGCCATTCTGTTGGACTACGTCAGTTCCAAACTTCCAGATCAGCTGCCATTTTAGAAACAAATATATACGGAAGACGCTCGCAATCTTCATCCTGCGGAGGGGTGGGCAAAGAAAATCGATTTATTATTAAATTCTTAAAGACAGTGAACGCCACAGAAAACGCCAGTAAAGGAAACGCTGAAGCGAATCGTCAGCGGCTTAATCGAAGGAGTGCAGAGTTGCAAACGACCAAACACACCGGAAACGTGCGACCATTTGGAGAGATAATTGCTTACGTGCTTACTTTTCCGCAGACCGGAAGCGCCTATGTGTTAAATGGCGAGCGGCGCGAAATCAACAATAACACGTGATTGGGATTTTTAATTAGCTTTTATTTTATACGTGCTTTGCAAAGCTTCGTGGTACATTTCGTGCGTATTATTCATTCAATTTTTATTAAGTAAAAATATTGCTAATCAGAGTTTCTGTGTATTGTTTGAAAAGCCGGGGCATTTAATTTACAGGAGGCCCGATAAACAAGTAAGATCGCAGTTGTTTACATAGACAGCTAAATTGTCACAGGCTAAGAAGGAGCCAATTTTAGCCAAAGGCCAAAGCGCTTTAAATAAAGTGCAATGTCGGTATTTAACGTAGATATGTTAGTCGATTGGCACCGATTCGCGGTAGATGTAAACGCTATGAAGTCCAACCGAAGCTTCAGAATAATGAACTAAGCCAACAATTATTATTATTATTGTTATTATTATTATTATTATTATTATTATTATATAGAACTTCGATAGCGCCATTTTAGTAACGCACTTGGCATCAGCTGATTGTAGCTCGGATGTGAATCGTTATCCCCGCAGTCAAATCCAATAAGTAAGTCCGTAACAGTATCGGTCATGATAAGTCAGTACCAGTTTGATCGATGATTTGTCTTGATTCAGGCCATTTCTGTATCTTTATAAATAGCGCAGAAAGTCAGTTTGGCTTCGAGGGGACGCAGTTTTAACACGCGGTGCTGCTTTGTGTGTGTGTCTCAGGAGGTGTTTTCATTAACAGTCGCTTAATGATATTGTAAAATTTCACTCAGGCATTTGAACTTTTAAGACTGTGGCTCTTGTTGGTCATCATCGTTGAAAAAAGGTCACAAACTCCGAGAGGTCAAATGGACCCAAACTATCAACAGAGGCTGATTAGGACACAATGCCAGCAGCTGTCATCAGCCAATCAGGTGAACACCACCGTTTACACCTCTTTATTACCTGTTTTAGTAATAACAGTGGCATTGATGATGATGATGATGATGATGATGATGATGATGATGATGATGATGATGATGATGATGATGATGACAGTTGAGGTGATGACGCTAATCATGATCATAACTGTAATAATAGTAATGAAGTTAATAAAATTATTAGTATCAATAGTAATTGTAATAACAGCAACAAAGAACTGGTGTTCATCTATGCTCTGATAGTTTTTAAGGATTTAACAGAAGAAATTTTGCTTGTAATTTGTTTGTCAGCGACTCAGCTGTGAGTCTAGTGACCGCTTTATTCCAAAACGATCGCGTTCCAGATGGAGACTTCGCTTCAGTTCTATTTCAGTAAGTGCAGTTAGTAACGGAACCTTGAATTTAAGAATTTCTCTATTACCTGACCAGGTGAGTTGTTGTCATTTGTTTTCTGTGCAATAGATGGCGATGCAGACTCAGGCGTGACTGCACTTGGGACCATTTGTGCTTCTGAGTGAGGATTGTGTTGATTTGCAGAAATCAAAAACAGATTCAGGAGAATTTTTGAAGGAAAGAGAAGAGAAGGATGACTGCTTTGCCTATTCTTGTCTACTGAAAAACGAACTTCTTGGAACGAGCTACGAGAATTTGCGTTCTGTGGGAGACAGTGTGCCTCTCTCCCCTCCTTCGAAAAAGGAAACGCAGAATCTTTTCCAGGCAAAATTTCTTTCTCTGAATATAGAAAAAACGGAAGCTTAGCTATTTGTCTTTTGTTGCTTTAACAATTTCTGCATGGCAGCTTCAGAGTACTTCATGAGATTATGTATGAACAGTGTATTATTTGAAACGTATCTTTATTTTTTGCTTTAGTATCAAGTTGGGGATCGCAATACCAAGACATTTGATGATACACCTTATTCTCTTTCTCCTGTTGGCAGAAACAGTCAACGCCTTCTTTATTCCGCAAAAAGGGTAATGCCTAGAATAGAACCTTCCAAAGTTTTGAATCATAGTCCCAAGTCAATGTTGTCGAAACATTTTTCATGTAATGGAAAATTCTTGATTTCCGTTTCCAGTTGCCTTCAGCTTCATGACAGAAGCAATCATTTTTTTATCAGCCAAAATTATTAACCGTCTTTAGTATTTTGTTGTTTTCAAAAGTTTGTGAGAAAAATTCCGAAATCTCCGTTTAAGATTCTCGACGCTCCAAATCTTCCAGACGATTTCTATCTGAATTTGGTCGATTGGTCTTCGCAGAATGTTGTTGCCGTTGGTCTTGACACAAAAGTTTATCTATGGAACGCTACAACATGCGAGGTATGACTGGTATTTGCCTTTTCAGACTGCGTGAAAAGCTTCAGTCTCTGTTGATATTCAATCATTGAGTATTTTTAAATACAATGGGAATTTTTCTTTTTTCTGCTTTGGTTTTAATCTGTTTTGTAAAATGCAAACGGGAAATGCATTTACAAATTTGTCACGCCAGATATCTTGCCTGTTATTTTCAATGTTTTCGCAGAATCCTTCTTTGTTTGTAAGTTCACCTTTTGTTCACTGTTTGCCAAACTTTTGTGTTGGTCCTTCTCCTCCTTCTCTCTCTCTCTCTCTCTCTCTCTCTCTCTCTCTCTCTCTCTCTCCTCTCTCTTGTTAAACTTTGTAAACTTCATAAGTTTTATCTCTGAACTTTCAGATCAGCCACAGTTCAGATGTTTCAACGATTCCAGACGATACTGTCACTTCAGTTTCTTTCAATGAAAGGGTAAGTGACACATCAGTTCTATTCTATTTGTCACTGTCGGATGTTTTATGGTATTGCAACCATGTAGTTTTATGTTTAAAGGTATTTGGTTAAAATTGTGGTTGCATTTTAAGTGTTCAAATGGTTCAAGTCATTCCTCCTATTTTCAGCACCTGTCAATTTTTTACCCCATCCCTAGTATTGCACAACAGATTGGTGACGTCTTCAATCTATGTTGGGAATGTTGGTTGTCAATTTTGGTGAAAACACAACACCTCAGAATTGAAATTAGTATTTGAGATACTACTAGTATGCATGCTTTCCTGTCGGATAATGTTGGAAGTACCGGTACCCCAGCCGAGTTGAGCTACTCGGTAGTTTTGTTTTTATGCTTTGATTCTGACTCTATCTTACAGGGAAATATTCTTGGCATTGGAACATATCTCGGGCACATCCACCTTTGGGACGTTGAATACAACAGGTTCCTTAGCACAAAACGAGTCCATCAGTCAAGAATTGGTACGTATCGTAAAGGAGACTTTTCTAAGTGAACGGCCAGTGAAATATTCTGTTAAAGACATACACAATGCATGCAAGCAAAGGCTGAACTCTGCTGAGATGTTTTGCTTTCTAGGAGTCCTTGCATGGAACGACGAGAGACTCGCATCTGGCAGCCGTGATCGGTCGATTATGCTGTGGGATTACCGTTGCCCTTCGACCACGGGAAGCAGTTTCCTGGTTCATCATCAAGAGGTACTCTGTGTTATTAGAACTGAATCTCATTAAATTTTGGGCATGGAAACATTGCTTGTTTATATCTGTAGTCCCCAAGTAGTAAAATCCATCTCAATGTAACAGCATTGTAAAGGGACTTTCAGTGCCTGATATTATTTCTAAAATCCTCTTTTGTTCTATTATTTGTATAATGAACTTTGCTTCTTTTCCTGTTTTCTCAGATATTATTCTTCTTCCACTGTCTTCTTTTCTTCTCCAGCTGGATTAATTAATCTGTCTGTTTTGTGCTCTGTAGGTGTGTGGTCTTCGCTGGTCACCGGATCGTCGGTTGCTGGCGTCTGGCAGTAACGACAACCGACTGATTTTGTGGGGAATTTCGTCTCTGCAGCCGGTTCACATCTTTACCGAACACACAGCGGCCGTTAAGGCCCTTGCCTGGTCACCGCATCAGACCAACGTTCTTGCCAGTGGGGGAGGAACGGGGGACAAAAAGATCAAGTTCTGGAACAGTCTGACGTGTCGAGAGGTTCACTCGATCGACACTGGTTCTCAGATATGCAGTCTCATGTGGTCAAAAGATACAAACGAGTTGGTGAGCGATGTTTACGCTGCTTTTGAATGCTCACTGTTATTTAGTAAAATTAGAAATATTTTGAAGTCACAGATTTAGACATTTTGAGCGGTTACATGAATACGACTTTAATAAATGGATTTCATCATAACAGTTCTATTCCTTTCTTGAATCTGTTTTGATGGCATATGGTATATCTTGATGTTGTTCTTCTGAGAGACATTTGTTTTGAATTGTTGATGATTTTGTTGGCCTTTTGATAATAATTTCAAAGGAGTGTTTCTCTTATAACAACAGGTCAGCACCCACGGCTATCAGCAGAACGAAATCATTCTTTGGCGTTACCCGTCTATGAGCAAAATAGCTCGCCTTAGCGGCCATTCCTTCAGAGTCCTGTACTTGGTATGTGGTTCATAGTTAATCTGCAGACAGTTTCTATCGATTGCATTTCTACAGTTAAATCTCATTATGATGGTGCAGCCTTCTCTGAGGCTGCTACTTTTAGTGCTTACCATGGTAATTTATATTTCCGTTTACGCTGTTGTAAATGAACTTTTTCGTAGGCTATGTCTCCCGACGGGGAATCGATTGTAACTGGAGCAGGAGATGAAACGCTTAGGTTTTGGAAAGTCTTCCCAAAGAGTCACCAGGAAAAGGCAAGGCTCATGTTGTTGTTGCTTATTGGTTGATATCAAGCGCCCAATTTATTAGCCTTGTAGTTTCTGATTGCTTAATTTTGAAATAGTTATTGTTGTGGAGCATTTGAACTCTCTTAATTCATTTTAAGTTGAAACTTGAAATGTTGTTCTAGCAACCGACTTCTCCGTTGAATATGTTCATGAAGATAAGGTGATGAGGGTCACTATGGAAACGGTGCTGGAGATCATGACATGAGGTGTGCTGCAGAATGACTTTCCTCATTAGGATGCTTTTAAGAACCTGTACAGAAGCAACGTTTGTAAAACCTGTTAAAGTTTTGAAGACGGTGGTTTTCTTTTTATCTTTTTTTTATGATTGACGCGTTCATTTGATCAGAACTTCCGTTGCTCGGTGTCACGTGATTTAAGCGTCACATGACTGTCGATTCAGTGACGTGCTTGGAGGCGTAATCTTGTTTTGTAATGTTACTGTTTAATGCATGATGGTTCCTTGTCTTTGTGCAATGGTGGACTGTCTGTTGAAAGATTTTACACGCTGTTCAATTCGGTTCGTGTCCATATTAAATATAAGTACTCAATTTCAAAGGGTTAGCAAACTTCTTGTATCAACAGTGTGTGAAAAATAGTAAATAGTTGTACCTCTCAGTGTTTATTCTAGGCCTTCTCTGGGAGGAATTCCCCCTCCCCCAAAGTTTTAAATTTGCTACAAAATTGTTTTGGGATTTTGGCTTGGGAGGGGGACATTTTCCCCCAAACATTTTGACCAGGGGTTCCAATTATCTGAAGAGGGGAAAATAAATAGAAAGATGATAACCTTTTTTGCTTGTCAGGGAATTTTGAGAATGAAAAATATATGATGAATGACCTTTTTTGCTTGTAAGGATATTTTCACAGGGGAAAATATATGGATGACCGTTTTATTTTTCCTTTTGAAGATCCCCCCAAACATTTTGTATCCCCCCGATGTCTAGGTGGCTAGAATAAACACTGGTACCTCTGTGGTGAATATGCTGGAAGAAGCCACTGGTCTATTTTAGCAGACTTTTTCTTATAGCAGATATCATTTTATAATAGGCCTAGAACTCTAGTATCTTAGGTTCTGTTTATTTCTTGGATATCAAAATCCCTTGTTTGATTTTACGGTAACACAAATCCAAAGATACAATTCTACATCAAAGAAATCATTTCAAATGCTCTCTCATAGCGCGGTACGACTACACTGGGTCTTGGAAAGCAACGAATAATGGGTCTTTATCCCCGCACAGATTTCATATTTTGCTCTTCAGCCCACCTGTGATTGAATTACTCTGTGGAGCAGTGGCATAGCTACATTGGTGCAAACCGGTGCAATTGCACCGGTCGGACCGCCAGGGTCACTTGTGCAAATCGTGTAAATCCGATAAGTTTTTTGTTGAGGGGGAGGTAGACCTGGTATAGTATTTTCTGCAAGACTGTAACAGGTTTGATATAACTTTTCTACAGAGAATGGTATTGGCAGACGTGTGAATGGCTAGCACTTTTGACAGGCAAGTGAAGAGCACCTAGTAATCAAGTTTTTTTCAAAAATTAGGGCACTATCTCTTGTATATCAAAAGTTCTTGGCATTCAGAATTTTGCCTGTGGTTTTCTCTATTGCGTAAATTGGGAATTTTTAAACTACAGAGAATGGTATTGACAGACGTGTGAATGCCTAGCACTTTTGACAGGCAAGTGAAGAGCACCTAGTAATCAAGTTTTTTTCAAAAATTAGGGCACTATCTCTTGTATATCAAAAGTTCTTGGCATTCAGAATTTTGCCTGTGATTTTCTCTATTGCTTAAATTGGACATTTCTAAACTACAGAGAATTTTTCCCGGCCTTGTCACTTTCCCTCCGGAGTCCAGGAGTCTAGATTAGACACTGGTCCCCATTAAAAGGGGGAGGCGGAGGGAGCGGAAGGGGAGAGAGAGGGGAAAGAAAGGATGGGAAGGGACAGAGCACCGTAGCCAGGGTTTTCGGTCGTCGGGGCAAGATTTATATTTTGCGCTCCTAAATTTTGGCGACGACCTTTTTTTAGTCGTCCACAGAGCACACAGTCAACTTATCTCCATCATCTCCATTTTAGGGCTGATGACCTTTTTGTATTCGTCACGAAGTCAAAAAGGACCTTTTTCTTTTTTTCTGTTTTCACACCCGAAATGCGCCCCCCCCCACACCAGTCGACGCCCGGGGCGGTTTGCCCTCCCGCCCCCAAGCTACGGCTCTGGGAAGGGAGGGGCAAGGAGGGCGGCGGGTTTGCACCGGTCGGAATTTTTTCCTAGCTACGCCAATGCTGTGGAGGTCTCCTACCCCCGCAAAAAACGAGCGCTTCTACCTCCAGGGAGATGATGGGGAGGGGATAAGCGAAATTTTCGACCCATAGCCCCTCGCAAATCGAACGTTGTTAACCACCGAAATGAATCCGGTTGAAATGAAGAGGGGCAACGGCGTCGCTCTTTGGTCGACCGTTCGAATTTTATGCCCTCCAAAGCAGTCGAATTATCTTCTAATATTCGCAGCTGCGTTGTTGACTCTAGCAGCGCCTGCGTTGTGCTGTTAATCGGGTTTATTCGGCTATTTCGGATGACGACAGACTGCGCTGCATGGGCAGAATGTCGGGCTTTTTTTCTATGTTTCCGGCCGATTTGTTCTTCTGTTTTTAGCGTTTGCTTCGCTTAATTCGGCATAATTATGGCCGCTGTCGGACAATTATCGAGTCCTTCCCTTACCCCTCTCTTCCTTCCGTCCCCTGAACACCCCCATCCTCCCCTCCGCCGCTACCCCGTTGCGTGATGCAGACAACGACGCTCCCAAGATGAGTTTAGATTAGTACGGAGGAGGAGAAGGAGGAGTGGGAAGGACGCTGCAGCAGCATCAGCAGCACTGGCGCTGCCATCCATATGTTGCGCAGCAGCAGCAGCAGCAGCTTCCGTGTTCTCCTTCGGGATCAGCTGTCGGCGACAGACGCCGTTTTACTGGTTGACCCGAGAGAGAGAGAGAGAGAGATGCCGCTGTCGCCGACGAGGCGCTTTATTAGCTGGCTGCTGCTGCTGCTGCGGCGGCGGCGGTGGCAGGGGAAGAACTCGGCGCTGTCTTGGCGGCGGCAGCTGAGGTGCGGGTGGGGGTGGGGGAAGCGAGGAGGATCCGTCGTCGTCGTCGTCGTCGTCGTCGTCGTCTTCAGCTGGCGCTTGGATAGGGCGAGCGTTTATTGATCAGAGCGCTCCTTACAGACGGGCGTTGATGCATCCTCCGGAGGGAGGCGCCATCTTCGTCGTTCGCTGCAGACGGACGGACGGACGGAAGAGGGCGCTGTGCTGCGTCGGTCGCCGACGACGACGAAGACACGCTCTCCTCCGAAGCAACGGCGAAGAGTTAGGACCGTCGGTTGTCTGTCGTCGCCCGTTTAGCCTCCTCTCAACAGAATCTCCGTAGTCATCAGGTAATCTGCGCGTCTCTATTACTAAGGATAGAAATATATATATATATATATGTCGTTTGAAATAATTGCTATCTCGTCTTTCTTCGTATTCTTGTCAGAATTTAATACCACAATTGTTCTTAGTGCAGTTATCTATAGATACTGGAGGACTACTTTATGTTTTTTTAGTATTAATTGACAAGAGACTAGAGAATGCTGTTTCCAGATTCAAAGTACATGTATACTATGGAGTTCGTTGCTAATACGTTAACGTTCTGCTACATTGCCAATAATCTGCCACAGAAGAAGAAGAAGAAGAAGAAGAAGAAGAAGAAGAAGAAGAAGAAGAAGATGGGGTCAGGGGGTCATATAATCGCATGTCTTTGCACTTGGTGTTTAACTGCGTTGACTTTGTGTAATTTTTGAAACTGGCGAACGCACACGAATTGTCGGGGCCCTTGTGCACATATACACAGCATATATATATATATATGGACTATTTATAAATATATATAGATATATATGCACTATAAGGCTAGATATTTATATATAGCATACACATATATAAATAGTCCATATATATATATAGATTTATATAAGTATATAATAATATAATTATTATGTTATAATATATTTATATAATATGTTATAATATTAAATAACCCCGCGACCTACTAAACTGAGCCCTGCGACCCACTTTTGGGTTGCGACTTGCGACCCACAGTTTTGGAAACACTAAATTAGAGGAATACCATCCATACATGATGATGCAAATTAAGAGTCATCTTCTTATTGGAAGCGGAACTGACCTGGATCGAATGTGCATATAGGCCTAGTAAGGATCGAAGAGAAACTCTAAAGGCATGAAAATCATAACCCCTTTGCAAATTTGTAATGGTTGATTTGTGATGCTTGAATTTTTAAACTAATGACTGTGTCTTGTATGGTTAGACCTCATGTTCAATCGTAGTCGTAAACTACCATTAAGGCTCTATACTCGGATCCCATCTTTTTGAGAGACTACCATAGGAAATAAGAAGATATAGGGTTTGGGTCGTCACTTTTCATCCATGTTTACCGCCTCTGCATGTGCTTATATTCTAAACTGGTGGGAAAATTGCAAAAAGCGGATCATTGTCCGATAACAGTGTTCTGAGACGTATTAATTTGTTAGCAAATAAGTAATATTGACTTCGGACAAATTCTGGTCGCGTACCAAAGTTTACATTCCCAAGTACAATTTGCACACAAAAATTTCCATGCGCTCACAGACTACAAAGACTACAAAGACTTAGAGCCAAATTGTCCTGGCCGCCATTTCGTAGGACCCTCTGGAACGGTTCCAAAACAGCGTCGAATCATTTTCTCTCTCTCTCTCTCTCTCTCTCTCTCTCTCTCTCTCTCTCTCTCTCTCTCTCTCTCTCTCTCTCTCTCTCTCTCTCTCTCTCTCTCTCTCTCTCTCTCTCTCTCTCTCTCTCTCTCTCTCTCTCTCTCTCTCTCTCTCTCTCTCTCTCTCTCTCTCTCTCTCTCTCTCTCTCTCTCTCTCTCTAAGGCCAACGTTTAGTCTCTGAACATTTTCGCAAATGTTGTATTTATATAAGGGCAGCCCGGCCTTATATTTATTCTTGTTTCGATTGCATGTAGAACTGGACGATCAAAGATCATAGATCATAGATCATAGGCCATCAAAACGAGACTTATTCGATATTCGATATCTATGACAGTTTCGAGTTTGATTTTATCTGTATCTTTTTGTGAATCAGGTGTTGCCCTGTAACTCGTTTTGAAGCGGCTATGATGATGATGATGATGATGATGAAACTACTGGAGTCGTTGAACATCGTCGTATTGGGAATTCTTCTACAAAACACCCGTTCTGAGTCTTATGGTTAGTACTTTGATTAACGTTATATAGGCCACTTCGAATTTTGCAGATCCATTGAGTTCTACGTCGTGCGAAAACCGTAGGCTCTGATGGAGTCGCATAATAAATAATAATAATAATAATAATAATAATAATAATAATAATAATAATAATAATAATAATAATAATAATAATAATAATAATAATAATAAATAATAATAATAGGCTAATGTGTTTATCGGAATTCAAATGATTCGAAAGTCCACCGCAATGCTCTTGATAGAGCAGCGCTGAATATCGAATCATTGTATAGTTTAGACAAGATTAGATTTAGCGAAGCTTCATCCAACAGCCCAACAGCAGCAGCAGCAGCAGCAGCAGCAGCAGCAGCAGCAGCGTAGGCATTACGTAGGCCCGCTGTATCCGCAGAGAGCAGCGTCGGCTAATGCCTGATACATTGTCAGACAGCGTGTCGTGCATACGAAATATATTGGATCTAGTCGCTGCCATTTCTACGTTGTATACTATATAGAAGTTCTATTTGTCGAGGGGGTTGGCGGTTTGACCCCTCGCTGGTTGAGTCCCTTTGCCGGAGGTTAGAAATTCTTGGGTGCGAGTGGTTCGTCCCTTCCTCCCCCCCCACTGCTTCGAGGAAAAGGCGTCGTCGGCCGGTGGTCGTATAGGCTAGGCCTATAATGTTGGAACGTAAAGATCGCGAATGACTTTTGCAAGCGTTCGTCGTCGTCGTCGTCGTCGTCGTCGTCGTCGTCGCTCGTGTCTCTGTATAGCCTATATAGGCGTCTCTCTATGTCTGGAACCCGAGGCACGGAATTTGCGTCAACTGCAATCCTCGTCTCTTTGATTTAGTGAAAGAAGAAACGACAGATTACAAGAGAAGCTTCTCTCACATTCTCCACTCAAAATCAATGTCTTCGAACGTAAATGTATTGAACGAAATGCAGCCGACGGCAAAATATCGCCTTTATAATGGCGTCCTAGGATATATATATATATATATATATATATACAAACTATATATATTCTAAATTACCAATTTAAAATGCCAGCTATATATATATATATATATACTTTAAACTGCAGTGAATTTATTCTTCTAAATTAAGTTGTCCAATAATACACGAGAAATGCTACTAAACCAGCTATTATTATTATTATTATTATTATTATTATTATTATTATTATTATTATTATTATTATTATTAGTTAGTTATTATTATTATTATTAAAGCAAAACTGCGTATATAGAGGAGTGAGGGACATTTTCTGCATAGGATGTTCCTTGCAGTGGATGACTTTGGAAGGGTGAGCGGTCGTTTCAATTGCTTTGTCATTTCGTGAACCAAATCCAGGTCTCTTCTTCTTTTCCAGACAGTCGACTCTCTCAGCCCAACACAGTGTGTCCACAGTGTTTCCGGCGCTGCATTCCGTTTGTTTTTGCGTCGCCGAGTGTTCTATTTATAGTCGAATGAGTGTGATGACGTCATGCACTGGAGTTGCGCTTCATATTAATACGTCATTAAGTGTCCGTCATATAGGCCGAGCACCAGGAGGGCTCGGTCGGTCGGTCGGTCGGTCGGCCTGGCGGGGCGCTGCAGGGCCCCAGACGCTGGCCACCGCCGCCGCAGCCGCCGAGGAAGAAATTTATTCACGTCTTTCGAGTAGATTGCATCTGTTGATCAGATCTTGTGGAGGAGGAGGAGGAGGAGGAGGGTGCGATGTTCGCTGCATCGTCGTCGTCGTCGTCGTCGTCGTCGTCTCCTGGGACTGGTTCCGTGCTCTCCTCCTGTGTACCGTTTATCAAGGCTCGTCTTATTGGATTTCTTGCGAAATGGAACCATCTGCTCCGTTCGTCTATACGTCTGCCTCTCCGTCTGCTCCGCCGTGTCTGTGCGTCTGCGTTTGGGCCGAGCACGAGGACTTCTCGGCACCCCTCCCCCACCCCACCCCACCCCACCACATCCGACATTCGAAGCAGCAGCAGCAGCAGCAGCAGCTTCCTCTGCGGGGACTGACTTAGTTGACCGCTTATTGGAATGGAAGTAGTGACCGGCAGGCTCAAGACTACTAAGGATTCTTCGGAGAGAGAGAGAGAGAGAGAGAGAGAGAGAGAGAAGCAGCTTCTGTGTGCCGTTAATCAACCGTCTAAACCAGATACTTACACGAGAAATGTGAGGGGCCGTTCAAAAACACCAGAAAACCGAATTTTTCTCATTAAACGAAGCTCTACAACGAAACAGGACTGTAAAAAACAAGCAGGGAGTAGCCAGGGATTCAGAATTATAGAGGCGCCATCATGACCTCTGCAGGTGAACTGCGTCTGGTGTGACTTAGGGGAATGTACTTCCTCTCGCTGCGTCAGTATTTTTAGCAATATTAGAATTAGACCCAGTTGTTCAAAGACCGCATGACCACATACCGCTCCCCCCCCAATGGCATTTTCTCATTTGTTTTGCCCGACACTCATGAATCCACCTAGGCCTAAGCAGAGGATGACAGAGGATGACCCTTAATTGTGGCTCTTCGCTATACACCTTAGATAAGGAAGATGCTTAAAAATTGTAAAAACATGGACATTTATACGAATTACCGTGAATAGAGAAAAATTTCTGAACTAGAAATCGACGTACATGTAGAGTATATTTTCTATTTCAATCGATATTCTACATTGCAAATACATATAACACTATTAGGCTTTAGGCTGGTTGAGTTCGGAAAAATCTCTCGAAGAGAAGATGTCCATAATTATACGAATGTCGCTTATGTCCATCGGCGGAGCTCTTCTTGTGCTCTGTCGATAATTGACATCTCTTGAGTCTTGACGCAAATGTCAGACATGAAGTCTGCGATTTGTGCATCCACGAAACGCTGCCACGTAATGGCGGTCTTCAGTGGCGACGCATTATGCCTCCGGTCCCCCCGCCCCGTAGCATACACCGCCGCCGCCGCCGTCGCCATTAGGCCTCGCGTATACCACCGGGTCTTCTAGACACGAAAGCTGCGAAACGAACCTGCGACCATTTGCCCCCGCCGCAGTCGACCCTGTAATCAGCCGAGATATCGAGCAATTACGCGGTCGCGGAGAATATGCTTCCTGCTTTTACCGCCAATTTCTCAAATCTAGCAGTTTGTGAACTGAATTTTGTTTACCAGCGATTATTTTTCACACAAGAAAGCTGTTAGGGCGGGGGGGGAGGGGTCAGAAGACCACTTCCACCCGAAAAATTTTCAACGTCTGGTGGAATGGTCAGTCCCCGAGGTAACGCCCCTGAATTTCGGAGTCTGTTAGTATACGGTCGACTGAGTCATTTGACAATTTCTGTACTCTATTAGTCAGAGGATTTGTGGTGACAGTGCAGAGTATCCGGTGAATTGAACTGGACAGTGACTATTGAGAGAGCCTAGCACTGGACGATGTATACTGCACTTAAAGACACCTTACACGTCGCCCTATAAGAACATTTCGTGATCTTCCATCTGTAAAAGAATTCACGCTTCGGATTGTATTTCGTTTAAGCAGAACATTTATAGAAAACCTGTCATAATAATTCTATACGAGGTACGACATACATCGTTGCTACCGACTTCTTTCCTTTCGCTATAATAATAATAAGTTTAGCCTACTCTGCTGTGGCATGGGTGGGGGTGGGGTAGGGGGTGGGGTGCGTGGACGGAAGGCCTCTTTCCCTTTTCGTTTCCTGTTCATGACTTATCGATTGGAGAGGACTCAATGTCCAGTAGTTATACGATGATTTCTATATTATAGGCCAACACATTTGCGTCACTCGAACATGCTTTTCATTTTCTTAGGATTTTCTGTAGGCTATAATTGTTCTCACGCACAGGCAGAAGCACACGTCATGTGGTCAAACACATTTGAGGTGGCAGGCAATGGGTCACTCAGAATGACCAATGTGACCCACTGAACCCTTGACCAATGACCTTTTCCATCTTTGGTCAGACAACATGTCCTCCCCTACTCCCCACCTGCCTATGGGGATGGCATTGGATCTGGTCTGTTTTGAAAATAACTATAACTGAGTCTACTCTTTTTTAAAAAAAAAAGCTGGACACTTTGCTCGTCTTATCTGAGCACAGAGGTCGTTTCAGACGACATTTGCCAATGCCTCGGCCGCCAATTTCTGGTCTCCGCGCGCTTGTTTACGGGCGAAACAGGCGACCATCGGACACTGCACGGGACAGCTCTCATGCAGATCCGATATTCGATAGGCTCTGTTGTTGTTGGTCGAGATAGGCGAAAATTGGTCTCCGCTGAGGAGACTGCGTTCCCGGAATTTCGATGCGGAATTCTGTGGGTGGAGGAGGGGCGGAGGAGGGGGCGGAAGGCGGACTACCGTGTGACTGAATTTCTGTTTTCACAGATGAGTGGCTCGATTGTCTATAAGCTGGGCATAAGCTCCGCGAAATAGCGAAAATGCCTCTCGCTGTTTTCCGACAATTTAAACATACATACATACATACATACATACATACATACATACATACATATGAGAGAATGTGTAGCTATTAGTAGGAATGATGTTATCGTTTGTGTTGTATACATTTTATACCCTCTGTACTTAATTCCCGCAGGTCTAATAAAGAAAAAATATATGCTGTATGTATATATATATATATATAGTATATATATATATATATATATGCTGTGTATATGTGCACAAGGGTCGCGATGGAGTAGCAGTAGGAATCTTGCCTTGCAACCGAAGGGTAACGGGTTCGAATTTGACCCTGCATAGCAACTGCGTAGTGACCTTAGGCATCCATGACTTGCGCCAAACTTACGATTCATCACTTTGTGAATTACTTAATGATGATGATGATGATGATGATGATGATGATGATGATGATATAATAATAATAATAATAATAATAATAATAATAATAATAATAATAATAATAATAATAATAATAATAATAATAATAAATGCATTTAGAGCATTGTTAAAAACGACTTCCCATTGGTGGTTATAGGAAGTCGACATTTGCTGTGCGTTCGTTGTTTCCTTCAGAGCCTCCTAGGATCACGATTGCCCCTCTGAGCAAGAAAGTGGCGGAGAATGGCGTCGTCAGTTTTATCTGTCGATCGACTGGTTCCCCGCGCCCAGAGGTCGTCTGGCGCAGAGGGGGACGGAGGATCAGTCTAGACCACGTCGACGTCATCGCCCTTCCGGACGGAAGTGGATCCGTCCTCAGGATAGAGGCGACGAAGGCGAGCAGGGACGAAGGCCTGTTCGAGTGCGTCGCTAGCAACGGCGTGGGGGAGTCGGCCGTTGCTACGGCCGTTCTCGAAGTCTACACCGAGGCGCAGAGTGAGTCCGTCGAAGGAGGTTCTATATATATATATATATATATATATATATATATATATATATATATAAATATATATATATATATAAGAAGAGGCATATATATATATATATATGAGGTTATGTCTTTTGCTTTCTATGGTCTAATCTTCTTAATGGCATGTCGTGTGGGAGGATTTGGAGGCGCACTTTATGGACACCTGGCGACCGGATTCGGATATTAAACACCTGTCGCGTCCAGCTGCACAGCGCCTTGTGGATAGTCAATTTGGAGAATGGCATTATGTACACTGTATAGGACCGGGGATCTTCGATGTATGTACTGTACGTCCATCGGCTGACAAAGAAGGCTGAGAGAAATACGGCGACGCAGTTTAACGACTGCTTGATTAAAATAGCACTGCAGAGCCGCGGTTGTGGAGTGTGTGAGTCGTGGAATGTGGTCGTATGAACTGGTTGCTTAATGGGGCTATTTCCAGCATCCCCGTTAACCATAAAGCCTGTCAACTGGGCACCTTGTTGTTGTTGTTGGCAATTATTGACGAAACGTCTCTCTGTGATGCAAGGACTTCGCTAAATCGGTATTCAACGACCTTTCCTATAAATAATGCTTTTTCATCTGTTTCTATACTGCAACTATAGGAGATAATAAGACGCTTCATTCTCTCTCTCTCTCTCTCTCTCTCTCTCTCTCTCTCTCTCTCTCTCTCTCGTTGCTTAATGTACCGATGTTTCTTTTGAGTCTTACTATTAATCAAACTCTTTCGTCGGTTGTTTCGTTTTTGTATCTTCAATTGTCTGTTATTTGCGAAATTCTCTGAGGAATTTTGACAGGAAAATGGATCCAAGTCTTATTAAGTTTACATCGAACACATCTCCTCGAATTTCCTGTTCTGTTCCTCGATATTTGATCTTTAGAAATGACACCTTTGCACTACAAATACAAAGATATACATACTATTATTATTAGTAGTAGTAGTAGTAACTAATGCTATAGAAGTACATACTACTACTACTACTACTACTACTACTACACTACTACTACTACTACTACTACTACTACTACTACTACTACTACTACTACTACTACTACTACTACTACTACTACTACTACTACTACTACTACTACTACTACTACTACTACTACTACTACTACTACTACTAATAATAATAATAATAATAATAAAATACCAGCCCTACGTGATAATGCTGACCATTAGTGAGCTAAATCCGTAGAATTTACCCGATTTATTAGGACAGTCGCATAACAATTATCGTAAGCAGAGTGCAGGGAGAAAGGCGTCTATGTTGGGATTGGTGCCGTGGATCATAGGCGGATTTAGAGTTTAATATTTTTGGGTAGGCTAGCATGGGGGTCAGCATGCCATCCAGCACGCGACAGACCTGGTGTTGATGGAAAAAACTATTTGTTTTGTTTTGGTGGGATTAGTTGGGTATAGGCTTAAGCCTATATATAGCCTAGCCTTTGATAAAATCCGCTTATGCACCGTGGACGTGTCTTTGTCGCTGTGGTTGTCTTCCAGTTCCTCCTGGATATCCGCGTATCGTCGAAGGCCCGACGCTGAAGGCCGTCGAGAAGGACAAGGACATTGGCCTCGGATGCAACGCGTCCGGATATCCGGAACCGACCATCTCCTGGCTGAAGGACAGTCTTCCGGTCAACGTCTCTGACCCACGACTCAGAATACTTCCCACCGGTACAGAGACCGTCATATCTGCTATATCAGCATACTCAGTTGTAACGAACAGAGCTTCTATAGCGCCACTCCAGAGAATAATACTCCGACACGTAGTTCATATACAGTGTTTTAAGCTGTTTGCCGGGGATTAGGGATTTTGCGGTCAAACCGAACATTTTCGTATTACCCGTCTCAGACCACAGAATGGTCGAGAACTGCTTTGGGGGTGGGAAGGGTCCCAGACCCCTGCACTGATTTTAGAACAGCATATGAGATCAGAAATTGCGTTTTTGATTTCAAGGAACCCTGCAGATTACAAAGAGCACAGAAACGGACGAAGGAAAGTACGAATGCGTCGCCGAGAATAGGAACGGAGTCGCTTACTCATACGGAGCCAACCTTTACGTCAGAGGTGATGATACTCACTGTCTCGTAGATACTTTCCGTTCAGTACTCTAGTCCCTCCCCCCCCCAAACACACACAAACACACACGCTGATCTATTACCTACGGAGATTCGAATATTATTAAACCCTTGGTTGGCGTTTATGTTTTAATACAGTGGTGTGTGAGCGGACACATATCGTGTTCCAACTGTAATAATTTTCTGACCTTCGTTGTAATTACTTTCCTCCTTTATCGTCTATTCTCTATCGTCATTCGCATTAAAGATAGATTTATGCATGCTATATTCTACAATATTATTACTATGTAGGCCTACATGGTATACAATATAGTAATGTATTGTTGTATGCGTAATGTGGTCGTAAAATGTTCATAAGGCTGCTTCTGTTGTCGACGAACGATGAAACTGGCGCTCGGAAATTACTTACTCTTGATGCCAACCAGCAATCGAAAATAAATTTTAAATTATTTTATACATAATAGTTATAATATGAAACTAGTTAGGCTATAACAGCGAATTCCAAACTGACGTTGCTTAGTCAACAGTTTCTATATTTCATATTTCATGGCAGACAACTTTCATTGTCTATATAGTGTCTGTCTTTGAGAGTTTGTTCTTCGTAAAAAGCTCACACTTCGTGCTCTGTTGAATTCGACAGTCAGACGCGTACCTCCCCACATCTTCCTCCACCCGGAAGACGTCGAAGTCATGCCAGGAAGTGACGTCAACCTGACGTGCGCGGCGTCAGGGTCTCCGAAGCCTTACGTCAAATGGCGTCACGGCAGCATCGAACTGACGAACGAGAATGACGTTCCCCTCGGCAGAAGCGTCTTGACGCTGAGCGGCGTCAAGGCGTCGGCCAGGTACACGTGTGTCGCGTCATCGGAACTGGGAAACGTCGAATCAGAAGTCAAGGTGACCGTCAAAGGTAGGAATCCACGAATTGATTATCATCGATGGTTTATTATGACGATATATATATATATATATATATATATATATATATATATATATATATATATATATATATATATATATATAGAGAGAGAGAGAGAGAGAGAGAGAGAGATTCGTTTGCCAAGTACAATAGAAACTACTGAACCACCAAGATCCAGGTTTTCCATCTGGAATCGTCCCCAGCTGGAAGCGATGGAAATTAAAGCAAATAATGAGTCTCTATTGTGCACTTGACTGCGTGTCGTGATGGATGACGTGTAATCCCTCTTGTGGGTCCGGGCACCGCCGCCGCCCCCTTCCCCTCCCCCGCCGTCCCCTCGGCGAAGACGCAATCAAGCGCTGCCGGTCGAATCGATCTCGGGTGCCCAGCGTGCGTCGGAGATATTGGGTTCCCGGGTCTTTGCTCTCTTCAACCGATCATCGTCTGTGGTAAATCGCCGTCACCGACGAAATAGCGCTGGCTCTGGCGTCGAGTGTTGTTATGCACAGCCGACTGCAGCGGCGGCGGCGGCGGCGGCGGCGGCGGCGGGCGGTGCTCTGATCTTCGGCTGGTATCGTTCGGCTGATAAGGCGTTCGACCGCGCTTTATCACTCGCGTTCAGGTCGCGCAATAATTTCGGCTTCGGTTTTGTCATTTCGTTGTGTCATGTTTTCCCTGTCGTCATCATCATTGTCGTCGTCGTCGTTGACTCGTTATAATCATCTGTCATCGAGAACCTTTAGCAGGTGCTTTAGCAATGCATAAATAGTCTGTGTGACAAATCTTCGATCTAAAGCAGGCATAGTTCCTGGAAACCAGATTACTCGGGGTGGGTGGGGGGTGGGGTGGGATATTGCGATTTCAATTGGGTCAAACAGACCGGCTGACAGATTTCCATCAAGGTAAAATCTGGATGACTATGTGCGTTGCTATGACGACGCCTAAGACCTTCCCTCTCGTGAACTCTGACCTCGTTTTCTGCCTATCGCCGAAGCTCTTCCGAACCCTCCGTCTGACCTGACCGCGTCCGAAGTGACGGGTCATTCGGTGCGACTGTCGTGGAAAGCGCCGAACGGGGAACCAGTCGATTCGTACAACATCCACTTCCGCCGGAAGAACTCGTTGGTCGGTCAGACGATGGACGAGATCCAGAACATCCGCTCGACGGAATACGTCGTCGACAATCTCGCCCCTTCCTCCGTTTACGAATTCTTCGTCGCCGCCGCCAACAACATCGGCCGCAGTATCCTCAGCGCCGCTCTCGAAGTCCCCACCGGAGAATCAGGTACGAGAGACAGACAGAGAGAGGATTTGGTTTTGAAGATCTTTGGTTTAATTTTAAAGAGCATTTCAACGCTTCCATTGATGCAGTATTATTGTTTATAATTTATAAGTTTTAGAAACTACCAAAGGCGTTCACCGTATATGGGTTGGACGTTGACTTAATCCTTAGGAGTGTCTTTCAACTCAAAGTTCTGTTCCCGCATGTCTCATTCACCCTTTGGCTCTGAGCCCCTTTTAGGCAATCGTAGCCTCCAATATGAAGTCCATTACTTTCAATGACCGAAGGTTTGACGGTATCCTCGAAGGGCCCATGATCGGTGTCTCCTCCTTCTTGCCTTTAGGACGGCGGTCAGTCACGGCTGTGACGTACGTCTTCACTGTCCGTAGACACAACGCAACGGCGCTATATCATCAACAACGGTCAAGCACCGTTGTCGGTTGACTGGACACGCTGTCTCTGTGAACGACGCGTCCAGTATATTGGCTTTGTCATCGACATCTTCAGTTGAGCGAATCTCTCCAACTGCCCTTCTGTCCCTCTGTCCCTTTGTCCCTTTGTCCCTCTGTCTATCTGTCGCTGTGCCCTTCTGTCCCTCTGCCCACCCTAAACGAGATGATCGGTGGATGTATGCCAGGGAGAGAGGGGAGAGGGGAGAGGGAGAGAGCGGGGGCTGACTCCCCATAATGTCAGCTGAAAGAGCAATGATCTTTTCCGCCAGATGGTTTTTATTTTTAATTTCCAGGAGCATTAAAGAGAAATACAGACAGACAGACAGACAGACAGACAGACAGACAGACAGACAGACAGACAGACAGACAGACAGACAGACAGACAGACAGACAGACAGACAGGCTTGCGGGCAGACAGGCAGAGCGAATTATTTCTAGAGTCGAAGCATACTGTTAATCTGAAAATTAATTAAATTTTCAAGTGTATATATATACAAACAGTGATATGATATATATATATATATATATATATATATAGTCTTCAATGCATAGGCCTTATTATATATATATCCAGGACGCGACAGACCTGAGTGTTGATGCATCTGAAAAACAATTTTTTGTTTTGGTACAAACAGTTATGATATATATATATATATATATATATATTTAATAAAATCCGCAGTCTTCAATGCATGACCCTATATTATTATTATTATTATTATTATTACCTTATTATTATTAAAAACAATTTTTTGTTTTGGTTATTAGTTATTAAGCCTATTATTTTAATAAAATCCGCCTATTGTTTGTGTGTGTGTGTGTGTGTGTGTGTGTGTGTGTGTGTGTGTGTGTGTGTACGGAACAGTGCCGAGTGGTCCGCCACAGAATTTCACGGCGATGGGCATAAGTTCGGTGGCCGTTCGTCTTCAGTGGGATCCTCCTTCGCCGACCAATCAGAACGGAGAGATCGTCGTCTATGAACTGATGCACCACAAGAGACTGAGCGTGACGTCAGCAGCGACGATGACGAACGTCACGGAGACGTCGTTGATCGTCAGAGAACTCGAACCGACCACCGACTTCATCTTCCAGATCCGCGCCTACACGAGGATTGGACCGGGACCCTGGAGCAACCGGCTGCCGTTCAGGACTTTTCCAAGCAGTACGCGAAGATTATGGTCTCACCATCATCACGACTACGACGATGATAACGACGACGACGACGGATTGATGATAGCCTTGTTGATGACGACGACGACGATGATGATGATGATGATGATGATGATGATGATGATGATGATGACTGGATGTATTTTTCAGTGATGGCTCCCACTCCCACTAATGTCCGGTTGGAATGGATGTCTTCGACGCTGCTGAGGGTGTCTTGGGACGCCCCTCTGTTGTTGGACGTCGTCGGATACAGGGTCTACTACAGTCCGATTGCTCTGACGGACATGGAGCGCTGGTCGAGTCTGGACTCGGGACCCTCCACCCCCTCCGCCCTCATCGCCGACCTGGAATCGCACACGGCCTACGTCGTCCGAGTAAAAGCGAGACTCAGCGACGGCAAATACACGAACCTATCGGAGATCGTCTCCACAAACAGCGCCAATTACGGTCGGTATTACGATTAATTACGCCAATTACAGTCAGCACTACTGTAATTAATTAATTCGATTATATCTTCACCCGATAATTCTATTGCGCTTTGCTACAGTATAAGGCCGAGTCAAAGACATCTGTAGGAAAATAAGCCCAGAAAATAATACGGCGAACTAGAGCGAAATATCAAGAGCAACTGAAATGACAGATTTCGACAAATATTTCTTGCATTTTAAATTTAAAAGTGAGTTTATTTTACAGCGACGCAAAGTGAAATCGCTGGAAAACGTAGAACCCGTTCCTCTTCTGATTTGCGCTTTCTCTGTATTGTCATTGCATTCGGATCTTCAATGATGCTGCAGACGCTGTTGAGCATTTGAGCGTAGGGTGGAAACTGACGCAGGAGGAAGGAATTGGATTTCTTTTGCAGATCACGAAGACATGGTGAGTGAATTCCGCGTTAAATCTCTCTCCTCTGCCAACGTTATGCTGACCTGGAAGCCGCCGCCGAGGACAAGAGGACTACAGCACTACAAGGTCAGAGTTCAGAGGTCAGAGATCAGAGCGCAGAGGTCAGAATTAGGACAGCAGGACTGTTTTCGTATTCCTCATGTGCAATGGTGGCTCCAGGATTTGGCAAGTGGGGGGGGGGGCGTTGTCGTGGTGGCAACTTCTAAGCATGGGACCAACCATTTGTTGATAGGTATGTAGTAGTAAGCATAGGTCGCATCAGGGACCCACTGGGAGGGAAGCAGGCATTCAATAGGGGGAACGGGCCCCCGGACCCCCATGTGGAGCCGCCACTGCCTATGCGCATATGGATGCATCTCGGTGTAACAACGAAGATGATTGATTTCTATGTGTTTATGCAGCGCCATCTGGTTATCATCGAATCGGATCAAAGAGAATGAGGAATCTTATCTTTGAAGCCATAAACTGAAAAGTTATTTATTTATATCGAATGATGATGATGATGATACTACTACTACTATCAAACTGAGAATGAGGAATCTTATCTTTGACCACTGCTGCCACTAAACTGACCACCACCACCTGCCACCACCACCACCACCACCACCACCACCACCACCACAGTTTATTTACCACCACCACCACCACCACCACTGCTGCCACCACCACCACCACTGCCACCACCACCACCACCACCACCACTACCACCACCACCACCACCACCACCACCACCACCACCACCACCACCACCACCACCACCACCACCACCACCACCACCACCACCACCACCACCACCACCACCACCACCACCACCACCACCACCACCACCACCACCACCACCACCACCACCACTGCTGCCACCACCACCACCACTGCTGCTGCCACCACCACCACCACCACCACCACCACTACTACTACTACTACTACTGCTGCTGCTTGTTACACTACTACTGCTACTAACTACTACCACTATACCGTCCAATAATAATAATTAATAATAATAATAATAATAATAATAATAATAATAATAATAATAATAATAATAATAATAATTTGGTTCAGTTTGTTTAGAACGCCCATGGCGTATGTTTGATTTTCTCCGTAGATTGTTTACATCGGCAAAAAGAAGTATTTGGACGAACAGAACATTGAACAGACGCTGATCGATCAGGAGAAGGAGAGGCTGGTGGCGAAGGAGGAGGAGGGGACATTCATCGAACTATTGGCGCCGAAGACTCTCTACACGTTCAACATCAGCGCCCTCTTCAGTCACGGATGGGGTCCGGTCAACAGCCTCAAGGTGGAAACGGCGCTCGACGGTTTAAGTAAGTAAGCAGGCCGTAACATCTGGTCTTATCTAAGAAGACTTAGACTTCTATGCTGGAAACGAGACAAACCTTTTTAGCGTTGTTGTAAAATCTGATGGCGAATTTGCAGTGAGATGATCCATGATCCATGGATGCACACAGCAGATGAACTGAATGCCATATGGGATATAAACCAGTGACCAGCTTACAGGTTTAACTATACTAGCATCCGTAAATTGCTAAATGATGGAAGCTAAAGATGGAACTCTGTATGCTTTTTGAGAAACGAGCATGTCGTCGGCTGTAAGACGCAGTCACGTTGAATGCCATTGAGGAAGTATTTAGGAGTGCGTGGGTGATGCTGTTTTCAGTCCCTCCGATCATCAGTGCTCCTCTGCTGACCAGGGTCAGTTCCGATACGAGTCTTCTCTTGAAACTCTTCTCAGCCCCGGACTCTTTCGCCTTCAATCGATATTGCGTCATCGTCGTCAACGAACATCTCGCCCAGCAGAAACACCCGGAAGACTTCAACCTGGAAAACGTAAGAACAGCCGATGATTTACAGTAGGTCTATCACTGAATAGGTATGCGACAGGTATATGACAGGTGCGGGTACTGAGGAGACAGGAAGCCCAAAGTACAAAATATTGAGATTGAATCTTGTGTTGTTTAATCGGTGAAATTCTCGTCTGTCTTCGACGAAAGACAGAATTCTCAGAATTAATTTACCGTAGAAATCACTTTTGCAACGGAGAAAACTGGATGCAGGCGTTTCCATGGTAACCGAGCAGACGACGCTGAAGGTCGCGACCTGACCGCGAGAGATCCGGTTGTCCTTCTTGTCTGTGTTCGTGTTTTGTCAACAGCTGGACGCCGATGGCACAGGGGACCCTGAAGCATGGATCGCCGCCTGTTTCAATGAACAACTGCCGACCGAATTTCAATTGGGCGATGCGTCGTATCCTAGCAACGGTCCCCGTGTCAACCGACCTCTGACCCGGGGGCAGTTCTA
This sequence comes from Metaphire vulgaris, assembly GCA_018105865.1. Classification (NCBI taxonomy): domain Eukaryota; kingdom Metazoa; phylum Annelida; class Clitellata; order Crassiclitellata; family Megascolecidae; genus Metaphire; species Metaphire vulgaris. The sequence continues at coordinate 380,809 of CM030843.1, read as the reverse complement.
TCGGGTGTTCGTTCGAGGCTACACAGCTGACAATGTGAGCTTTGCTCCTCGTCGAATTTCGTGATTTTAAGATGCAGCGTAGTTTACTAAGAGATATTGCAGTGACTGTACAGCTGCAAAGAATTTTATCAGATAGTTTTTCGATAGGTTATAGGCCTATACGGTGTTTGTTCTAGCCACCTAGACATTGGGAGGAGTTTAACATTTTTGGGGAAACAGACATTGGGGAGGTCATACTACTTGCCAAAATGTCAAAAATTTTGCGGGAAATTTCAAACTGGGGGGGGGATTCCCCCGAGAAGGTCTAGAATAAACACACTGGGCCTATATACAGTAGCGATATGCTATGCAGGACGATAATAAAGACTGTGTGTACAGAGGTATTTTTAGAAGCGCATAGATTTTTTAAGTGAGCGTGAATTTTGACGCGTCAGATGTCGTATTCGTCTCTCTATTCCGCTCTGCTGTCCACCACGGAACCGCGTCCGTCCGGACCTTTCCTGGATCCGTCCAGTTGGCGTCTACTGTGGATCCTGATACCCATCTGCATCAGCATCGTCTTCGTCCTCCTCCTCATTCTCTTCATTCTCTTCTTCAGGTGATGTAAACGTCGTTCTGTTGTGAGACAATAATTCTGTTCTGTTTAATTAATCAATTGGTCTATAGTTTATTATTTTGTATTTATTTGGTTAAATAATTGATTGAGTCGATTTAGTAGGTGAGAGAGAGAGAGAGAGAGAGATTGATTTTTTGCGTGTCTGTAGTCGAGATTCTCGCCAGAAACGAAAGCTTCTGCAGACGAACAAGATATCGATGGTCCAGGACGAGGCAGTTCCCGATCCCGGCGATCCGGTCGAAATAAGGCGGCAAAATTTCCAGACACAAGGTAAAGAATACGCTTCTCTTCAATTTGAACTAAGACCCGTAATATAACAGCGATCCATTCGCATATTGAGGCAGGTTAACAAGGTCAAAAAGAGAACAGTTTAGCACTTAACTGTAGACATTTACTTTCCTAAGATATTGGTATTAAAACTAATTATTTTTGTTGCAAGTGAAGTGATGATGATGATGATGATGATGATGATGATGATGATGATGATGATGATGATGATGATGATAATGATAATGATGATAATGATGATATATAGGTAAGTTTTGCCAAAAGTGACTTTGCCAATAACCATTGATAGAATAGTAGTTAAATGCAATTTTGCTTATCGACTGATCCATTCTAGCGTACAAGGTACATGTGTTCAGGTATGATATCTCACCTGCCGGTCGCCATCGCAGAGTTCGAGGAGCACGTGACAATGCTGAGAGCCAACGAGGGAGCCGAATACCTGCAGGAGTTCGAGTCCATCGAACCGGGACAGCAGTTCTCCTGGAAGGCGTCGAACTGCGAACCGAACCTGGCGAAGAACCGCTACGCCAACGTCATCGCCTACGACCACTCGCGCGTCCTCCTGCAGACGACGACGGACGGCATCGCAGACGGCGACTACGTCAACGCCAACTACTGCGACGGATACAGGAAGCACAACGCCTACATCGCTACACAGGTCAGCGTCAACAGAGCAGGGCAACGATGATCAAAACTGCACAGAGAAAAAAGTTGTGTAACGTTACACCAAGACTTGGTGGTAATTCAGCTGCCACCATCGCTTGGTGTAACCTTACACCAAGCGATGGTGTACTCAAAACGCGAACCAGGTGTAAAGTTGACACCATGCTTTGGTGTAACCTCGGGTAAACTTGGTGTAAGTTAACCCCAAATTTTGGAGTAAATTTACCCCGAAAGCAGGAGTAGGGTTACATTAACATTGTGTAAAGTTGACACCATGCCTTGGTGTAAATTCGGGAAAACTTGATTTAAGTTTCCCCCAAATTGTTTTAAAGTGGAATAGTGAATACATACAATATACAAAAGTACAAAGCAACATAACAAAGCAAAGAGTAAGTTTACACAGAAAGCAAAAGTAGGGTTATATTTAATATATTAATATTGCGTTGCCTGCAATCTGTACCGCTATTTAGGAGCTCTAAACCGGCGATAGAAAGGTGTGCTAAACTCACTATCCTAATATTGCTCCGATTTCTTAACGTTTTGCGCCATATATAGAATACTTGTTTCTTTGTTTCTCTACGCTATTTGGATAATTATCATTTATGTATTATTTCTATAGGACCTCAGGCTTATTTATTATTGATTATTAATTCTTTTCACTGCTAATTTCTGATTTCGCCACACTATAGGTTACTCGACTAGGGTAACATTTACACTTAAATTAATCGTAACGTTACACAAAATTTTCTCGGTATACACTTCAGTGTAACCTGGTGTAACGTTACACGTAGGTTACTCGACTAAGGTAACATTTACACTTAAATTCATCGTAACGTTACACAAATTTTTCTCTGTGTGCATGCAGAAGAAGATACTATATAATATAATTAATTATTATTAATTATTATTAATTATTAATTATTATTAATTATTAAGGACTATTAATAATATACTATAGAAGATACTATACTGTGCTTGTTCTCAATCAATCTGAGTGGATATAGCCTATCTGGTATTAGCGGAGACTTCTCCGTTGATGCGCAGCCGGTTAAATCAGACGCGACTGATTGTTTTTGGCAGCAGTAGGTAGGTAGCCTCCTAGTCAATGGCCAGAAGTGTTTCGTGTTTCTTCTTCTAAGCGATGGCTTATGTTGTGGCCATAGGGTCCGATGGCTTCAACAATCGGAGATTTCTGGCGAATGGTTTGGGAGCAGAGATGCAGCACAATTGTCATGATGACAAGAGTTGAAGAGAGGAACAGGGTAAGAGGAAATATGCAACAAACGCATGCTACTCGACTCGACTATATCACTTGTAGATATATATTAATCTTCATGCAATAACTAGAGCTCTGCTCTCTCTCTCTCTCATATATATATATATATATATATATATATATATATATATATATATATATATAATATATATAAATGTGTGTGTGTGTAATGCATATGTAGTTAAAGTATTCTTTAGATATGCGGAACAGATTGTTCTTTGCAGATCAAGTGTGAGCAGTATTGGCCAAATCGAGGCTCAGAGACCTATGACGTCATGCAAGTGACCCTCGTTGACGTAGTTGAACTGGCGTTCTACACTCTGCGGTCATTTCACGTGTCCAGAGTAAGATACGAATGACGTCAAATACGAAATACGAGAATTATTATGGAAATTCTATTCAAGAATCTAGTTTGAAACATGAGATTCATTTATATAGGCCTATTTATATAGGACTATATATATATATATATATATATATATATATATATATATATATATAGACGGATGCAATTAGATTCCCTGTTTTTCTAATGCCTTGAGGCTGACCTAATTCAAGAATGTGAAGATATATTTAGGCGAAGAATACTTTTAAGTCTCGTTTGCTGAAGAAGATTTTACATGGCATTTTAAAAAGTTCTTTCTCTCTGTTCGCCTTTCTTGCCATTTTATAATTATGATTTATTTTGCATGCTTTCTTTAAATGTAAATTTTGTAGTTTGCATTGTAGATTGACTATAGTCATGACGTGCATAGATTTGAGGGCCACATGTACATAGAGTGTATTTGTTGAAGGTGTTTAGTCAGGAGCGGCGCGAGGTTCACCAGCTGCAGTTCACGATGTGGCCGGACCAGGGCGTTCCCGATCATCCGCTGCCCTTCCTGCTCTTCGTTCGACGCGTCAAGACTGTCACTCCGCCTGACTCCGGTCCTATCGTTGTACACTGCAGGTGAATGACACGCCGCATATTACACCCTCAACACATGCGCTCATTAATTACCCCGTTAATTGTTAGTCGCTTTGTCACCGGCCCTCTAGTGAGTGAAGGCTGCCTGCCGAGTTGCAACCTTAAGACATCGAACCCGCGACCTACGGATCTCCACGCCAATTCGGTCACCACTCTGCTGGTGCTAACTGCTAACTTTCCGTCCCTCTATAGACGATAATAATAATAATAATAATAATAATAATAGTAATAATATACTTATTATTATTATTATTACTACTACTACTACTACTACTACTACTACTACTACTACTACTACTACTACTACTACTACTACTACTACTACTACTACTACTACTACTACTGCTGCTGCTGCTGCTGCTATAACGACGTTGACACTTCACGATAGCATCCGATTAATTTATCAATGGATTTCTTTTCCTAGTAAGGATTTGAATTGCTGATGGTTGGTTGGTTGTCTTCTGTTGCTGCAGCGCTGGAGTTGGACGCACCGGGGTCTTCATAGTGGTCGACTCTATGCTCGAGAGGATACGACACGACCAGACTGTCGATATCTACGGTCACGTGACATGCCTGAGAGCTCAGCGCAACTACATGGTCCAGACGTTGGACCAGTATGCGTTCATACACGAAGCGGTCCTCGAGGCCATCAAGTTCGGCAGCTCGGAGATCCCGATACGCGGCCTCGGAATCCACATTCAGAAGCTGAGCGCCGTTCGAAGCGGACAGACGGACAGCGGACTGCAGAGCGAGTTCCGGGTAAATTGCCACAACAACGAATGACAAACTGGTTGTGGGATGATTTCTTCTCTCTCTCTCTCTCTCTCTCTCTCTCTCTTTATAAACAAACATTTGATATTTTTCGCCAACCTTCTGTTGTCTGCGTTGCATTTCAGAAATTAACAGGCGTTCATCCGAATCCTTCTGAGTTTGTTACCGCTTTGCTTCCGGTGAATAAACCAAAGAACAGACTTGCAAACATTCTTCCATGTAAGAATCTGTCTTCTCTTTTCACTAAATCCGGGATCATCGCACGACGATTTATAATTAGTCACAGAGGAACTGAACCAGATAGGCCTACTTACTGTTCGATCGTCACTCGTCAAATGCTTAGAGAACGTGTCGTTCGTTAGCCTTTGCGGCTGCTTTCGCGCTTAGAATTCTTTTTTCTATTGAGAATATTTTATACTTTGCGTTAATAATTCGAATGTCGTCTCAGATGAATCGAACAGAGTCCGTCTCCTTCCTCTTCGGGGAGTCGAGGGTTCTGACTACATCAACGCCAGCTTCATAGACGTAAGTTCTACAGTAAAACCTCTCCTAATTATCGCCTTCTCTCTGTACTGAAGTAGGCTTAATTTTAAATCAAGTTCTGAAACCTCGCTTTGAAATACAGATATTTAAAAATCAAATATCTAACTTATCAAATATCGAAACATTACAAATTTATAGCATTTATTTTGACAACTTTTTTCCTGTATTTAATTGTGATATTGACGATCTTTGGTTCTGACTTTGATACTAATAAACAGATTGATTGATTTGAAATACAGTGGAAAAACTGGTAACAGTTATGCGCTTTCATGGTCCTAATACTCGACCTCGGAATAGGTCTAATACACTGAACAGCAGTCACCTAATGACAGAAATGAGGTTTCCATTGTGCGTTTTTTCTCATCTCTTGTGATTTTATGAAATGATTTCTCGTCATTTTGTCGCCTTTTTTGTAAAAAGGGTTATCATCATCGACGCGCCTACATCACCACACAAGGGCCGCTGCCGGAGACGACCGAAGACTTCTGGCGAATGGTTTGGGAGCAGAATTCGGCCATCGTCGTCATGCTCACGAAGCTGCGAGAACTCGGAAGGGTAACTGCCCTGCAATCAGTGGGGGTTCATGCCCCCCTCCCATTTCATTTCTTAACTTAAAGACTCTTGATCGTAACATTACCTGGAAATGATCGAGGAATGATTTTGACTCAATGGTTTTTCTTTTGAAGGAGAAATGCCACCTCTACTGGCCGAGTGAACGGTCGGCAAGGTACCAGTACCTTCTTGTTGACCCAGTTGCTGAGTACAACATGCCTCAATACGTTCTGAGAGAGTTCAAGGTCACGGACGCTAGGGTAAGAAGTTCAACCCGAACGTATAGGCTGTTATTGTAGAAAATCTTCAGTTAATCGACTTCATAACAACCGGACCATAGGCCTATAGACCGATCTGCCTCCCAAGTAGATAAAGTAGACAAAGTAGACAAAGTAGACAAAGTAGACAAAGTAGACAAAGTAGACAAAGTAGACAAAGTAGACAAAGTAGACAAAGTAGACAAAGTAGACAAAGTAGACAAAGTAGACAAAGTAGACAAAGTAGACAAAGTAGACAAAGTAGACAAAGTAGACAAAGTAGACAAAGTAGACAAAGTAGACAAAGTAGACGAGGAGCCTGAGACGAAGAAGAGAAGTAGCTTTTCTGCTTCTGTCGACTCTCTCTACCTGCTTACGACTCCACTTCGATCGTCCGAGTGCGTTATGATTAAGATGGCGCTATAGAAGTCTTTATAGTGGCTTCTGCATGAGCAGTCTGTCTGCGTAGGACGGTCAGTCGCGAACCCTCCGTCAGTTCCAGTTCACCGACTGGCCGGAGCAGGGCGTGCCGGCGTCGGGCGAGGGCTTCGTCGACTTCATCGGCCAGGTCCACAAGACGAAGGCGCAGTTCGGACAGGACGGACCAATCACCGTCCACTGCGGCGGCGGCGGAGTCGGTCGGACGGGGATATTCGTCGCCCTGAGCATCATCCTGGAGCACGTCCGCTACGAAGGGGCCGTCGACCTCTTCCAGACCGTTAAGCTCCTGTTTCTACAGCGACACAACATCATCCAGACACAGGTGGTCGGCGGGAGATACTCAACCGCGTGTCCATAGCAACACTTCTTTAGCGCCGTTATTATAATAATAATAATGCATCGAATCGCTTCACCCATCGGCACTTTAGCCCAGTTATTAAAGGGAGTTCAGAAAGGACAAGCATCTGACAACAGTTATACGATTGCAAATGGGGTCGTTAAAAAGAAGAGCAGAGGGCCTTTTAGGTTTAGATGTCCTATTAACATTTTCATTTAGAGCTATATTAAATGACGTCACGTGAATAAACATAGGTACATGTATTGTACGCATATGGATTTGATCATATACTGTATTGCATTGGCGTTTCTTTTTAATTTTAAGATTATTTTGATTATAGTGATAGTAAGATTATGTCTAAAGATGAATTGCATTTCTGAAATTATTATTCTGGGCGTGTGATCTTCTTTTAGGACCAGTATTCGTTCTGCTATCTGTCAGTGCTCGAATACCTCGGTTCGTTCGAACGCAGCTGAAGGCTAAGATTCTTTCGAATCAGACGAGAGAGAGTTTTCCCACGAGGCCTGTTAGGCTGTTACCTATTCATTCGAGGCTTCTTCTCTCTATGCGTACTTTATAGCTTCATGTAAATCCTGTCACTATACTTTCTCTTGTGCGTGGAGACTAAATATTTCTAATTATTATTTTTATTTCTACTTCCTAAAAGACGTTGGCTTTGTATTGCATTTTCGACTGCACGGCTATTGTCCGAAGAGTTCTTTAGTAATCGGGAGTGCCATTTTCTTTTGATAAAAGCAGAACTCCCGACATGTAGTCCCTAATAGTTGGAACTCAATTCGCAAACGTCGTTTACTGTATACAGTATATACTGCAGTCTATGCTGGACATACTCCTAACTTCCAAACTTAATGTGTCTGATTGTGTTAAAAACATACAAAAACCGTCAAAACACTTGAATTTCTGCATTAGTAAAGCTTTTCTTCTTCTTGCGATTTACGCGTCTGCATTTTTAAACGAATTCATTCATACCTCAGTAAGCTGTCAATAAGAAATGAGATTCACGAAACGCGTTTTAACATCAATACGTTGTATACAAAGCGATGGCAAATGCTGAGCGTTGGCACTAACAATCGGTAACGAATGGAATTTTGGTCTATAAGAAGAAGAATCGCTTGGACGACTTTGAAAATAGCGGATATTCCTTTATTTAAGACCTCTGTAACTAACTCTGTTAGAGTTTACCGATCGGTTTTCTAATACTGTTGTATCACATTGGAAAAAGATTCCTTTGCTATTTTATCGGCGTCCTCCAATGCACTTTTGGTTCTTGTCAGATGTCCGCGGATTATACTCTCAACTATTGGAGCGATCGAAAGAGTGGAGAACCACTGATTTGGGTCAACCATATAGAGTCATTAAGAGGACCTATATCCATGGAGGGGGTTGTTGTTGTTGTTGAGTTGTTGTTCGTTGCTAACAGCGGAGTTGACGGGATGAACTGTGGTGTGGCGATCCATATGGTGGATTCGTCATGTAGATCGTTCAGCGGAAGAAAAAGGCCAGCAGGGATCGGTGCTGAGGTCAGCCTCTGTTTCCGGCGGTTCACGCAGCAAAACCCAAAGATACAACACGGAAAACAGAGTATCCATCCAGCCATACACAACCCTCCAAATAACACATCAACATTATATAATAAATATTTTAAACAATTATACAGTGTATACGAGTATAGACAATGTTCTATTTAGGACCCAACCCATGCACACTGTTAGACTGGAAATCGACATTGGAGGCATGAAATTCTACACCGGAAGTAGACCCCCTCTCCCACCCCGCTTCATCTCTGGCCGTCTGTTTGCGTACCTTTGACTAGTTTGTCTCGCGAAGACGACGCCTTCGTCCGCCTGTCTTCGTCTTTGGCGATGTCTTTGTCCGTTGCGATGTCTCCGGCGCACTCGTTGTCCTCACACGACTGCTGCCATGACTGGGTCGTCGCCGCCGTCGTCGTCGTCGTCGCATTGGCGCCATTTGTCGACGCAGACGACCGATCGATGCTTCGATGGCATCTCGGAGTGACGTTACGATGACACCTGTCAGAAACACAGCTCATCATCATCATCACGAAACGCCTCTTGTCTGTTTCAGTTGACGGTATATCAGAGATACTCTGATGTGCGTCGACAAGGTCTTCGTCGTTAGGAAGTGCTATTTAGGCGCTATAGCTCATATGTTGGGGAGGGGATGAACAATTGGATTTATCTCCAAATCAAGACACAAGAGGAAATTGCAAATGCAAAATATCATAACCTTTTCAGGCGTTTGCTAAAATGTGTTTTTTAAAACACTTCACACTTTTATATTTGCTGAATTCTTGCGCAGATATTTAAAAGGTCAATCGAGCAAAAGAGCGCGCATAAAATCCGACGACAAACATTAATTCGGAAAGTTCCATTTCAGGCATCGGCGAGATCCATTCGATGAAAAAATTCCACTCAAATCGTCTGTATTTCGCAAAAGCAAATGCTGCTGTGATCAACCAACCATTAAACGCTGGGCAGCGAAGCGTAGCTTTGCTTAAATGGAAGTCTAATAATTGGACTTTAGCCTTGCGACCTTCACTGACGGCCGAATATATTTAGTGGAAGTAACCCGCCCCCCTTCCCATTCCGACTACATTGATTTTTGGCAATCGAACGTTTTGCCTAATTCGGGCTTAAAAGCTGCGTCACAGTCTCAAAGAGGGCGTATCTAAGGCAGGAGTTTTTTTTATTCTCGTAGATGCACACTTAATTGGAAACTTTCTTACTTACGTGACTGGGGTGACGAAGACTGTCAGATGCTTTTCGCATTTTTTATCTGTGAAATTGTCGAACACGTTTAGATTTGGACTCCCTGAATAAGACGACATTTGAAACTACTCAACTGAATAAAAGTAACAAAATTCAACTTTATAATATAAAGAAGTCGAGCTCTTAGAAAATTTAGATTGAGATTTTGAGACAAGATATTAGTTTGCAACAGATGATAGAAAGTACTCTTGCAATTCTATTCAGAGTAGTCTATAGTTGCCCTGAAGCTCTAGCCTTTAGACATGAGACGTCATGCTCTGTTGAAATGTAAACACAGTGAATGGTACAACGGTGACGTCATCAATCAATCAATAAACTTCTATGGCGCCACTATCATAATGTTCAGGGCATCAGTTGATGGTGCATGCTATAGGCCTATGTATCAGAGCGTACTCAATCGGGGGTCTATAGAATTTAGTACAAACAAATACGATAGCGCAAAACACGCGGTACGTTATAAACGAGTATGCGCTATATAACCGAGTCTGTTATAACGAAGTTCTACTGTACGTAACTCACTCACTGGACACCAGGTGCTGTCTGTCGCTGCATCGACTCACTTCAGTTGCGCTGTTTGGAGGCGGACGCTGATGGTCGGAAGAAGAAGAGACAGATACGATTCGCATCTCTCTCTCTCTCTCTCTCTCTCTCTCTCTCTCTCTCTCATTGACCGCTCTTTCGGTCGATCGGTCAGTGATGAGGTGTAGGCGTGTAAGACCTTGAAACGTCCTGTCTGTTTCTGTGCAGTTAACAGTTGAATAATTTTACCAGAGAGGCTGCTAAAGACGAGATTTGCGATTTAAAATGCATGATACAAGTACGAAGCCATTTTGCTGCGGCGATCGACCAAAGGGTCTAAATAGATTCAGAACGAAGCTTTCAATTGCGTTCATCAACAGCCGACGATAAAGGACACAAGCGCTGACACACTTCTCAACATGGACACACACACACACACACACACACACGAATACCAACAAACGCTCAAACACAGCGACTGGCAAGGTACGAGGTAGAAGGAAGAGGAGGAGGAGGAGGAGGAGGAGGAGGAGCAAGTGAGAGATTCGCGTCATCGGAAAAAACAAGTAGGGGAAAATGGGGGAAAGCGGAGCATCTGTTGCGCTCGGGTCTTTGTGTGGCTGTGAACCAAACGGAAGGGACTAGGTCTACCTCTCTGTCAAGAGACAAAGGAAAAAGGCTCGGCCAACCTAACAAGGCCTTCTGGAACACACGAGGAAGGCAGAGACCTCGGAGCTCAGGCGGGGACCGACATCCGGTGCAAAGCATTCACCACAGTTTGACTCATCCTCATTTGATTGGTTAAACCAGGGAAGGGTCAACTGTGCTGTCCTTTTGCTCAGTTTTCCCGTTGACTTCCGGAGTCCAAAAAATAACGGCACCAATTACACCAAATGTGCTTCCTCTTCCTCTTTCCCTCCTTTTCTCCAGCAAACCGACGGATAGAAGTGATTCTTTAAAACTATTCACGGACGCGTAATACTTACTTACTTACTAACTCACCACACATGGCGCTACGTGAATAAGATTTTCCCCATTAGGTCTTGGCTGGCCCCCTTAGTGGCTCCTCGCTCTGAGGATTTTCCGGCAAGTGGCTCTAATTCCGTTTGTATCTGGTGCAACTTCTGATCATGGGGCGCCAACCATGTGTTGTTTAATGTATTTAGCATTAAGTCTAGGGTCCCAACTGGGGGCTTAACCACTGGGGCCAGGCAGTCAAAATTCAGGGGACACGGGCCCCCCTGGCCCCTTCGTGGAGCCGCCACTGCTTGGCTGGCTCCCTCAAGAACATACTCCCCCACCGTTTCTGACTGATCTTCCCGGCTTGACCTGGCTCTAATTCAATTTGTATCTGGTGCACCATAGGCTGAGGCCCTGGGCATTATGATAGTGGCGCCAAAGAAGCATGTCTCTTCCATCCTTGATACAACAACCGGTTTTCTCATTCAAAGAGAATAAAATTAACCACTTCAACAGAATTCAAAACCTAAACTAAAATTCAGAATCGTTGCGCGGGAGTTTAGGGGCAAAGCTTCGACTGCATGAGGGATGGAGGAGAGGGGCTCTCCCTGAGACTCCCTCAAGAACATTCCCCGCCCACCGGTGATCTCCTGATGGCTCAAACGCCATAAAATCCCATTGCCTTCGAAACGGTTTTTCCGACTCGAACGCGACGCACTCTCAGAGTCTCTGTCTGTGAAGAGCGCTGCTTGTATTTGGAGCGTCTACACTCCACCGCCTCCTCCCCATCCATCCTGTCGACACAACAACCGAAGGTATTCCCATCGACCCAGCCGATGTACGCTAATCCAACCGATACACTCGCAGCCTTTGCGGGGGGGGGGCGATACATAAATACTCGACGATGGTTTTGCTATATAAAAGTTCGCTCTGCAGGTGACTCGCTAATTCATTTCCGGCAAACACGAGAGAATCAGAAACTCTTGAGAGAGAGAGAGAGAGAGAGGGAGAGAGAGAGAGGGCGTAACCAGACCAAAATCTTTTACCGTCATCTGGATGACGATCCACCGCTAAGAAAAAGAAAATCTTCGATCGTCACCAGGCAGGAGGGAGTCAGCCGCGACCACATTTGGGAGGCAGTTAAACCCAAGCCCTCAGAAAAATTTGAGAAAATCGAACATTACTGAAACTGTGAATGATTTCTATACGAAACAGTCGTATACCTTGTTTAGAGAGGGGATCGCTGACCAGCAGACGAAGCATCAAATGGCACAGACGCAACTGATCCAATTTCACAGCGACCACTTTGCACAGCGCCCTCCTCTTCTGTTAATGATCGTCGTCGGCCTCGGCTAACATGCTCAACAGGATCTTAGGCCTCGAGCGAAGAGACTGGAGCGTTGCTTTACGTAAGCGATGCACAAAAACCAGCAGACCGCTATATATAGCGCTGCAGCCAGTGTTAGCGCAGGCTACAAATATAGGTCACCTATATACATAGACGCCATTTAAATGAGTGTCTTTCTGTGACTCTAGACAGGACCAGTTTAACCACCAGGGGGCGGCAATAAAAGATACGTAAAAATTGAAATATTAAAAATACCGCCATTTAGGTAATAGATGGATTGAATCAGCGGTTTTCAGGTCCGTTTGGTGCACAAGCAAAAAAGGTCATATCCAACACCAGGGGGCTGTCCATTAATTAAGTCAACAAATTTGGGCAATTTTTGACCCTCTCCCCTTGTCAACAACTGTCAAACTTTCAGTGACACCCCTATAATTAGGCTAAAAAAATTTGACCCCTCGTAAGATCAGGCACGGGTCCCCAGAAAAAGTTTAGAAGGGTGTTATTTTGTTGTGGTGATGCTTTTTTGCTCATCAATTGTCAAAGTTTGGTGGCGAAGACCTTTTTGCTTGCCGGGCTCTTCTTTCCGTTGCAATAAGTAATATTCTATGAAATGCCCTATTTCTGATTATTTGTAAAAACTAAATTCTTGACGTCAACATACGATGACCTCCCTCCACCTGTCAACAACTCAAACTTTTCGAACCCGCACATTTTGTTGACGCAATTAATGGACAGCCCCAGAGGGAATGACGTGCAAAACAGGTTATCGCCATTTTTTCACGCAGACAGTGGCTGCCAATCAGACAAATACTCTGGCGCCGGCGCTGATAGATGCAGATAGACAGATACTAAAAGAAAGGTACAGAGATACAGATACAGAGAGACTATCAGAGATAGGAAGAGATGCTAATCGCTAAATGACTACCTCATTATTATTTATATGCTTAGTATCAGTGAGACTCTAATCGGCTGATGCAAGGCCTGGCTCATGCAATTCCTAGGTCATTATAATTCAGTTGTTCAATTAATCCTGCGCTAGTATCTTTATAATGTTATGGTGCTTTCTAATTAATTCATTTAAGCGGACTGCTGTCGTGATTTAACTTTCTAAATGGGACTGCGGAGTCCACGTTTAGCAGAAATAGGACTCTGCATTTTGCAGTTAAACGGTTGTCTCTGTTGCTCCATCTTATGGTGGCAGTCCGTTGAACAATATGTCGTCAGTCAAATCCTCATAATAATCCGTTGCCCTTGGTTTCCATTGGTAGAAGTCAAGCAGTCCATCACGTGACACTGCTTGGAGATTCGGGCTGAGAAAACTCAATGTTGCAGCTGCGTTTTAGCGTCACAAGATGTTCTTTTTTGCGTTCTTCGACTGATTCTTTGTCGATGTTCGTCTGAGAAAATCCTTTTTTTCCTGATCGATCGATCGATCGATCGACTGGTCACGTGACGATCGGTGACTGTCCAAATGCCACAGCAGTCACGTGGTTTTAACTTCGGAGAATCCTTGTTTCGCTGCTTCGACCTCATCCTGGTCTCCGTTTCTTCTGCGGTGTCTTTCAATCGTTAAACATCGTCCTGTTTCACTTTTCCATTTCATAAATTCGTTTTTCTCCCCATTAATTTGTTCGTTATTTCAATTACATCGCTCTTCTGTTTGTTTCTGGCAATTTTTAAAATCAACTTCGCTGCTCTCATCTTCTCCCCCTCCACTTCAGTTCTTCGCTTTCTTTCTCTTGGCCTATTCGATCGTTCCGTCGTTCACATCACGTGATATCCGCCTGATTAAACGAATTCCACTGTGTTTCTCTCCCTCTCTATTGTCTCTACTTGAGCAAATATCTCGCCGTGAACTTCGCTTTCAGAACGAGGCTGACGAGCGACAAACACAGACGCAGCCACACGACGACGACGACGACGACGACGACGAGAAGAAGCGGAAACGAGGGAGATGTGTCGATCACGTGACTTCCGGGTATCGTTTTGAATTTGCTTTGACGAGAGTTGATGACGATGCGAGAGATGATTGGACGAGGATCCGTTGACGACAACATTCCACTTCCGGTCTTCGTTTTCTTCGGATAATTCCTCGGAACTGTCGCAGGCGACTGCGCCAAACGCCAAACGACGCAGACAGTGGGAAAAGTTTAATTATTAAAACGGAAAATAATTTTAAAAGTTCGAGAAAATAATTAGCGACATGACGTCGACCGAAAAATAATCACTTACGACGGTTCTCAACCTGACGTCAAACGGAAGTCGAATGACGATTTGCCAGTCGCCCGACCATCAGAAATATAATTGTCTCTGTTCTTGTTATTGTACAAAATTTCATGGTACAGTAACTATAATTGTCATTCGAGGATAGCATCGAGACAAAAATTTTTTCGAACATTTCGATAAATTGTCGTAGTTTTATTTTTAACGCTAATTTGAACGTTCCAAAATAATTGAATTAAAAGGACGAAATCTTAATATGTAGCCTCAAAAATTTTGATAAATGTTTTAACGCTGTTCCAAATAACTTAAGGACGAAATCTTAACCCCTTAACCGTGTATTTAACTGTAACTCAAAATGCAAAATGTAAAATGGACGGATATATCCGGGATCCACAGTTAAGGGGTTAATACGTTGATTTGCAAATATTAATCAGCAATGGCCACAGCCGAGGAATATTCACGAAAATAAACTTATGAGTGAAAATAAATGAAAGTGAAGTTCATAGTATTATTACAAATATTAAAGTCTTTAAAGACAATAGTAAAGGCTAGTGGAGCTACAGCAATTGTTACGCGACTGAAGATAACTTACTCATCTGTTGACTGATGGTGTACGTGACTTTCGTCATGTTGGCAATGACCTTGGCTCCAATGTTACAGGATTCGTCGATAGAAAACTGGAGCGAATTTCTCTTTGCAGTGAAACTCTGCATAACGGTGTGACGTCATTAAATTAACAGAGGTCAGCAAGAGAAGAGACGTCAAAAGGTCATAGGTCAAGACTCAAGAAAGGTCAGAGTTCAATGCAAAAGTCCTGTTAATCTCCACATCTTTGCAGCGTCTATATTTTCTCAAGAGCTATTTTAACTTAATTTTAAAGACATCCTCTAACCACAGCAGGCGTTTAGTCCCGTCTATACGATAAGCAAAAGGAGAGAGAGAGAGAGCGAAGTATTGAACAGTCAAATCGAAAGATGATGTCTTTGGAGCTTACGAAGCAGTTTGCCATTCCACTTTCATCGCCGGCCAATGAGGCGACAAGATATCTCGTAGCACCCTCCCCCTCCTCCTCCTTCTCCTCCTCCCTCCACGTCTTTAAGCATTGCAACCGCATAGCTGCGTGGATAAAAAGTAAACTACAATCATCCGACGTCAAACATTATTCTGAAATATAGAAATTGAAACGAATGTGACGTCATATTAAAAGAGAGACTGGTTCTACTGTAATACTCTCCTGACATTCACAATTGCTGCTCGCCAACAGAGCACCGATCCAGGTGTGAATTTCGGATTACCTGGTTTAACAGAACAGGTGCTGACGATGTCACTGATTTCGTCTGCGGCACAACCGAACCGGAAATAGCTGTGACAGATCGTACTTCCGGTGTAGATGACGTGTCTGCCTCTGGTGGAGCAAGGGTGCGACTGGGCCTCGATGGCTGCGCAGAGACAAAAATTGCGTCGACATCTCTTAGAATCCATAAGAGAGAAAGAGCACTGATAATTATTCGAACGAAGAAGCTAGGCCAGGAAACGTCAACTGTCGACTGCGATCGATCTTAACAGCCAAGACAAGTCGCCCTTAGAAAGCGGTGTTTCAAATGGTGTCGAACGCTGCCCGCCCACCCACCCCCACCCAATTTAATTGGGTGGGGTGGGTGGGCAGCGTTCAATAATTCAGCGTTCTTTCAATTAAAATATCCAGGATCTTTTAAAGGTCCGCTAGCTTTTCAAATTCTTCAGCGTTAACATTGTCTAGATTCTGGTAAGCATTTAAATATATATATTTACTTTCCATAATTCATCAAAATATTTCGAACTAACGAAAGAGAAGTCTTTTATTTGAGTCGAACATTTCTGATTCAAAGCATGGATCCGTTGGAAAGTCAAGGTACTTTCCTAAAAGACAAAACCAGTCACAAAGGAACTCATTCGGCCAAATGAATAATGTCCGCAGCATTTCGTTATAACGCCGCGTCAAATGAAATCAATCGAAAGCCCAAAATCGAAGATAAACGAAATCTGCGCGTAAATAATGACGTCATCACTACCTTCGTGAAATTCGATGACGTCATCGTGTCTTTTCAACAGCTTCAAGCACTGATACTTAGCCGAACTGCAGACATACAAAGAGAATGATTGAGACATATATACAGTTTTTATATAACGCCAAGCAGAACGTTCTGAGACTTTAAGTCCATTTCCAGATGAATTAATTATTCTTTGCAAGGAATTTAAATGTTATGGACGAACTATTCCCATATTCCTACCATCCGAGTGAATTGAGCGAGACGATCACCGCCTGCTCCTTTGTGGCGTTTCTTTCCAGTTCGCGGAAACAGCGAAACGACTTGATGACGTCAGGGTATGACGTAGGCGACGGCCGGAAGCTGAGTCGGAGAGCGGAAGCGTCTCTGGTGGTGTGGTAGACCTGTCTTCCGGTCAGATCTCTCCAGACTTTACCGCGGATCCAAGATGGATACTGGCATTCGGCAATCGGCCATCCGAACACATCTGAAAACATAAAACATGGCGCTGACAGAGATTATTCGCCGACATAAGACGATGTCGGACGACGAAGCCAACATGATGAGACGCTGTAACTCGCCTTGCGTTAGTTCCATGACCAGAGGTCCGTCCATTGGAGAGAGAACCCCTCGGCACGACGAATCAGCTGACATGGCCATGAAGACCACCGTTCCCATCACGCGGTACATCTGAAACGACGACGACAACATTATACGACGCAGCGAATATAGAAACAACAACACGTCATGACGTTGTAAAAGACAAGAGGATGAAAAGAGATGCAATCGAACGCTGAAAATGAACGCTTTGTTAAATGTACACTGTAAAATAGGACATACAGAGTATTACAGACATACAGACAGACAGACAGACAGACAGACAGACAGACAGACAGACAGACAGAATTTTCAATCTGCTAACAATGGGAGGAGATTTCTATTTGGCGTTGAGGGAGGATCGGCTACATTGTGAGAGGAGAAGTCTTATGTTCTGAATTGAAGAACTGTTTTGAACGCCCGTTCGGAGAACGCGGATATATTCAAACACTGATTATCTTTATCCGTCAGTCATCTCTACGGTACGTGCCCCAATCCTCCTCCTCCTCCTCCTCCTGCTGCCCTTCCCCTCCCCCAATTGCTGCAAATGACTGTTTAGACTTGCGATGCATCTGAATTTGTTGTTTTGTTGATCGCCGGAAGAAGAAGAAGAAGAAGAAGAAGAAGAAGAAGAAGAAGAAGAGGGACGCTGCGTTTGGATTCCAACGACTGCAAAGTCCTCGTCTTCTTCTCTCCAGAACGCAAGACATTCCACCTCAACATCTGCATCAACAGACGATAATCACAGTCACTCACCACCACCACCGCCATCATCAACGACATCGTCGTCGTCGTCATCATTAACAAGAACAACAGTGTTGTATGTTTTGCCGCTTCTTATTTGAAGCTCACCTGCACAGGGATTTTTTCCAATGGAATCCATTAATCGTCACTATCATGATGACGACGACGACGACGATGATGATGGCGACGATAACGATGACGATGACGATAACGATGATGATGACGATGATGATGACGATGATGATGATGATGATGATGATGATGATGATGATGATGATGATGATGATGATGATGATGATGATGATAATGATGATGATGATGACTTGACAATGTCCTTGACAATGACAGTGTTGTTTGTTAATGATAGCGATAACTTCGAATTGAAGCAAAGGACAACTGGACGAGGCAGGAACCTTGGTCGTAGGTGTAGGCGGCGTCCGAACAGCTTCGAAACTGAAACCGGAAGTGGGCGGGGCTTGCGCACGGCGTGACGTAAGAGGTCGGCAGACGACAGAGACCGCCGCTGCTATTGGCGTAGACGAAATGGAAGGCTCCCTGGAAAGGACACGGCGTCGACAAAGACTGCGCTACAAAAACAACAACGACACCTCTCTCTCTCTCCCTCTCTCTCCGTGCTACGCGAATCTATGTTTTCTTTAGACATAGACTGGCTGGATCTTTTGCTAGTTTTCGCTTAGACTCTAAATGCCTACATATTTAAACACTGTTAGCCGATTCATTATTATAAGCTGTTTGGTTTCATTAGTATAACTAGCTAGAGTAGCTTCTGAAAAATTATCAGAACGCAGTCTAATTTGTCTAAGAACTTTGGGGAAGGGGCAGGATCTCAGGATGAAAGTATAATGGATGTCTATACTCAATTATTCAGCTAATCCTAATGAGTGCTACCAATATTCGTCTGTCACTTTCGCCTTCTTCGCCTGTACGGAACTCGTCTATGGATTGTAAGACTGTCTGTGTGTGTGTGTGTGTGTGTGTGTGTCCGTGTGTCTGGCTTTACCTCTAATCAGCGTGTGTTGAACGGCAGCTGGAGAGATTTTGCTGCACAGGTCTTCAAGCGGTTCTTTGCCAACACAAAAACCTGAAAATTTTAATTAAATGACGTTCAACGTATAATTAATTAATATTGTTCCCAGTTAGCCAGCTCCTCGTGAAACGAAGAGCGAAACACACACACACACACAGAGGTAACAGAGACTGATTGACAAATGAGTGACGGAAGAATGAAGGAATCGAACGAATGAAGAAAAGAAAGAAATAAAATAAAGAAGTAAAAATTGAAAGAGGAAGAAATTAAGAAAAATACCTAAGTGCTGTATATAGGAGGGATTTGGATGTAGTGACGTATGGTGAGTGCTCACTTACTTTCCTTGTATTGAATGACGTTTGGGTGACGCAGTTCGATTGCAAGACACGAGTGACACTTCAACTGACTGCAATTATTTCATCAACAGAGATCAATGACAGAAACCAATTATTATTCATAACCTAAGAACATTAGCTGTGCTGTCTCTGCGATGCTTCATCTAAACACTCAGCATATCCAACTGAATAATATAGACAATGCCTCAGAGAAGCCAATGATGATGATGATGATGATGATGATGATGATGATGATGATGATGATGATGATGATGATGATGATGATGATGATGATGATGATGATGATGATGATGATGATGATGATGATGATGATGATGATGATGATGATGATGATGATGATGATGATGATGATGATGATGATGATGATGATGATGATGATGATGATGATGATGATGATGATGATGATGATGATGATGATGATGATGGGCCTACAACAACTACAGTCACCATAGTAATGATATATGTGGAAATGACGACATGATAATGACTACATAGATATAATGATGATGAAATATATGAGGAGAATTTTAACGAGGATAAAAATGATAATTAGTCAAACGATTAGGATGAGAGGGTGGTTCGTGAAAATGAAGCATAATAGGACGATAATACAGAGGATAATCATTACAACGACGACGACGACGACGACGACGATGACGACGACTATAATCGCCAGAGGCGTCAAAGACGCTTCGGCGTCTCTGTCTCTGCAAAGAATTATTTCAGATGAGAAAATGAAATGGCGCGGAAGCATTGTGTAAATACGAAGCCTCTATCCGTCAATTGGATCTCTGTTCATATTTGATGCACCGACTCCAACGCCCCGACACACATTCCATCAATCTACTCCTGCAGAAACTCCTCCTCCTCCTCTCTCTCTCTCTCTCTCTCTCTCCTTCTCTTCTCTCTCTCTCTCTCTCTCTCTCTCCTTCTCTCTCTCTCTCTCTCTCTCTGGCTCTCCTTCTCTTTCTCTCTCCCTCTTCCTTCCCTTGGAATTAATTACAAAACAGCTTAGCGCATCGGTGTATCAAATGCATCAACATTTAGCGTTGTGTGCTTTTGGAAAATGCTTCGGAGCTTTCGACCGAAATATGCGACGAAGGCGTCGAAGAGGAAATGCGAGGAAATGCCCCACTGTCACTGTGCAGATCTACCGGGTTTACCGTAGATCTACTGGGTTTTCCGTAGATCCACTTAAACATTTCATTCGCCACGTAGGCCTACGTAATTCCAGAGGCTAATCTTAGTTAATCAAAAAGTTTAAAACTCTGCCATTGGGCGAATCTTTCCATTCCTTGTTTTAATTTCGGAATATTCTAGAGCGTGAATTCCTCCTATTCACTGTCTCATATTTATCCTAAATTCTCGTCTCTGTTTTTCTATTTCCCCAGAGATAATAGCGCGAAACTCCCCATAAGATATTTCTCATTTTTCAATTTTTCCCGAAAGTTTTGTCCAAGTCAGTCATTTGGTCACGTGTCTCTGGTGACGACGCCGTCTGCTCAGCAGCGCCCTCTGTCTGTCGACCTTCAAGACGACTCTCTCTCTCTCTCTCTCTCTCTCTCTCTCAGAGTCTCTCTATCCGCTTTTAAATAGATTCGCTGAATTAAAAGGGCCTCGTTTCCCTCACTCAGCAATGTCTTGAAGGTAATAAAGACAACGGAATTTAAGAAGTAACTCAGGGAAAATAGTTTTTGCTTCTAGGTTGTAGAGAAATACTTTTTAGAAATCAGCCGTTCTTACCTATTTTCGATGACGTAGAAGGCTCCGTGATTGTCGCGACAGATTCCTTTCTTAGAAATTTCCGAACTTGTTATTCTTACGTGACCAACGCTGCTCTCCTGCCATTCGCCGATCCATTCCTTTGGCAAAACGCACCAAGACTCTGAAAAGAATTCAACGATCCATTCTGGTCATTCAGTTGATAGGGAACAAGATATATGTGTGCATCATTGCATTTCCGGTCGTCAGAGACTATATACAGATGTGAGTTGAGAAAAATGTCTAATTTGGTCTTGCCCTGGTGGGACAATGCCCCCTCAAATTCGTCACGTCGACGACGATCTCCCGTGTCGGCGAATAGGAGTTTCCCCTCAAATTTTCACCGCGGACACTCTGTCTGCCATCGATCGTCATCTGAGAAGAGCCACGCTGAGTCAAGTTCTTTTCGTTTTAAACACTTTTCCAGGATCCGATCTTTTTATCAAATGCGTGAAAATCTCTAAACCTCTGTCAATCGCTTTCTCCTCATTTACCTTTGCATTTCAGGCAGACGATCTCTGTGCGTTGCCGACTATCACGAAAATTACTCTATATTATTATATTAGAAGCCACAGTTTCACAATATTGGCGGTAACACTACGCCAGCAAGTAATTTCGAATTGCATCATCGTATGCAAGACGAAATTTACGTTGAAAATAATTTGCTCAGGGCTCTTCATCGCTCTTCTGTAGTACGATTCCCCCTCCTCCTCCTCCTCCTCTCCTCCTCCTCATCTTCTTCCTCCTCTTCTCTCGTTCGACCGCCAAATGATTTTCCATAATAGACTTAGGTGAGGCATCTTCTCTCCAAGAGAGCGTCTCTTGCATTGATACGCCGGCGCCAACTGGGACGGGAAAGCACCGGCGGGAACGAAGCCTCGGTCTCAAAGCGAGTCTGTCCAATCATTAACGAGGATTCTGGGTCAAATACGCGTTACAACCGCCTTGATCTTGAATAGATCGGGACTCGCGTTAGACGCAATGATCGGATTACCAAACACCGAACCCCCAGCTGATGAGAAGGAAACCGAAAGAAGAAACAGGAGAATGAGAAGAAGAAGAAGAAGAAGAAGAAGAAGAAGAAGAAGAAGAAGAAGAAGAAGAAGAAGAAGGAACAAGCGTTTGAACGATGGATTAGATACAGTATCAGACTGGTGCTTCGAGATTTGTATATATTTGGTTTTATTCAACTCTTTCTAAAAAACCCCATCACTGAAAACACAAGCTGTGGTCACTTTGAATCTACCCTTAATATTTTACGCTGATAAACGCGTAGACAGCTAACAAACCCTATTATACGACTGTAAGACATCGCATACTGACTGACTGACTGACTGACTGACTGACTGACTGACTCCATTTCTAGCGTATAGGCTAATTACTTTCGCTATTAAAAGTACCAAAAACTAAGACTTGATCACGTGACCATGGTTAGGAAATGAAGCACTCTCTCTGTTGCGGTTTCTGTTAATATCGTCCATGGCAGGTGACTGCTCACTTTCGGATCTAAACTGAACCATGCTCAGTTGGATGTTTTCCTTAATCAGGACTTTGCCTCACTGCCTTCCACTCATTGGGCATCGAAATCATCTTCGGCAGATGGATTTACATAAATATATATATATATATATATATATATATATATATATTCGTGTATTAAAATCCAGTCACAGAAGCACGTCGTCTTATTATTTATCAATTATAATAAAAAAAAATAATCATTCTTTTAAAACTTTCTGTTCTGCAAAAACTGACAGAAAACGTGAAATTGTTGAATCGAACGACAGAAGAGAGCCAAAGACAGATACAGATAGACGAAAGGATAAACACGCGAATGAAGAGATACGGAGACAGAGACACAAGAGACGACGAGTCCCCTCCCCCCGTGAAAGCGAGACAACGAGTGGAAGAAGCGTCTAGAGCGAAGCGGCAAAAAGAACATTTCCATGTGGTAACTTAGAGGAAGAGACGCGTCACAAAATATCCCCAAACACTTCCAGTGGAAGAATACCAGATGGAAACGATTCTAAGAGCATCAACATCTACACGACACCAACAACTGCTACAACTCCCAGGAAATAAAATGCAGTGAGTATATATATATATATATACGCCTCTCTTTCAAAGCAGCACTTACAATAAGCGATTGGAGAGTATGCAAATGGACTTTTAGTGACGTCAAGTGTACTCGGTGACGTAAAAGCGATGTGTTTGACGTCACTGCTTGTGCCACTTAAGAGCGACAGAAGATGGAACCGTGACGTCACATTGCAATTACAGACGCTAAACGGCCAATGCCTATCCATCGATTAACCCCTAACTGGGGATCCTGGATATATCCGTCCATTTTACATTGAGTTACAGTTAAATACACGGTTAAGGGTTAAGAGCAATAATGTATAGTTAGTCGATTATCAACTTAGCGTGAAAGTAGATAAGCGATAAGAACTGAAGTCAGGGGCGTAGCGACCAGTGGCGACTCCACCGGGAGGTCAGGGGGCCCGTGCCCCCATATTGAGTGCCTGGCCCCCCCAGTGTTGGGACCCTATACTTCATGCTACATACATTAAACAACAAATGGTTGGCCCCATGATTAGAAGTTGCCACCCCAACGCCCCCCCCCGACTTGCCAAATCCTAGAGCCGCCACTGGTAGCGACGGGGGGTATATCGGTATATATACCCCCAAAATCAGTCTACCTTAAAGTTTTTTATGTGATTTGCATGTGGTTATATGTGGTTTATATGGTTTATGTGGTTTATAGTTAAGATTTATACTCACCCAAAATATTTATACCCTCCCAAATCAAATTCCTGCATGGCTACGCCCCTGACTGAAGTAGATACATCTCTGATAAGAATAATTATCAGCAAATAACGATTTGTTCGATTTAAGGTTCGACTGAGTTTTTTTACACATTTCTTATTTCCTCGCAAATTAAAAATACTTATCCCAAAATATTGTCTTGATAAAAACTTAACTAGAATGCGAACTGGTTGAGTTATATCGACTCAGTGTTGCATAGTTCTTCTGTTGAACGAAATGAGGCCAGTTCATAGATTCCATTTAGGATATTCGCCTTCTTGCTATAGATTAGTTCGGTCAGAATCGAAGCGTCAGATTAGGTTAGAGTGCGCAATAAGTCTGCGTCTTCCGAGCGAAAGCAGCGCCACGAGATTTAGTTAAAGCGCCGGTCGCCGGAGGCGCTGTGTAGACGGACGATTACAGATAATAGACCAGATATTATCTGTGAATATGGCGCTATATAAATACTTCCACTTGACGTGAATGACATCTGCGCGCAAGAGCTCAATATATATTTTGCGATGCTTCTGTTTCTAGAAAGGAAAATAAAACGGAGATTAGCGTCAACATCAAACGCTGACTTTTAATGTTCCAGGCCTAAGACACTCGTCTTTAGGCCTAACTACTAAGCGTACAACGATCATAGTATCAGCTCATATATATATATATATATATATATATATATATATATATATATATATATATATATATGCGGTCCATACAGACTGTTGTAATTAATAATTTAGAGACAAATCTATTTCGATTCGCATATTAAATCGTATTTTGCGGCATTTAAAGTCAAATAATTGCCAGAGAGCTCTGGGGGTGATTGATGAATATGCATGACGCCCTGGGGGCCGTTCGTATATTCGAACGCCCTCTGCAAAGGGGTTGTCAGAAATGGATGATGATGACGATGACGACGACGATGACGACGACGTGATGCCGAACGAATGAAAATGAGCGAAGAGACAGAGAGAGAGAGAGAGAGAGAGAGAGAGAGAGAGAGAGAGAGAGAGAGAGAGAGAGGGGGGATAGGGAGGGCAAGAATCTTGCGCTTATAAATGCTTTCGGATAGACAGGCATACATACATACATACAGGCAGAAAGACAGACAGACAGACAGACAGACAGACAGACGGACAGACGGACAGACATTAGCAGTGGTATTGTGTGCTTGTCTATTATCAGATGCTGTGAGCAAGGATTTTTATGGATGGGTGATAAAGCAGAAACGACATTTCATTTAAGGATGACATATAAGCACTGGGGATAAGGATGCTGATGGTGGGTGGGGTGGGGTGGGGGCATATGTGGAGGGACATCGGAAAGTTTCAAGATAATCAGACAACTTTCAGCCGATCAAAATCATCTTCTAGTCTCTGCACTTAATTAAGGACTTTTTTTATCTCTTTTAGTGGCATCTCCACGTTCCGAAATTCCTAAGAATTTTCTCAGGTCGTTAGCAGTTTCTTCAACGTTCGCCTCGCATCGGGGTCGGTCGCTTGTGACTCATACAACATCAAAGAATCAACACAGACGCCGCTCATACTCACGACCGACTTTGAAGGACGTTGCTAAGCAACCGATCAACAGAATCACTTCCATTCTCCTTCGCCTTCGCCGACGCTGTTTTCTCTAATAATTATTCGTAAATGGTTGTGATGACAACGAGTGAGATTAGCACACTTGGTGGTGGAATGCGAACGACGACGACGACGACGACGACGACGACCGAGAATGACGTCAAAATAGTGACGGCGCTGAAATGACGTAGCAAAGTCCCGACGATGACGTATTCAATGACGTAACAACGCCCTTCTGGGCGGACGGCGCTGCTGGCTTTCACTGCGAAGTGCCGGACACCGAAGAACAGGGCCTTTGCGCAGAGTGACGTATGCACACACACACACACACAGCACCACGGATCGAAGGCAGACACATTCTGAATCATCGGATCTCTTTAATCCCGATCCACGATTCCGACAATCCGGACGACTCCGGGAAGACGCTATATACCCAGCCGCTGCTCTAGCTGCTGCGTGCCTAAGGCGGGGTCGCTGTGCTTGGGGTGGGGGTGGGGGGAGGTTGACTGTGATGGGATGGAGTGGGGTTTGGTGGGGTGGGGTAAGGGGGCGGTCTGTGGGAGTGTCATCGTCATCTCATCGAACGAATGAATACACGTATAATGCGCGTGAAACGATCGACCTAAAACGTTCTAATTCTCTTTCTTTTATGACGTCATTAATACAGCGAACTTGACGTCATTCTGAGCTCCGTTGGCCGTAGATCGTAGAATCAAAGACCCTTGAACAACGACCGACGACACCAGAAATCCATATCGACGGCTGCGCCCGCCGCCGCCGCCGCCGCCGCCACAGATATCTATGGCCATAGAGCAGAACACACGACGACGACGACGACGACGACGAAGCTCTCGGTCGGAGACGACCTCCATCATTTTCCATTCGCATCGAAGATAAAAAGAACATGAAACCGATAGAATATCTGGCTGCATTCCTCCGCTCCATGTTACTACTGTTACTTATACGCATTGTATGCAGCGTTCTCGCTTACACGCATCTTAAACAACAGAAAAGTACAATGTCATCGTCGATCGATTGTCTTTTAGCAAGAAGTTAAGGCATTATGAGTACATCATTTGTGTGTGTGTGTGTGTGTGTGTGTGTGTAGTAGGGGTGGGGTGATGGGAGGTTAAGGGTCATATTCCCACTATTCGAGCCCGATTTTCCGCCGCGTTTTCATTCTTTGTTGAGAAATTGTACCAAAGATGTACGTAAATTTCACTTCTATTGCCGCCCTTTACATTTCTACGCTGAACAAATCGATAATGTAGGTCGCTGTTGACCTTGGTCGAAGGTCAAATACTCAAAGAGCGGGACATGGAGAGGTCGTTGGAACTGGTTGCTTTACTATCGTCCGAAGAGATTCTGAGATAACGGAGAGATGCGAAAGGTCCAACTTCCATGTAACATAAACCGTATTCTTAATACTTTACTTTTGTTAAAAGTAAGACTGTTACAGAAAACCGTTTCTATCGGCGAAACTGGGTTTCTCACTGTCAGCCATCTGGCGACAATCTGAGACACTAACCTCAGGGATCCTGATTCATTTTCCCTATTTTTACTTGATGCATTTCAAGTAAGTCGGCTTTGTCTGCGTGTTCTCGCATGCTTGTCGATCTTTGTGTATCTGCTCCTGTGTCTGTCTATACTTATAAAATAAATATAAAAATGTAAATGTCTAATTTTTATATGTTTTATAGTGCTCTATTATAATTATTATATTGTATATCTGTCTAACGCGAAACGCAGGGTCTTGGGTCAGTCAGTCAGCCATTATGTCTGTCTGTTTGACTGTCTGCGTCAGTCTATTTATTTGCCTCCCCGTCTTTCTTCTCTAATTATATTTAAGCATAACTCTATGGTACATATAATTAATCAGTGTTAAGAGAGATAATTAGGCCAATAGTCACTTTGCTGGAGCTTCAACTTCAATTGATGGCACTATGGATGCCGGATAGATAGGCCTAACGCTTTCCTGTGTTATCTTTGCATTATATCTTATCTATTTTCTATATCTTAGAAAGGATATTCGTGTTCTTCTTACGGAGAACGTATAGAAAACTCTCAACGCAGCAAATTCCAAACTCTAAGGCAAACGGCGTCTGCGGAGGGGGAGAGCAAGAGGAGGGACGACACATTCTATCTCCTCCGATCCATTGTTCGCCCGTGACCTCCAAAGGTCAACGACGACGACGACGGCAGCGGCGGCGGCGGCCATTCGAGGCATTTCTCATCGTTTCAGATGACACGGACAGATGATGCCATGCAGCTGCTGTATCAAAATCCGCACTCAGCGTTCGAAGGGAGGGGAAGAGGAGGGTGGGGGTGGGGAGGGGGTAATGACCAGTGGGTGGGGTGATACGTAGGCGGTCTTAATAGTCCGGTTTTTCATGAAAATCCTCTTATATCAAATATCATGTGTCGAGATAATGGCCTTATATATCGAATGACTTCTTGAACCCTTCAGCCTTTCTTTTCGAGTAAAAAGCTAACTGCGATGGTTTACTCCTGAACATCTCTCGTTATCGCCCACTCTCTTCGCTGCTATCGGGTGATTATTCTATCAGACAGTTCGTTGTATAATTAATTAGACGACGACGAATATAATAATTAAGCAGAGATGAACTCAACGAAGCAACTGTTTTTTTCTATAGAAATCGTCCTTCGATTTGTAAGATGCTTTACCAGATTTTTAGAGCCTGTGTTACAATCCGTCGCCCCCTCAGTGTCTTAATTAACAACAGCGTGTGACTATATATGAAGTATAAACAACCCTACTATAAGCAACCTGCACTGACGTCTAGCATACTGGTCTAACGAAATCGTCATAGACTTGTAACTTCTTGGTTAATGGTCTTGTGGTGACGACACGCGGTCACTCGGTCACTCCGACGGCGGCAACACTCAGAGCATGACAACGCATGCGCGGACGCGATTTGTGGCGCGGCTCCTCTGTTTTATTGGGGGAGCGTCAAACGAAGCGTCCGTCTGATTAACTCTTTCTCTTCATTAGCTCCGCTTGTTCTCGAAAAATTTATCATCCGGACAGACACACACAGACACACACACACACACACACACATGCGTCTCCTATCTGGAAAATTATGTGGAAAAACTCCTGCATGGTTGTCTCATTCTCTCCTTCTCCTTCTCCTAATCTTCCGTCTGCCAGGAGCAGCGCCTCCTTGCTCTCTGTCTTGCGATGGCACCGTGTGATTGTCGACTGTTCGGATTTGAAGGAAAAATTAATTGGAAATTTATCACGGGAAAATATCGGTCGACAGTTTTCAAGTGTTTACAAATGGGCGTCAACGCTACGAAGCAGATAAGTTGACTCAGGATCTAAAGGACGAAGAGACACAGCATGGAGGGGGCCACAAGCCAAATATTGGGTGGGCCAACATGGCCTGTTTGAAATTCGACAATGCAAGGACTAGTGCTACAGTAGGCTATAGATATGCAAAAATTCAGAAGAGTGATGAAACGAATTAAAACCACATATTCTTGTGTTCCCCATCTTTGCTGTGTCAAACTGTACTAGAATTGCCAATATATTCTGTCTCAATTTTTTTCTAGAGCTTTTGAAATGCCACGAAAAATAATGAGCCATTTGAAACGACACTATACAAAGTCTTTCAGAAATCTATTCTCTGTCAGGTTTTGTAGACCACAAAAATATTATAAAATTGATACCCTGTTTGAAATTGGACAATGCTAGTGCTACAGTAGGCTATAGATATGCAAGAATTCAGATAAGAGTGATGAAACGAATTAAAAGTCCACAGCGATGACAGACCCACTGTTTTATCTAATCGCACTAAAACAATCAATGCCTTACACTTTGTAGCATAGCTAAATTCGCTCAAAACAGTGTTAATACAGTCATAATAGGAGGATTTTCCCCAAACCACCCCCCCACCCAATCCCAATACTGACACACATTTTTACATTGAACTGTGCCTCTTGAATTCTCTTCCCCTCCAGCCAAGTCAATCCTTTCGCCCCAAAGGCCTGGAGTCCGAATTAATTGAAAGCCAATTTTAGAATTTCCCTTTGGCAATTAATTAAGAGAATTTGGTGAGTTAAAGTGGATGGTAAGGAGGCGGCAGTGTCAAGTACTTTTGCGTATTTAAATAAAGATGATCAAATCTACAAACAGAACATATACATTATACACAAAGGCCTACTGGTAAACAGATGGTCAAAATTCTGTCCGACATTCATACAGACTTTGACACTTAACTGAGGAAGACACAGTGGCGTAAACCTGGCGTCAACATTGGGGGGGGGGGATGGAAAAACTTTTTAAAAGTTGACCTCCAGAAATATAAAAATCCCCCTCCATTATGGGGGAT
Organism: Metaphire vulgaris; assembly: GCA_018105865.1. Classification (NCBI taxonomy): domain Eukaryota; kingdom Metazoa; phylum Annelida; class Clitellata; order Crassiclitellata; family Megascolecidae; genus Metaphire; species Metaphire vulgaris. The sequence continues at coordinate 350,959 of CM030843.1, read as the reverse complement.
ATTGCATATTATGGCGGGGACTTAACATCGCCCGTGAAATACGTCTTGACAAGCCAAAAAAGATAATCCTGATATTTTTATATTTTCCCCTCTCCAAATACCCTGACAAGCAAAAAAGGTCATCCGAAATGAGAGAATGCGGATTTGGCATCATTCTGACGTCAACATCATAACATCATGGAGTAGGATAGAATTTGTTTACCATGTAGCCCAGAACATTGGGGGGGAGGGGGTAATTGATACTCTGTCCCCGCCAACTAATTATTCGGGGGACCGTCCCCCGCCGTCCCTCCCCCGTGTTTACGCTCATGGGAAGACGATTTCATGGTTGTGGCGTTTTATGAGAAATGGTCATTCATTTGACTGCATTGTAGACCATACCTTTAACATCGTCCAGCAAGCACATGCAGTTGCCTTTAGACCAATCACAATGAATTACTACATATGAACAAAATGTACATTGAAGTCTGCTTATATTTGGTCATGCTGCTTTGTTAACAAAACATTTTTCAGGTTCTGTTGATAATTTTGATAAAGCAAATAAGACTAGTTTATCGTTATTATCAATTAATGTTTGCCTGGCAATAAGTATTTTTTACAAAAATTACGTTGTTATGCACAAAATAAATCATAAATTAATTCACTTCTAAGAAAAGCTGCTTATTATTTCTGATTGAAAATTTTAAAGGCACTCAGTTTCTGTTGTCAGTCGCTACGTTGACACTTTCTGTCTGTCCATTGTGTTTGAAATTGCTAAACTGAAATGCATCATCATAATCATGACTTTTATTCGCTTAAAAACAACTGAAATCGTTGAAAAGTGACAGTCAACAAGTAGTTTTTGATGGATGAGGTTCGTTAAGCTTTGGTGATTGCCTTTCATAGTTCTCTTGTAACCTTGGAAGAAGATCTTCACTCAGAAGTCTGCAGAATGGAGCAGATATTGTCAGTTTCTCGTACCATTCAGATTCTGGAATGGTCAGTGTGATGCCCTCATCCGGAGTGTGACAGAATTTGAAACGGCCTTGTTAATCCGCCTGAAGTGTTCCACCTCCTTCCAAAATTCCTCCTTTTCACTGCGCAGACGTCTCCAAAATGTTGCATTGAAATGATTGTAGAGCAGGTAGTCAACCTTGCTCCACTCCCTGTAAGTGGCCTCTTGATTTTCATTCGCTTGATTTCGATAACTGTATTGTAATTTGTTTGATGCTAAAGAGAGAATGTCCGAAAGTGTCCAGCACATCAGTCTACGCAGCACAACCATCGATTCGTGGAAGTATTCAGTGATGAGTACCAGGTTCAGTTCTGCATCCAGTCTCTTTATCCAATCTCTTGCAAAATCTAGGTCATCGCTCATGTCGTTTGTGCCTGGCAGAAACCCTGTTGGATATCCCAAGTTGTACGACATGAGGTTATGCGTCATTGAAAATCCATCCGGGATGCAATAGCGAGTAGGAGAAGCTTTGTGAGACTTGTATATCGCCTCGTATTTGTCCATGTTGTTCATATATTCAGCAAATATGTCTCCAGACTTTATTCCGCTGATATTGAAGACGTTGTAGTAGTTGAGCATAGATTTAAATTGGGAAAACGGTTCACGTACACTTGTGATGTAGATCGTATCTGAAGGCATTATCCGATTCAGAGTTGTGCGATTGTATATTGCATGTTCGCATAATATGTTGAAAGCAGCAGTTTTCAATGGTCGATACAATGTATCATCGATTTCGTAGGGCCAACCAATGTATATGTGTTTTTGCAAAGGTAGCACAAAGGTGAGATTGTGCACCAGTCCAAATCGTCTTAGTATGGCTGCTAGTGTTGAACTGGCGCACTTGATCATTTTGACATAGACAAGATTGGTTTTCTTTGCACAGTTTGACTTCTGAAAGCTTTGAAGAAAGTCTTGCCTGAGGCTAAATTCGAGATCTGTTAATGAGCTCTTCCATCGAAGAGAATCCTTCAGAGTAATGAACCCAAACAAGAACCCAATTCCAACTGCGCCCAGAATCTTGATGACACATCGTCTGCGTCGAAACTGGCGAAGAATGTATGACATAATTCTCATATTCGAATTTACGATTATCTATTTCCGTAACAGTGATGTCGTACATTTGACGTTCCAGGCTTTTACTTCAGTTTCAGAAAATTCCCAACATCTGAGCAGTAAAAAACAGTTTTTAAATGAGTTCCAGAAATTTAGATCTGTAGAATGTCTATGCATGGACAAATCCTAATACATGAGGTTTTTATGGGCTGACAGATTTGCTTAATTCATTTGGGTCTCTTAAGATTAGGTCACTGAATTAATTTTCTTGGCATCTGAGGTTATTAAACTCATTCAAGAAACTAGAATATGAAAGAAAAGGTTATTATGAGACAATAACTAAGAGTACAGCAGTATCTATCCCAGTATTTACATACCACATTGTCTTCGACTCACCATTAAATTTTGCCAATAGCATTTTTCAAGAATGATTTAACAGCTACTAGGCACAAGCCCTAAAACACAAGCTTTTGCCTATGATGATGATGATGATGATGATGATGATGATTATAATAATAATAATAATAATAATAATAATGTGATTTAAAGAGACCACAAGTGCAAATTGCTTAAGCAGAGGGTGGGTCTTTCTTTAGTGCAAGGTTTGTGGACAAATGGAACAGTTTGGGCGAGGTGGGAGTGATAGTTGAAACAGTAAGCGGATTCAAAGGCTATCTCGGAAAACTAGGTTATTGAATGAGGAGAGTTACTACAGTGGTTTTCACACAGGCTTACTTAGCCTCCTAACTAAACCACTTTAAATCACATTATTATTATTATTATTATTATTATTATTATTATTATTATTATTATTATTATTATTATTATTATTATTATTATTATTATTATGGCATCAGCCGATGGCGCAGCATAGAATTCGTCTTTGTCAAGTGTCCTCGTTTAAACAATTGAGTGACGTTTAGACCCAAAGCGCGATAAATATGAACGCACTGCCCATAAACAGGTCAACGACGACGACGACGAAGATGACGAAGATGACTAGATGAGTTGACGAACCCAACAACAGACCCCGATCTGCAATTTCATTCGTTTTTAAAGTCTTGTTTACTTTCGTCATTCAGATGGAACACACATAGAAACTAATACTCAATGGAAGTAGTCCATCTCTAGGGCTTCGAAGACGACCGCCATCTTTGATAAGTCTTTGACACAATTGCTACCATGCTGGCCGCGTCTTTTTTTCTGCAAAAGGCAAAAAAGCAGAAGGTTAAGGTTAAGCCGAACCTTAACCATAACCCTAACCCCTAACCCCAAAACCCTATGCATAACCTTCTGCTTTTTGCAGAAAAAAGACGCGTCCAGAACCGTTGAATCAATACAGAGAACAGACGTCATCTTGTTTCAGTGGTAATCGCCAGATGACGCCATATAACCGCATTTGCGACACCTAGCGACCATCGTAGACATTTAAAAGCTACAAAAATATTTCATGTGCAGTGAGTTTGTGTGTTAGTGCCAGAGCAGCCTACTTTACTATAACCTGACGACGGAAAAAGGCGCTCTAGTAACGAACACTTAACATGGCGCTATAGAAAACACCGATTTTTCTAAAACGTTGGATGCATTTTTACTGCCGTTGCGACTGAAAGATCTGACCGCATCCCGTGCGATTTACCTCTTGGCTATTCCTACCTTTACTCACATCCAGGAAAAGCACGCACATAATGCACATCAATGGAAGGCCTGGTTGGCGCGGCGGGGAGGGTGCATTGTCCTGGAAGAGTGACGTCATTAGACCCTGGGGCATGCACGTGCCTGGTGCCGGACGGAGGGTGCATGGAGGGGCCTCTGTTGACGGAGACGGGCTGGCGGGCAGTCGCGGTCCTCGGGCGTTAGACGGCGGCGATGGCCGGGGCTACGGTAGCCCCCCTGAAGAACGGGCCGATGAAGGCGGTTGGGGCTGTGGGCTTCCCCTGGGCTGTGACGCACGCGCTTTGCCCATCAACATTTTTTTATATCTATGGAACCCGAGATCTTCTGCGTATTTTTGCATCGGTTGCGATATGAAATCCGCACTCACTCTCACTCCGTCGATGTTCCCGGGGCGATGGTCTTCACTCTTCCCTTTCTCCTCTTCTTCTTCCTCCTCTTCCTCCTCCTCCTCCTCCTCCTCACTCCTCTTCCTCCCAGGGTACTGCGTCGTCTCTCTGGCGGGAGCTGCCTTGGCCACCGCCGCCGCCGCCGCCGCCGCCGCCGCAGCAGCAGCAGCAGCAGCAGCAGCAGCAGCAGCAGCAGCAGCTGGGACCCGATGAGGCAGAGAGAAGACGAAAGGGAAGAGGCTGATGTAGTACTGAATCAATTAGAGAAAAGAGACGGAATCAGATGTATTGGTCAGATGCAGGGACATTGTCGGCGGCGGTCAACTGAACAGACCGGAATCAACCGTCTTCTTCGAATTCTCGTCGAGCAGTCACCGGAAACCGGATTCCGAGAGAGAGAGAGAGTCACCGTGTGCGTTAACGCCAACGACGAAGAAGTCGATCCCCGCACACTGAGTAGCCTATGTGACGTCATTCCGTCATGCCTTCAATCGTAGTCGTTGGTTTTCTCTTTTGATGTTGTCGTCATTTCGATGGAGCGACCAATGTAACTGACGAGTGAGTTCTTTTCCAACGAATTACAAGTAACAGTCTTATGCATTTTCAAATCCATTCTTATGTAGTCGGCGCTTTAGAAGTTACTTGAATTCAGGCGTTCGATTGATATAGAATTGCATAGAATGAGAATTGTCTTTGCAGTTGTCTTCCGTCTTTCCATAGACGATATGACCGAAGCGTCTTCAGACCTATCCGCTGTTCTAACCTTAACAATCGCCTTCCTTTTCGCTTCCTTTGAGACCGATTTGACAAAATCAGGTATAATCAAAGATGTACTGAGCTCGCCTGCAATAGAATGTTATCGGCCTTTCCACATTCTTAAAGGCTGCTAGATATGCACAATTGTCGTTTAGTATTTTCACTATAGACATGTGCATTGTACCTAAGACAAGTAAAATCAATTTTCGATTGGGATGTTGTGGGGGTCTAATCTCTCCCTCTGTTCAGTGGGGGTTTATAGTGTTTTGGGTTTTATCTGTTTCTGGGGCGAAGGTAAATTGTCGTTTAGCTTAATTTGCGAAGTAAATTCCTAGTGCTGGCGATTAAACGTTGTACTACTCTTCTGCGTTTGGCCGCTTGGCAATTGAACGTGCGTAGCTCAGTAACACTGTGGTTTCGGTTTCTGAGTATATTGTACTAAATGCAATCTCCCATAGACGGATTTATAACGTTCATTTGTTGGTATTCAGTTGCTATTCGCTTCTGCTAAAGTATTCAGAGTCGATATAAGACTAATTAGAGGCTTGGTTAGGCCTATATTATCATCTCTCATCCATCCATCGTCTGGTTAAAGAAATGTCTCTGGGGGGAATGAATTGGTCAGCTGGCACTTTGAAACGTCTTTGCCGTTGAAGACAGAGCATCGATTTCATCTCTCTACGCTTAAGAAATTCGCGGCGTTTGGGGTTCGACACCCCAGTCCACCTGACCCTGATCCTGACCCTGACCACTTGCATCAGTCCAGAACATTTCCCGCTCGGCATCCTTATACGTCAATCTCTTTTATGTGATATTTTCCTTAAAACCTATTTCTTCACATAGAACGCTTATCAACCGTAATAAATAAGCGCTATATGAATTTAATGCTGCTAAACAGCTGCGTTCATTGCAGCAGCAGCAGCAACAGCAGCAGCAGCAGTGACTAAGGACTTCTGTGAAGGGGAGACATTTCGAGCGCGCTGTTCCTACGATGAGGTGATCATGATTGAGAGCGCCATCTACGGGCGAATGAGACTGGACAGGTGTGTCAAGGTGGACATGGGCTACCTTGGATGTCACGAGGACGTCCTTGACATCGCCGACGACAAATGCTCCGGACGACGTCGCTGTGACGTCACGATTCCGGATCCGGATTTCGAAAAGCGACGCCCGTGCCTAGAACTGAAATCCTATCTTCTCGTCTCCTATCACTGCACTAAAGGTTCGTATTATTGGAAACGCATTGATCGGCTCATCGGTGACTAATTAGGAGGGAAAGAACTGGGATATGGGAGAGAGAGAGCTCTATGATCACGTGACCCTCGGCAGATCGTTTCAAAATCTATAATTATTGGGTTTGAAGAGTCCAGGTTTTCCAAGAGATTCCTCACAATTATTGTCACACTAGACCTGTAACTTGTCGCAATTCCAGGGATCATTGGGCGAGGACTGGATTGGAACGAGACGGACTCATCGGGGCAGATGGCATGCAATCGCAGGGGGTCCCACAGCCCCCTCCCCTCTCCTCCATCCGCAGATTAATCTCGATCATTACACGCCCTAAGCAGCGATGGACGCGGATATTCTCTGCTCTTATCTCTTCGCGACTGAAACTCACTCGACGGATGTGATAACAATAATTATTTGCAGAAGTATTTTCTAATTTCTTTTTGGTAAATTGCATTGTGCAAACACGGCGAGACTGCTTCGTTTCTGTCTGTCTGTCTGTCTGTTTGTTTGTATGCGTCGGCGTCTGCCTGCCTGCCTGTCTGCCTGTCTGCCTGTCTGCCTGCGTGTTGTCGTCTGTGTGTCTGAAGTGCAGTTGGTGTTTTCTTTTGCGTTTAGTGTCGACGGCTGATTCGAATGACTGTCGAATCGTCAGACCCAGTCTGTCTTACCCTCCTCCTCCCCATCCGGCATCGTCCTCCGGTCAACTGGCCAGCGTCCTCGCACTGGAGACGAAGTGCGGAAGTCAGGAAAGACCCTGGATCATCGAAGTCCCTCAAGGACAGAGGATCAACCTCACGCTCATCGATTTCACCGCGCGACGAGCCACTCTCCCTCCCCCGCCGCCGCCGCCGCCGCCGCCGCCGGGCGCAGGTGGTGGCGGCGGTCGCTGCGTCAGGTACGCAAAGGTGATGGAAAAGTCGGTGGAAGTGGAGGGGGACAAGAGTTTCGTCATCTGCGGAAGAAGTGGAAGGGAGAGATCCGTTTACTCGTCGAAAGGTCACGTGGTTCGAGTGGTGATGGAAATGGACGAAGAGAATCCAAACTATTTTCTGATTGGCTACCGAGGTATGACGTCATTCACTCATGACACGAGGTCACGCAATCAATCTTAATACAGCTCTATATATAGAAATTTGCGATTAGAATCTGTTAATTATAAAATATTAGAAATTGATAAAACTTGCTTAACTAGTGAATCATCTTAATGAATATGACTCAGGACTCCAGAATAAATGACTCATTTAACATATAACAGCTGATTTCGCATTAGGTCGTCTGTATGGTCACAAGACTAAAGCGTCTATAGGCTTACTTTAGACCTACATCAATCGGCGTCTTAGATAGACCCAGAATACCCGCTCTGTTCTCTGTATTTAATGCAAGTGATGGCGCTGCATAAATCTAGAAATCGAGTCACGTGATGTGGACGGTTTCTTTAGCGTTTGGATGTCCCGATCCCGTTCTTCCCGGAGACCAGTTCTTCGTCCGCGCAGACGACAACGGCGGCGGCGGCGGCGGCATCGTCGTCGGCTGCCGCCAGTCGACCGACAGGTGGCGCCTTACCTGTCGCCAAGACAGCCGATGGCAGGGGAAGCAGTCGTCAACTGCACCTCGGCAAGTAAGTAAAATCTCTCTCTCTCTCTCTCTCTCTCTCTGCCTGCATATAGGACTCTAGGACATCGCTTTCAGTTAACTTTAATCCCTTGAATTAGTAAACACAAAATGCCGCCAACAGCCAGATTATTTCGGTCATTTTGATTATCAAGTAACACGTCGAACCAAGTTTAGTGTGTTCCTATAAGTCGCCTGAATATTCATAAGTCACGTGTTTTTTTCTAAAGATGTCGTCAACAACGAAATAGTTGGCGCATCGCGTGAAGAGAACTCTCCCAACGGTAGGAAACGTCTCTCTCTCTCTCTCTGTCTCTGTCTCTAATCTGATTCTGTAATGTAACATTACGCTCGTCTCTCTCTCTCTCTCTCTCTCTCTCTCTCTCTCTCTCTCTCTCTCTCTCTCTCTCTCTCTAAACGATTCTGTAATGTAACAGATTTCTTTAAATCATCTGCTGATTTCTTTCCCACTGCAGTGTATCTGTGTGTGTGTGTGTGTGTGTGTGTGTGTTTGTGTGTGTGTGTGTGTTATTTTCAGCGGTGTTGTTGGCCGTGTTGTGCGTAATGTTCGTGTTTCTTCTTCTATTGACCGTTCTTACGTCGCTGCTTCTGTACAAACGGTCAGTTGGCAAATTGCTTTTGGAATGTTTTTTCTCCGCAATTAATTCTCACAATTAATTCTGTTGAAAATTTCATATTTTCACTGAATTTGTGTTCATTCATTGGACGTCAGCACGAAATGTGCATTGGTAGAGCGAACAGAGCACTCGATTTGTTGGTGGTGGTGGGTAGGGGGAGGGACTTAGAAGATCAGAGTCCTTTTTTTAGTTATAGACGACGGCGGCGGCGGCTTGAGTGTTTCAGGAGCCCCGGATGTTGTTTCAGATGTCGCCGTCAGATCCGTTCTCCCTTCTCCGACGAACGCCCGGCGACTGCCAAGGCCGACGAATCGGAGGTCGTGGTGACGTACGTCGCCAGCGAATCGCGCCACGACACGACATCTCGCACGAAATATCAGCGCTACGGGCGTCACGTGACCCTCCACGTGGACCGACGACGACGACGGCGGCAGCAGCAGCAGCAGCAGCAGCATCACATCTACGATTCACCGATCACCAATTCAACGGAGGAGCAAAACAGAGGCGGCGCTTCGTCGGAATACGAGAGGGTGGAGACGAGTGGGTCAGTGGGACACTTCTACCACATCTGGAATCGGCCTCTGCCGAGAATTCCGGAGAATAGATAGACGCGATGAATCTTTTATCTGTCGATGGCTGAGACACGCCGACATTCGATGTACAATCGCCTTGTTTCGAAACATCAGCAGATAACGTCGCGGAAGAGAGACAATTTTGAAATGGTTTCATCTGACAAAACAACCCGAATGCAAAATCTACTCAATGATTTAAATTACATATGAGACTTCAAACGTAAAATGCAGATTAGACCTTAAATCCTATACGTGTAATAGGCAAATGCCGTCGATGTCATTAAGCCAGTGTTCCAGTTAAGGACATATCGTCATAGGGGGTCGCTCGCTTCTTAGGGGTTTATGTGAAGATAAAGGGCAACCTCGTTTCCAAGGCTGCAGAAGGAAAATTCTACTTAGACAATTTTAGCCATTACCTCAACAATGTTTTAGAGTCGTTGTTCTCAATGGCTCCAGCGCAATCGAGGTCGCCCCCTAGCGAATCCCTGCGTCTCCCGTTTTCGTTGACGACGATAAAATAGCCTGCATAATACATGTAATAAATACAAGATGTTTCCGCGCGTTCGTTAGGTGGCCTGACAAACAGGGAATCTGACGAAAAGAATTCGATGTCATGCGTCATATGTAGATAGTGGCCATTGCTCGTCTTATTACATACTCCGAGAAAATAGTGTCACTCATCCTTTGTGTTTAACTGATCATATGCTGCGACAACTTCTCAGCCATTTCAAACCCCAAATTGCCACAACGCTATTGCAAAGGGTCATTATAATTTCAGGTCCATTTTTACAACTTAATAACTTTTATAAACGATCTATTTTAAGCACCATCGTTGACCTGTTACCCTTATCATCCAGTCTTTTGCATCGATCCCAATTGCTATCGCACACATTATACATAGCCCACAGTAGTAATAGTAGTAGCCGCAACGCTAGTCATTCGTTATAATAATAATAATAATAATTATTATTATTATTATTATTATTAGTAGGTATTATGACTAGTAGTATTATTATTAGTATTATAGTATTATTATTATTATTAGTAGTAGTAGTATTATTATTATTATTATTATTATTATTATTATTATTATTATTATTATTATTATTATTATTATTATTATTATTATTATTATTATTAGAGAGAGAGAGAATAAAATCAGGTGAGTTCAGTTTATGACGTAGCAGCAGCAGCAGCTGTGCTATGAACCCCTCTTGTGTGTGTGTGTGTGTGTGTGTGTGTGATCGTTGTATTTCGTCGACGAGATCTCGAGCGACTTCGAGAGTTATCCGAGATTTCGACGTAGCGCAATCTCGCCATCTGTCGACAGATGAAAAACATCTGAAGAGCGGTCGAGGGTCCACTCCTCTGTTCCCGCCAATCGGCTGCTCTGCTGCTGTCGTCTGCTAAATGGAAAACGACGATCACTTGATCGACAGAAAATATGAGATGGCAACAGAAGAAAACAGAAAGACTGGATGGACAGCGAATGCAAGAACGGGGAACCCCCCTCACCCCCATCAAAGGGTCAAAGATCAGAGGCGTGTCAGTCTGTCGTAATATCGATCGAAGAAATGAGAACGCTGTGCATCCATGGAGAGTGGCGTCTCCAGGATTTATGCAGAGGTTTCCTCCGACCAAAGTCTTTGCACAAAATTCCGTCACAATCATCGTTAGCGTAGACGCAAGAGGGTAATGAGGGTGGGTTGGGGGGGGGGTCACCCGCTATTCGGACTTTGAGCGGTCGTCGTTTATGTGCAAAAACCGAAGAGAAATTCAGTCCATCAATTTCTTCTCATCTCTTCTTCTTTGTTGGTTAGGTGCTGTTTTTCTTATGATGTCCAGGCGTAACTGTGAAGGCCTAATATCGAAGACAAAGCATGGGGGCGCAACAGGATGGGCCAGGTGGGCCAGGTGGGCCATGGCCCACCCAATATTAAGGCCCAACGGGCCACAATGTGTTTGGCCCACCCAATTTCAATTGGCAAATTACAATGTTTTGTGGAACTAATAACCCCAAATTCCCAATATATTGGCATAATATTGCCAAATATAAATAAGATGTCACAGATGTGGAAGACCATTAAAAATTATTATATTTATATAACCATGCAACTGTGTTTTTTCAATGATCGATTGATCGTAACGGCAAGAATTTCTCGCTGCGCTGTCTTGACTCTGAAATATTGGCCATGTTGGCCCACCCAATATTTGGCTTGTGGCGCCCTCCATGGTTTTAATTCGTTTCATCACTCTTCTGAATTTTTGCATATCTATCTTTCTCACGTCATATTAAATTGTCAGATAGAAAGTAATTGTCTTTGCTGTACAGTAATTTGCGTGTGAATTACATCTATTAATAAAGAAAATCAGAAGGAGGAGAACTTCTATAGCGCCTCTTCTAATATAGGTTACTGCTCATTTTGTTCGTACAACACTATTGTATGCTCCTTAAAGTGTCTCGTTACTAGAGCGGTCATTACATTAGCATTGCCAATATATATGCGACGGGGTTTAGACCGTCTCATATATATATATATATATATATATATATATATATATATATATATATATATTGTCCCTAGAAATCCGCCGGGTAAAGGTCTCTGCAGGCGCCAATACGTTTGGTGGAAGGAAGATGTCGGCAGCCAAGGCGTATGACTAACTAAGACAGTTATTATAGCGCGATGAGAGGACTGTCTGTCTGCCTGTCTGTGTATCTATCTGTGTCTGCCCTAGTTTGGTTATACAATGCCATATGCGCGAATTTGTCTAATGCAGTTTATCTTCCGTTGTGCATACTTACTAAATGCTGTGTGGTTATTTGTTCTGGAAAGGAAAGTTGACAACAAGACACACAACTGACCACGTCATTCCACTTCCCCTTAGGACATGGAGCCACCACCACCACCACCACCACCACCACCACCACCACCACCACCACCACCACCACACTGTCTCATTCTCTCTCCCTCTCCTCTCCCTCCTCCTCACCATCACTGCATCCGTGCATGGACGGGATGGAAAGGGCATTGAAAACTGGAGCGACGGGCAAACAGTGTGTCAGTGTCTCTCTCTCTCTCTCTCTCTCTCTCTCTCTCTCTCTCTCTCTCTCTCTCTCTCTCTTCATATTCCATAACGTTGGCTGGTGTCTTCTTTGTCTTCCAATTTCTCGTAATTCTCTTGGACGCTGGATTAGCCTCGTTTTGAGTCATGCTCTCGTCTCCCGGATGTAAAACCACGTGACTCCACGGATGGGTGAGGAGTTGTTGACCTTCAAGAAATCGATTTTCCGCTGGCACCGGATGTAAAACCACGTGACACACCGGAAACAGAGAATCGTTAGAATTCACGGATTGACATTCCATTGATTCTCCTCGACCTGTGGAGTGGGGGTGGGGAGGAGGTGGGCCATTCGGATCGGGAGAGAGTAATCCCCTCCATGGGGCATCGAATTGCCAGGAATTGTACAGCCCATGTTTAGTCCATTTTGAGAAAATTCTTAAGCTTTAGATCAAGTGGAAATGAAACAGAGTCAAAATAATCTCAGAGTGTTCTAAATTAAGGCGCTACATAAATTGTCCATTACATTCCATAAGAAGGCATTCGGCGCTTTCTTTAGTTCTGTAATCTTCTGAGTTTTTCCAATCCGATGCATTTAATCATAAAAATTCTTCGCTTCTTTTAAAGCCCATAAGACTAATGAGCTAATGCAATAAACTCTTCAAAGCGCCGTACAATTTAACGAGACTTTGTTTAGAAATGCGTTGTAATTGTCAACGTCTGTATTTCTTTCTCATTAAATTGATGCTTTTCAGTCTTCACTCCGTCTCGGTGTGTGTGTGTGTGTGTGTGCGTATGTTTGTATGGATGTGTTCGAGCGTCTCTTTGCTGCCTGCTGTTTCTTATGTGAATATATTTATGCATTGTTCTACTGCTTATGTCTCTGTGGCTCTATCTATGCTCCAGTCTGTCTCCCTGTCTCTTCGTCTGTCTGCCTATCTGTCTGTCTGATCGTTTACTGCTACTCTCTATCGCTCATTGTGCATTCTCGGATACTTTCCAGGGAGGCTGATCAAAGTTTAGCTGTTACAGTGTACATATTCTTCCGCTGTTCTTCTCTTTCCTTCCTTCATTCGGCGGCGATCTACGATCTGTCTTCAACTGCTCCTAGATTCTCTCTCTCTCTCTCTCTCTCTCTCTCTCTCTCTATATATATATATATATATATATATATATATATATATATATATATATATAGGGTATATATAGGGTATATATAAGGTATATATATATCGGTACTTAATTGCCGAAGGTCTTAATGAAGAAAAAATTGTCCTCTCTTCCTGTTCGTCGAGGTTTGCAGCGGAAGACGTTTCACGAAAAGACAGCGTTGAAGCGACGAACAAAACGCTGGAGTAAAAAGCTTCCTAGAAAAAATAAATACACGAATAAACACACATACAGGGATCATGGGACATTGCAGCAGCAGCAGCAGCAGTGGCCTAGTGAGCATCTGTTCATCTGTCTCTTCCTTCGTCTCTTCTGAATTCATTCTCCATTCATCGACCACAAGAGGCGCGCTTAGTCAGTCCGTGACGCGGCGATGCATTGGCTGGGTGGGCAGGAGGACTATTCAGCCTCTCTGTGGGCACGGCCCTCAGTCGGCCACCGGCATCGGTCCCACCAGCATCGCCCGGGCGCCGTATCTGTGTCCGGCAGACAGCAAGGCACCACCACACTGCAGCAGCAGCAGCAGCAGCAGCAGCAGCAGTCGTTCGGACGACGGATGAGTGTTCGCTTGGCGGCTGATGACGTCGATTGCGGGGGGAGTGAGGTGATTGATTGCTGCTGCTGCTGCTGCTGCATTCATGGCCCTTGGAACTTCCTCTAGCGGTGAATATGCGCCTCAGCTGGCAGCAGCAGCGGCGGCGGCGGCGGCGGCGGCGGCGGCGGTGATGCCGCGTGTTTTCAGGACTTAAAGCAAAACGCCGTGGACGAGATAAGGAAGTTCTCTCCGCTGCTGAAGATGGCGAAGATGCTCTCAAAGAGTTCCTTATGGAAAAAATACTAAGAGAGGAATTTAGAATCGCTTAAATCCATCACCTGTACAAAGTGGACTTCACCTGATGACGTCATCGCTGACGTCGTGAATTCAACGGAGAAAACTTCTCGAATTTATACGAGAATTCGTCAGTCGAAGTGACAAGTAAGTTAATGCTTATAATTACCTATATACTCGTTAAGCATTTGTAAGCTACAGTTGCTTATTATGCCTCTATAGAAGTTATTGCTTCGAGTGGATGCTATCGTGTATTGCCATTATTCCAAGATGAGAAAAAGTCTTGTTATCGTTCTTCCTGTCTCATGAGAAATCGCATTTATGTAGCGCTCTCATTTTAGAATAATTCCCGGAAGTGCTCGGCTGAGAGGGGGAGTCTCAGGGAACCCGGCACAGCAGCAGCAGCAGCAGCAGCAGCAGCCGATCAGCTGTGCTGCTGTTAGCGTCATCTGCTGTCTGCTTAGCGGCGATCGATCAGAGAGAGGCTCTGGCAGAATACGCTCGACGTCATTACACTTCAACACGAAAGACAGTCTAATGACGTCATGAATGACGACTAAATTAAGCGACAGGAACAGAGCGCTAAGACGACGTTACGCAGGTGAGTAGGTTGGTAGGTAAACGCCTTTAAAGTAGGCTACAAGTAAGTAGGAAAGTGGTCGCTCTCTGATAAGTAAGTAAGTAAGTTTACATTGCGCTATCTGTTCGATTGATGCGATATAACACGTGACGTGAGTTACGCCATTAAGTGCGAGACTTATAATTATGAAACGAGAGACCGCCACTGACGCATTACTACAAGACGTGCGCTTTTCCCCGAAGCAACATTACTGTATCAGGTGCTGTTTTTGACGATGCATTGCAGAAGTCCGGTGTACGAACTGGGAAACCGGAAGCATTTAAACAACTGAAGTAACGGTAACCAAGGCAGCGTGTAGTCATAGCAACGGTAGACAAGGTTGTTCAGCTATCGACGAAAAGACAAGATGATCTCGAGGTCTGTCTCTGCGCCAGACTCTCGTTCCTCCACCTGTCGACCTCTTCCGCCAAAGTTCCAGTCGCTGCCGACCACCTGGACACACCTGGACGCTAACAAGACTGCCAATGATCGCCAAGAGAAGGCGTCAACCTGTGATCCTCAGACTGAAAGTGAAATGAATTTCCATC
Source organism: Metaphire vulgaris (assembly GCA_018105865.1). NCBI lineage: Eukaryota > Metazoa > Annelida > Clitellata > Crassiclitellata > Megascolecidae > Metaphire > Metaphire vulgaris. The sequence continues at coordinate 335,816 of CM030843.1, read as the reverse complement.
GAGCCCGGGAACTCTTCCGTCTCATGGAAAACAACATCGAAGCGCCGAAACTGACGTCACGGACCGGATGTGCGTCATCTCGCTACGCGTCGTCGTCGTCATCGGGTGTGACGTCATTCAAACCGTTGGATTCGTTTCCGCCGCCGCCATCTTGGTTCCACGACGAGTCGAGTACTTCCTTTGGTGCCAATGGATTTATCCAAGTTCTTTGCTCGAATTCTGCAGATCGGATGACGTCATCAAGAATAAGGGCTGAACTTCGACGGGAGGGTTCTAGCCCAGGTGAGATCTACCTGACGATACCTTTGACGGCGAATCCATCGACACTCAGAGACGCAAATGCAAACACCGTCATCTCCTCCTCCTCCTCCTCCTCCTCCTCCGCTTCCAGGTTCTTTCGTCATCCGCCCATTCAGACGAAACCGAGACACTTATTCCACAGCAGCATCCATGCGTCCATACCTCACTCCGGATCCTGGAACCAGGAGGATGACTCCAGCGGCGAGCTCTTTCCTTCGGATACGGACTCACCCGGAGCAGTACCTCCGATCGCCACGGACGGCGATTCCCCCCTCAGCACCCAGGGCGAAGAGCGGATCGTGAACGGGGTGAGGGTGAAGATGAGGGCAAAGGGCGGCGGTGCCAGACGCAGGCAGGTGAACGGGGTGCAGGTGGACAGAGCCCTAGCCGGGGTCTTGCTTCCCAAGAGGCGATCGAGGGACGAAAGCGGATTTTCCAGGGACAGCATCATGACGGTGCTCGGCGAGACGGACGATTACTGGAAAACGAAGGAAGGAAGTGGATCGGTGGAAGAGGTGGAGGCACTGATGATGGAGAGCACGTGCAGCAGTGGGTCCGGAGAAGAGATGGCCCAACCACCGGTCAAGGCGTCGGACATTGACCGTCGTCCGGTCGAAGCCTCGCATTCACGAACAGCGGCGATGGTCAGGAAAACTGCTGACCAAGAAGTAAATCCATCTGCAAAGACATTGCGATCACGTGACCACCGAATGCTTATTAGCCTCCAACGAGGGACTTCTGAGCGAAGGTTCGTCGTCGCGGCGGTCGACAGGTGAAGACGAACAGGTGGTTGCAACGAAGCGCGTCTGCTTCAATGGAACGCGGTCGACAGAGAACGGGGCGGGGAGTTCTTCCGTTGAAGACACGGATGTCGTCTGCGTCTCTGTTGCTCGTTGGCTGTCGTCTACGGAGACGAACGCAGAAGAGGAACAAGAACACGACGGCGAAACGGGGCGAGACATTTGGCGGGAAACGGACGCCAGGGATTCAGCCAATGGCAACTCAGAGGCTGAAGAAGAGAAGAGGGAGGAGGAGGAGGAGGAGGAGGAGGAGTGGCAGCTGATTGGCTCCGGTGATTTCGCAGCAGAAACTGTCGTATCAAAAATCGATCTAAATGCGTTGACGGAGAACGAGAGGAAAATCTGGCTGCAGTTGAGTCTTCGTTCTTCTGGAAACGAACAAAGGTAAAGGAATCATTCATTCATTCGATTCACTTTCTTCGCTGATCGAACAATCAAGTGAATGTGAATTTGTAAACGTCTTTGATAATTTCTGATCCTAATTAACGAGCAGAGAATTATTTAGAACAGCGATTGTTGATTCTAGAAAAAGAGACTATAATTATGTTTAGAATAATAAAATAAATGAGTTGAGAATATTTGAATTCTGTGAATAGTTTCAGCAAATGCAGAAACGACGATCAGCTGACAGAACAGGAGCGATTAGAGACAAAGAACGAAGACAGCCAGGTCGCTGTTAAGAACTGCGAAGGTGAGAGAACAGACCCTCGATATCTTATCGCCATCATCAACACAACAAATCTATGCAAAGATAACACGGTAGTATAGATAACAAGTGACTCATGGCTGGACCGATGAATCAATCGATAAACATATAGCGCCATAAAATAACTAAATTACCGACCTTTCCTCCGACAAATTTACCGCCTTATTTGACAGGTAAATCGTTACAACGAGAAACCATTTGAACTTTGAACTGCTACTTGATTCTGCGACTACTTTATTCTGCGGCTACTTTATTCTGCGGCTACTTTTCACAGACAACGAAACTGAAGATGAGAAAAAAGACGAAGAAAAGAAAGGACGAGAGGAAGAGGAACTAATGGAGGAGGAGGATGGCGAGGGGAGGAGAAGGAAGAGGAGGAGGAGAATGAGGAAAAAAGACAGGTAGGAGATGACCTGGAGCATACTTCCACAGCGAAGACGAAGATAGTCCATTTCAACAGCAATCTTCCACAGGTAAGCAACTACGACCGTCATCATCATCATCATCATCGTCATCATCATCATCCTAGAGCCAATGATGATGAAGACGACTGCTAAGAGGTCGTCATCGGAATATCGCGCGAATAATTTGCAGAGGAGTTTCGTCGAAATGAGAGAAGAGAGAAGACGCAGCAGAAGATGTTAATTGCAGATTTATCCCACTTATTCGACGGAGGAGTATGACCGGAGAAACGATGACATCGACCCGATGTCCGCCTCCGCAGAATACGAACTGGAAAAGCGAATGGAAACAATGCAACAATTCGATGTCACGCTCCAGAAAGGTCAGTCATTTCGAACGATCATGCATGCACTGGTCGGACATGAGGCAAATGTCACTCCGAATCATTCGCGTCGCCTTCGAGGGGTTCCGAATGGCACATTTTGCTTGATATTCAGTGAAAGAGTGACGCCTGCTGTAAGGGATGTATAGACGATTTCCTGTCAAGGTACGTGACTCTGTTGCTGCTGCTGCTGCTGCTGTTGCAGGCGAAGGAGGAGGTCTTGGACTGAGCATCATTGGAATTGGCGTTGGAGCCGATATGGGAATCGAAAAACTCGGAATTTTTGTGAAAACTTTAACTGACGAAGGAGTGGCCAAGCAAGACGGAAGGTAATTAACAGCAGTAACATTCACCAGAATCACTCCAGTGACTGCACACCCCACTGCCCCCCATCCACCGCCGCTCCAATCACACTCACCACCGTGTCGCCATTTCTATCGCCGTCATCAGTTTCGTGTATGGAGATTGGAGAGTTAATGTTTGAATTTGTCTAAACGGTTGAATGTGTAGAATTGAAGTCGGAGATCAGATCATCGAGGTCGACGGTCAGAGTCTCGTCGGAGTGACTCAGTCGTTCGCTGCTTCAGTCCTAAGAAACACGTCAGACACTGTCCAGTAAGTGGACGGGGTCAAGGGGTCATCGCAGCCCCCACCACCCCCATGCACTCCAATACTCCTCTTAGCTCGTAATGATATGAGAAAACTATGTCAGTCTCCAAGATTCAAAGAATTACTTTTCTACTCAAAAAACTAACGAGTCAATTGAATTCAAATGAAATTGCGACTGATGACGTCATCGTCTGCTGTTTCCTGATGCAGTCTCGTTATGGATTGATGATTTTTGCTGAATATAATCTCAGTTTTCTGATTTCGAATTTTGAAGTCTGCTAATGGGCAGGGAGAAGGAGGGCACGTCGAGCGATATAACCAGACTGATCGAAGAATCGACAGAACAGGACGAAGAGCGTCACAGACAGGAAGAAGCAGAAGAACGACGACGACAAGAAGAGGAACAAGAACGAATAGTGATGCACGGCACAAAGTCGCCTTGCGAAGGTCAAGGACATGATGAATCTGAGGTCAGTTGCCACTCCCTCCCCACCCCTTCTCCATCGCTTCCTCACACCTCGTCTCCCCATTTCACTCTTCTCAAGACCGAAATCAAACAGATGAATTACTGATATGAAATTCTTCTGAGAAGACAAATATTTGGCCAATTATTTTGACTTTTAGAAGTTTTTGTCTGTCCTCCTCTCTCTCTCTCCCTCTTTCATTGACTGCTTAGCGATAATAGTGCTATAGAATTTAAGCGATAGAATTAAATACTAGAAAGAGGCTCGCTTCGCTCGCGCTCGCTTCGCTCGCGCTCGCTTCGCTCGCAGTGCAGGATAATACTAATCCAATACCTATACCTAATACCCAATCATTGAATTCATGCTGAACAACATTTCAATGATCGCCACCTAGCCAAGCTCTGCGCCTATGTACGTTAAAATCACGCAACTGTGGCCATTTGTGACGCTGTACACGTATTTTTTGTGTATGCTCAAATGTACGTTAAAATTGCTGCGAACAATTGTTACCAATAGCAACGTCGTCGCACGCCCAGCCATCTGATGCTGCACTGACTCGACTAAACCGGTTCTACGAACAATTGTTACCAATAGCAACGTCGTCTTCGAACATCGTCCACCAACGCATCGCGACGTAAGGACTAAACGGTCTAAACCGTCTAGCAATAGTCAACCAATCAGAACGCTTGAAGGTAACAGACATACAGATAACGATTTTAATATGATAGATACGTTAAAATTGCTGCGAACAATTGTTACCAATAGCAACGTCGTCGCACGCCCAGCCCTCTGATGCTGCACTGACTCGACTAAACCGGTTCTACGAACAATTGTTACCAATAGCAACGTCGTCTTCGAACATCGTCCACCAACGCATCGCGACGTAAGGACTAAACGGTCTAAACCGTCTAGCAATAGTCAACCAATCAGAACGCTTGAAGGTAACAGACATACAGATAACGATTTTAATATGATAGATTGCAGGGAATTCTTGCAGTAAGAGCTCTGGCATATTTTATTAGGTTACTGTATAAAAGACGAAATAGCAAAACATTAATATGTAGACTAGTAAATAAATCTAAATGTAAATTTTCACTGACGTCTTCTTGTTTTGACTTCTTTCCTTTAAGACAACCGGAAGTCAGGACGAGTCGCTGTCGGTCGCCGACACCTTCGACTCTATCGACGACCTTGACAATGCGACTCTTGATATGGATTCCAGAATCATGTTCATTCGTCTCAAGGAAGTGCGTTTATCACTATATATATATATATATATATATATATATATATATATATATATCAGTGATGGGTAATTGCCCTTTTTATCTAATTAATTAGAATTAGAATTAGTTGAAATTTTACAATTACAATTAGAATTAGAATTAGCAAAATTTCACAACCAATTAATTAGAATTAGAATTAGATACCTTCCAATTTAATTAGAATTAGCAATTAGAAGTGCACTGATAAAAATTGCGATGCATTTTAATGTAACGACGAAAATTAATGTCATCCTCCGTAATCTAGATTATATCAGAATTGCATTTTGCAAGTAAAAGTGACTCAAACAAAGTATCATCTAGTCGATTTCATTTTCTCCTATCATTAAGAATAAATCCACTGCACTAAATGATCTTTCAATAGCAGCAGATGTGGCCGGTACAATATGATGCTGCAAATGTAGCTGGTATAAACAGGAAAGTTCAATTTATGGTCCTCCCAAAAGAAATACAATTAGTGTTCATATTGGTTGGAGTATATAAGTAACTTTGGAGCTCTTCAGTTTCTGTTGACGCCAGCAAAGTTTCTTCCATATATCCAAATAGATCGTTGTGGGACTTAATTTGAGGTGTGACTGATTTGTCATTGTCCATAGCTGGTGTCAAAGGTGTATTGTTTATCTGCTTTGAAACTGAATTTACTTGATGTTTAATTTGTCCTTGAACAAAATATCCTTCCTCAGCACTCTCTATCCACTTGAGTTTGAATCGTGGTTCCAAAGCACTTGACACAAGCAAGTGTGCTAATTAGGCAACTAATTGTTTTTTCAATTACAATTAGCAAGCTAGTCATTAGAATTAGAATTAGAATTAGCAATATTTTGGAAGTAATTGATTAGAATTAGAATTAGACAGATAGCTAATTCATTAGCTAATTAATTAGAATTAGAAATTGAATTACCCATCACTGATATATATATATATATATATATATATATATATATATATAAGATATATATAAGCGATTTGACAGTCTTGCTGTTACCTAATCACAAGTTGCTTGATCCATAGATCTCCATATTTAAGCAAAATATTTATAATAGAACTTCATTTGTTATTAATATATATATATATTTCTATTAGATGCAATTCAGGCACGGTGCATCAGAAGCTGAGTTGGCGAAACTAAAGGCAAGGGTGAGGAAAGCAGAATTCCATCGTTTCAACATTTATTCACCGAATAATAGAAATATGGCATTTCAATGACTTCAGATAAAAGGATGCCCCGTAAAACACACTCACTGCTTCATTTCAGTTCGAAATTGAATTGAACGTATTTATCAAAATTAAGCTTAATCAGATATATATATATATTCATATACCAGGCTGTAGGGGTGTTCAAAAAAATAAAATTTTCAAAAAGTTATGCCTACTGGACGGATTGTCATACTACTATCAATGTTGAATTCAGATACACTTTTTATTTCACATTTCTATGATGTCCTGAGGTCCCTCAAAGGCTTTGAACGCATGAACCCCCAAACCATGGAAAAAATGCACAATGATTGGGACTAAATACTTCATAACTCTCTAAAATAATCATAGATATGTCATAATAGACTCATTTTGTTTGTATTCTCTTTGGGCCGTGTCCATAGAGTCAGTAGCGTGCAGAGGGGATTTGTGGGGGGCGTGGCCCCGGGCGCCGACCAGATGGAGGTTCCAAAATTGACTCGGCGACCTTCATTTTTTTGCTCGTCAAACATTTTTTAGGCTTGGCCTCGGGCGCCCACCACTCTGCGCGCCACGGCATAAAGTGATTGACGATCATCTCAGCGTCATATGACGTGTGATGATGAAACATGAACATTTTGCCAGCATACAAATTGCACGTCATCCATCGAGCCTGGTGAATGACTCTGGGTTTCATGAGGTGTACCCCGCGTGGAGGTGTTTCACCCAGAATGAGTAGATTGTTCTCTGCTTATTCATGATAGTCGTCACGGGGCACGGTTCCAGATTCTCTTTGTGTCCAGATATTTCTCAGCTCCTGGACAACGTGACCCCTAAACTACAGAGAATTGTATTAGCAGACGTGTGAATGGTTAGCACGTTTGACTGGCAAGTGAAGAGCACCTGCTAATCAAGTTTTTTTAAAAATTAGGCCACTATCTCTTGTATATCAAAAGTTCTTGGCATTCAGAATTTTGCCTGTTGTATTTTCTATTGCGTAAATTGGACATTTTTAAACTACAGAGAATTGTATTAGCAGACGTGTGAATGGTTAGCACGTTTGACTGGCAAGTGAAGAGCACCTGCTAATCAAGTTTTTTTCAAAAATTAGGCCACTATCTCTTGTATATCAAAAGTTCTTGGCATTCAGAATTTTGCCTGTTGTATTTTCTATTGCGTAAATTGGACATTTTTAAACTACAGAGAAATTGTATTAGCAGACGTGAATGGTTAGCGCGTTTGACTGGCAAGTGAAGAGCACCTGCTAATCAAGTTTTTTCAAAAATTAGGCCACTATCTCTTGTATATCAAAAGTTCTTGGCATTCAGAATTTTGCCTGTGGTATTTTCTATTGCGTAAATTGGACATTTTTAAGCTACAAAGAATTGTATTAGCAGACGTGTGAATGGTTAGCACGTTTGACTGGCAAGTGAAGAGCACCTGCTAATCAAGTTTTTTTCAAAAATTAGGCCACTATCTCTTGTAAATTAAAAGTTCTTGGCATTCAGAATTTTGCCTGTGGTATTTTCTATTGCGTAAATTGGACATTTTTAACTTCTCTCAGCCAGGGATGGTATAGTTCAATTGTGTTGATTTGCATCTGTTTGCCCAAAGTAGCCTACCACATATTGATTTGAATGTGGCAAACAGTCTATTGCCTGGTCCTGGTACTTAACCGAACTTCCAACCAGCCCAAAATGCCAATTCAAGGACATGACGCCTGCAAGCGAGATAATATATATATTTTTAAAAAATCCGGTGGCTGTTCCACCAGAGTAGCTGAACCTTTACATATGCCACTTTATGCCGTGGCGCGCAGAGTGGTGGGCGCCCGAGGCCAAGCCTAAAAATGTTTGACGAGCAAAAAAATGAAGGTCGCCGAGTCAATTTTGGCACCTTCATCTGGTCGGCGTCCATCTGGCCACGCCCCCCACAAATCCCCTCTGCACGCTACTGACTCTATGGACACGGCCCAAAGAGAATACAAACAAAATGAGTCTATTATGACATATCTATGATTATTTTAGAGAGTTATGAAGTATTTAGTCCCAATCATTGTGCATTTTTCCATGGTTTGGGGGTTCATGAATTCAAGGCCTTTGAGGGACCTCAGGACATCATAGAAATGTGAAATAAAAAGTGTATCTGAATTCAACATTGATAGTAGTATGACAATCCGTCCAGTAGGCATAACTTTTTGAAATTTTATTTTTTTGAACACCCCTAACCAGGCTGCTTTTGAATGTGTTGTGAGTGAATGAATTCGTCTGATTCTTGGGAGTTCTATTGGCAGATGATTCTGTTGGAGAATTCTGAATCTCAGAGGAGAATGAGCGAAACGAAGTGTGAAGACATGTCTCGTAGACTCAGAGACTCCGAGAAGACGCTGCAAAGTCTACAGAGAGACATCGCCACCTACCAGGTAGGCACAACCTCCTTTTCCTCTAAGCTGCTTCCATTCTTCGCTATAAGAGCTTTGTCTTCGGGTGCACGGGAGACTGTCAGTTATAAGTGGATCGGCACAGCGCCTCTGCTGCGTTCGCTCCTATAGAATCGGATTTCCTTCTCTCTTTCAGAGCGCATTGGACGACGCTCGTTCACGATATGCGGCGATGGAAAGGAAGCTACTGGACGATTACGACAGAATAGAGAAGAAATATAGAAAGGCAAAGAAACTGATAAAAGAGTTTCAACAGAAGTGAGAGTCTCTGCTGCATTCTTAGTTCATTTCCACTCGCCAGATGGCCAATATTATTTAGTATCAGCGATAGAAATATCACGTGACTATACATTACAAAAATCGTCGTTATTTATGTACGGATCGGTATCTGAGGACCTTAGACGCATAGTAGAGGCATATTCCCTGCAGCTGGGCGAGTTTTTACAGAAAGTCTTCAGACATGGTCTTAATCAGATCGTTTTAGCGACTAAATTCTGTTTATATTAAAACCCGCTCTGCTGTTTGACCGCTTCCTATTAGGCCTACTGCTTGCGCAGTTAAAAGTGTTCAAGAAGAAACATATACGAAGAATTTCTATTTCTTGATTATTTTTAGGGAGCGCGATTTTGAATGTGAACAGGAAATCTTAAGTCGCGAAAGAGAAGACACGGAAAAGCATCACAACACTTTACTCAAATCACTCATGGACAGGGTTAGTCTCTAACAACTACACGCCTTTAACAAATGATGATGATGATGACGATGATGATGATGATGATGATGATGATGATGATGATGATGATGATGATGATGATGATGACGACGACGACGACGACAGTGCAAAAGGGTTCTGATGCTCTATTCAAGGGATTAGTTGGAATCTATTATAGGAAATATTCTGTGAATTGAAAACAATAAAAGCACTTGAATCAAAACATTGCAAGTCTCATGATGTTGACACACACATAATATCAGCATATCAATAATAGCCTTAAATATAAACCAATCCAAAGTATCTAATTTTCCAAGAACACGCGTAAATTTATGCGCTTCGTTTCAGATCTTTATTCTTGAGAAGAGTTTGGTCGACAGCAGCATGTTGCCCACTTGGTCTTCTCCTTTCCTCTTTCCTGCTTCTGATTCAAATAATCAACCACCTGAAAAGACACGAATGCGTCTGTGCAATTCCCAATCGTCTGCCTCCATCCGACAATCTAGCCTCGTTCTGACGAAAGAAGAAGGAATCTCTCAAGAGTCGACCTCTGAATGGAATGACTTCAGTCCAGCAGGTTAAGATTCCATCTATCATGCATTTGATTCTCTAGACACTTTTAAAAGCTCTCTATAGTAAACAATTCACCAGACTTCAGGTATTCACAATCTCCTCTAGACCCGTCAATGTACAGTACATAATTATACACTCCATCCATCAAGAATCAACTGTACAGTAGTATCAGCTGTTGTCATAGCAACAGACTAGTCTCACGGTGACCGGTGACCGTGCATTTTGTGCTTCGATGAACTGTTTTTGCTGTTTTCCTTTTCTCAGAGGAAGCAAACGAAGAGGTTGGACTCGAAATGCCAGAATCCTCGTCTACAGCGCCCCGATGTTCGTTAACTCTTCCGCCTTCTTCACATCGAACGAATGACGTCATCAGTCCTGTCTCATGCCACGCAACGGTATTTGCCTCGCTATGGATGTATGCGTAGTCATGTTACGGTGACGTTATTGACGCTCTGATTTTAGAATCAGTGACTTCGAGGGATTTCAAACAGATCGCTGGACAGAACAATGCTCCACATTTTAAAAAAAAAACTAGAAAATTTCTGCACAACGAGAATTTTCTTTATCGATTAAACTATAATTACACATTCCGGTCAATTTGATTAGCATTTCAGGGACTGCGTTTGAAGAAATCTCTGCGTAGATCTGCAAAAGTTATGAGTTCTAGTTAAATTCTTTCATGAGTATTTTCCGGTGTCAAAATTCACGAAAATTGCGCCTAAATAGCAAACAACCTCTTACTTCGACCAGTTCTTTGGATTTAAATGACGAAGATGACGATGACGATGATGAAGAAAAAGCTGCTGATGATGATTATGATGATGATGATATTTTTCAGGAGTTTTCAAAGAGCGACGAAGACCCATCAGAGAACAGCTTGGACGACGAGCCGTTCTTCCGTCATGACGGGTTTGTTATTTGTTGCCGTGTCAACCGTTGCCATGCCAACCGTCAAATGATATCACTGGGAACATGGCGGCCTAGTGGCAACGTATGCCGCAATGGCTGATGTTTCGAATCCAAACTCGGTGTTGTTTTTATTTTTAACTCCTCACACCTCGAGACGACGACGTCATAAAATGTAGAATAATTAGAACGCGTTCGTCACCATAGCAACGACAGTTTTTTCGCCCTCCAACCCTTATGCAGCAATTTCCCGACCAATGACTAATGTACAGAGACAGTTCCCTCGCATAAGGACATCATCATCATCATCATCATCATCATCATCACTACGCTCACACGAAAGACCAAAGAACGCACACAATTAGAATGAATAATTCTTAGAGACGAATGACCGTTTTTTCCTGAAACAGGAACGGAACAATGAAGAAGAAATCAACAAATGAAGGTCCCAACGGCGAAACAGAACCTCAAGTCTCTTCACCAGCGCCAAGAGACGAAGAGGTCAATGACCAGACATCGGGTCAAAGGCTGTCAAGGTCATCGAACGCAGACAGACCACAGAACAGCGGCTTCGAAGGCTTTCCTACTTCCGGTCGCTCAGGGCCACTCGGCCCAGGGCCACTCGGCCCAGGGCCACTCGGCCCAGGGCCACTCGGCCCCGTTGTACCAGCGACGATCAACAACGATACGCGAGAGGATGGAGACAAACTCGGGCTGTTGAGGTCAACGACCGACGACCACCTGTTTGGCGCCAACAGAATCTTCGCTTCGTCTTTCAGCGGAACTATGACGTCACCGCTGGCGAAGGTGCATCGCAGCAGCAGCGCTGACGTCATACAGGCCCTCGACATGGTTCTTCTAAAACACGAACTCTTCCTGCAAAACGCCGCCACGCCGCTCCACTGCTCTTCCGTTCAACCGAGCCCACAGCGTTGCCATGGAAACAGCGCCTCCAGACGCCGGATATCGTACGTTGTACCGTATCACGTGAGCAATGAGCACGTGACTAATTCTGAGCACGTGACCGATGCGATGTCTATTCTGTCGAACGAAACAACAAGCGGTGAAGAGATCTGTCGATCAGAGAAAGATTCCAGGTAGAAATGTTACGACGGTCAACGCTTTTCCTACGCAACTGAGTTTACTTCTCATCGAATTTTAAAGTGGTCTCTGGTCTCGATTGGTCACAAGATTCGTCCAAAATCGATGAAGAAATTGTATGAGTGAGTGAGTGTGTGTGTGTGGGGGGGTGATTTCCAATGTCATGCAGTCTGGAAATATGCACTGAATGTCAACATCTGAATCTAATATTCTGCTGAATTCTTTCAGTTGAGGCGTAGCCCAACGCAGTTAGGAAAGAACTTGACGCTCCCAAGCCCCCCCCCCAACCCTTTTGGCGCCCCCGCCTATTTTGGAATCCTGGCCACATCAGTGTTCTTCACCAATTAATTTATTGATAATTCTCTTTTTCGCGTTAATTCTTTTTTTTATTACTCTTATCACGACGACGATGACGAAGTCAGTTTTAAATGTTGATTTCTAAAAAAATCATCAGGATTTTGATTTAACGTACGATATCAAAACTATGGAAAATAGTGAGAATTCGTGTTTTTGAAAAATCTCTTTTTTACGATTGGTTTGATTGACCGATCGATTGATTTATTGATTGACGCAGGAAATCGTCAGGAGCGTCTTCTAGCGACAAAACATGTTACTCCGAGAACTGGAAAGAGGAGAAACAAGAGCAGAGTGCTCCAGAGTGTCGGGATCATCAGATGAAGAAGTCCGATGCTGAACAGGAAATAGGTGAACGAAGCTGATAAGTTAAAGCAACAGAAAAAGACAAATACATAAACGCTGATGATATATCCTCCGCTATACAGATGATGATGATATATATATATATATATATATATATATATATATATAATTCTTATATTTTGCTAAGAATTAAATGACTGGACAATTTCTCAAATCAAATTCTTCTAACTTCCTTTATTTGTTTTGCCTCTGTATTAAGTTTTGGATCTTTTCGGTAATTTTTGTCTTATAAAATCGTTCACCTGTGTAGACGCGATTGAAACGAGTGACTGTTGTCAACCCGAGTGTCAAGTGACGTCAAGTGGAATGACCTTCATCGACGGATTTGTTGCTTCGATGAATGCAGACAAATCAATTCACTGCAGTCAAATCGCAGAAGTGAATTCTGACCAAACTCCGAGAACAACAGAAACTCAACTGAGCAGAGATGTAAGTCAGTCGCCTGATTCGCTTCTATAGCGCCTATTTAGAGCAGCTCTTCTCCTGATCAACAGTGACTTATCTGCAGTGATGTCTATTCAACCAAACGTTTGATTGAGTTTAGCTTTTGCAGCTGATGGGAATACAAAATGAACCTGAAATAGCGATAACAAGAAGTCTTATTTGGAAATTGTGCGTAAAACGAGAAAATTGTCGCGGCGTCTGATTTTAATCGGCTGCTAAATTCGCTGGAAGAATATTAAAATGAAACTGATAAAGGGAAAGGTTCGAGGGAAGAATAGGCCAGACCCAATAATAGCATCTCGATGTCTAATTGTCTATCAGTATTTTGATTAAACAACAAAATGCCTAATCGCTTTTCTGTGCTTTATTAAAGGACTCGTGTGTTTCATCTTGTTGGAGCTCTCGCCTGAGGCGTTCTTCCGTTGCTCGCAAGGGGGAACCACTGTCATCCGGCTCTGATCAGGTGCTCGATGTATCTGCATGGACTGCTCAACAGGTGGCCGACTGGCTCACCTGTCAAAGCCTGTCTCAATACGCCGGTGGATTCCTGGAGAAACAGATCAGTGGCAGAATACTTTTGGATTTGGACAGCGCTAAGATGAAGGTATACAGTGACGCATCGAAATACACGTTGACCGTTGTTCTCTTGGCTGTGTGTGTGTGTGTGTGTGTGTGTGTGTCTTTGCCGGGGTTCTGCTTATGCCATGGAGAGATTGTAATTTCACTTGTTTTGCATTTGAAGATGCACAGTAACTGTGAGTCTGTGTGGCTCTTGTTTTTGTTCAGAGTCTGGGAATGAAGACGACCAAAGATAGAGACACGCTGAAGAAGAAACTGAAAGACATGAAAGCAGCCATCGAAAGACAAAGAAAACGAGACGAAAGAGACGGAAAACTCAAAGCGAGGCTGGCAAAGAGGATCCCATCGCTTCTTCCTCTTCCTTCTCTCCTCCATCCCTCAACCCCTTCCTCCTTCTCCTCCTCCTCCTCAGCTGCTGCTGCTGCCTCTCCTCACCCTCCGCCTTCGTCTCCCAACGAAAAGACGACGAAACGAAAGCGATTGTTCTTTGGTAAATGACGTCATCATTGATAATCTAACGTCGAGTAATCGTTGAAGAGAATGACGTAATCGACAAAAGAAATCACGTGACCGTCGCAGGTCATGACGTCATCGTCAAAAACTCGGAAGAATCAGCAATAAGAGAATCTTTGTCATCGAATTCAGAGCAAACGAACATCATTGGAGAAAGCGCTCTTCTGGCGCAGTGGCGCAGTGGCGCATTTTGACGCCGTTCTTCTTCTGGCGCCTGCGCCGTTTGCCCCATTCACTTCCGGCGCGTAATGAGTGCCTCTGAAGTGCGCAATATCTCGGCAATGAACTTTCTTAAGATGTTTTCGCGGCATTACCAGTTGTAGGACCGTTGCTCTGTGCTTAAGGTCAACTCTAAGCTTTTTTGCGGGTACACACCATTCTATTCCATTAAACGAATATAGAGAACTGGCAGTGTGTGTGTGTGTGTGTGAGAGAGAGAGAGAGAGAGAGAGAGAGAGAGAGAGAGAGAGAGAGAGACTGTGTCAGTGAAGAAATAACTATCGATATAGCTTCTGCTCATCAGTAATAATGGTGCTATAAAAAAGTCTCTCACTATTTCAGTGCAAAGAGCAATTGCTAATTTTTCCGTGGAGAATTTCTTTGCCACGACCACCTGTTCATTAATCTCAGGTCTTCGAAGCATTGCTGTTTATTAACCTGCCGAGACATTAGGCCGTAAATACGTTCACCCTCTGTATGACGTAACGATTTGCATGACCGTGCTCTTGATGGATCATGACGTCATTTTTCTTGACTGTCTTACTTCAGGGGATAAGAAATTGACATTAGCATTCGGAAGCAGATATAGGGGCGATGGCATAATTTTTCATTGAGTTGTTGTTCTGCTAATTTGATTTTCTGACCCTCCTGCCCCTGCCATGGGCGCCAAGTGCCCAAGGTACGCTCCTGGATCCGACCCCTACTTTTCGCAACCCCGTGGCGCCTCCGATGAAGATAGAAAGAGAGACGGAGCAGTGGACGGCCGCATCTGAGGGGGAGGCGCTGAGACCGTCTCCCTCTATTCACTTGGGCCATCTCAGGCCATCTCAGGCCATCTCAGGCCATCTCAGGCCTTTGGGTGGAAGCGAAGAAGCAGAAATTGATTACGTCGAACGAAGTAGGTTGCCATGGAGACGGGGGCGCCGTAAAACAGCAAGACATCGTGGGAAGGGAACAAGAACGAACGGACAGTGGAGGATGGCGATGAGGCGCCTTTACGTCGAAAGAACAGGGGGACCAAAGAGTATTCAGTCGAATATTCGAATATAAGTCCCTGTCTCTTAGACAGGAGAACGGAACAGAATATATTTCCTCTGCGTAATTATGAATTTATGATAACAGGACCTCTGATTAGATTTTTATCAGAAAGAGATTGCTAAGACAGAAAACCTACGGAAGGAGACGTCAAGAGGCAAAGACGTCGTCAGCCTCTCGATTTCATCTCCGGCAATTCTCACTGCAGTGTTTCATCCAGACTCCAGGCCTTTGGAGGGGGGGTTGACTTGGCTGGAGGGGAAGAGGTACACAGTTCAGTGCAAACATGTGTCAGTGCTGGGATTTGTGGGGAAGGGGAAATTCTGTGGTGGTGGTGGTGGTGGTGGTGGTGGGGGAATCTGCCCCTAACAGGCTTGGATAAAAAAACTGATTATCAGATTCAGACGAAAAATAAAAGCAAACGATCCGAAGAGAAAGAGAATCGAAGAGTTGGAGACGTCACTTAATTTCACTCGATTACCTTTTGCCAGACGCTGAGTCTCTGACTGAGTCTCACTTCGTATCACTGGTAATTAATCCTTTGTGGAACGGAACGGATATGTCGTTCGCTGTCTGTCTGTCTGTCTGTCTGTCTGTCTGTCTGCCTCGTAGTCAGGTGCTGAAGATGTGGTCGGAGTGGGGCATCTCTTCGCTGTTGTCGTCGTGAGCAGGCGTTGCAGGGTCCAATGCGTCGTTTTATTACGTCATTCATCACGTGACTCAGCAGACGACGTCACCGAGGGAAAGTTAATAGTCTGCGGCGATTACATCGACAACAACAACAACAACAACAGAATAGAGTTTCGTTTGTTATTAGTTAATAAGTGTCTTAGATGGCGGTTGTCTAATGAGATAACAATCTTAATAGAACAACAACAAGGGGATGTCCATTAATTACGTCAACAATCTTTGGGCAATTTTTGACCGCCTACCACTTGTCAGCAACTGTCAAACTTTCAGTGAACCCTATAATCATGTAAAAAAACTTTTGACCACCCCCTAAGATCAGTGACGGGTCCCCCTAAAACATTTAAAAGATTATTATTTTTGCGGTGATGAGACCTGTTACTCTCTTTTTGGCCATCAAGTGTCAAAATGTGGTGGTGATGACCTTTTTGCTTGTCATGCTTTTTTCCGATGCAATAAATAATGTAATGTGACAATGCGGCATTTGTATAGCGCCTGTTCTATTTCTACTCAGAGGCGAATAACACAGGCCTGCGATGGAAAAATTGTTTCAAAACGAAATGTTGATTCTTATGTAAATTTGGTAGCTGAAATCAGGAAAAATAAGTAAAAAATTCCATCACCCACACCGTTTCACCTAAAACCAATATTTGTTCTATTAAATGAAGAATTTCTTGCACCCGGCTTAATTGGTGAAACCCAAAACCCTAAAAACCCTAAAAGCTAAAAACCCTAAAAACCCTAAATACCCTGAAAACCTAAAAACCCTAAAAACCCAAAAACCTAAAAACCCTAAAAACAAAACACTCTAAAATCCACAAAACCCCAAAAACTCCTAAAAGCTAAAAACCCTAAAAACCATAAAAACCATAAAAACCTAAAAACCCTAAAAACCCTAAAAACCAAAAAAACCTAAAAACCCTAAAAACATAAACACTCTAAAAACCCTAAAAACCTAAAAACCCTAAAAACCCTAAAATCCATAAAAACCCAAAAACCCTAAAAATCCTAAAAGCAAAAAACCCTAAAAACCCTAAAAACCCAAAAACCTAGAAACCCTAAAAACCTAAAAAACCTCAAAACCCTAAAAACCTCAAAACCCTAAAAACCTAAACACTCTAAAAATCCTAAAAACCCTAAAAACCCTAGAAAACTAAAACACTAAAACCCTAAAAACCCTAAAATCCCAAAACCCCTAAAACCCTAAAAAAACTAAAAACCTAAAACCTAAACACTAAAACTAAAAACCCTAAAACCTAAAACCCTAAAAACCCTAAAAGCTAAAAAACCCTAAAAACCCTAAAACCCCTAAAAACCCAAAAACCTAAAAAACCCTAAAAACCTAAAACCCCTAAGAACCATAAAACCCAAAACCCTAAAAGCTAAAAACCCTAAAAACCTAAAAACCAGGATCAAGTACATACGCTTGTACTGCTAATGTATATGCTAATGTTTTAGCTTATCGTATCAATTTCATTTCGTGTTTTGTTAAAAATTCTTACGTGATTGAGGAAAATGGTTTTCATTTATGAAATTAGCACATTAAACTACATACAACTCAGCCTTTGAAATTAAAACAATTTTCAAAAGGTAAAAAATGCAGGCCTGTGTAATATTCCATGAAATGACCTAATTTTTAATTATTTGTAAAAAATGAAATTGTTGACGTCAACTTCTCTTGACCCTCCCCTGTCAACAACTGTCAAACTTTTTCGAACCCCTCCCCTATTCTGTTGACGTAATTAATGGACAGCCCCCAAGAGCAACAGCGCAGATGGTAAACGATCTCTATATCCTGTGGCAAAGGTCATTTGGGAAATAGTGACAGATCAGTCAAGTAGCGAAGGAGGTGTAAAGACGCTATGTAAATAAGAAGGGGCATTATAATGATCGCAGCGCTATATAACAACGCGCAGGTGCTTGTTGATATTCTCACAACAGCGTCCTCTCTCTCTCTCTCTCTCTCTCTCTCTCTCTCTCTCTGTCGCTTATTCGTACTCGGTACGTGAGACTGGCGCTATATAAATGACGGTATTGCTTCGTGAATCTGATTTTGGATTCTGCGTGGAAATGTCTCGTGGAAGACGGATGGCGTCTTGGGCGACGATCGATCGAGACACATTTGAGAACAGCATCAAGACATCGAAGACAAACTGCACAGAGCAGTTGTCTCGGCGACGTCAGTGACTTTTGAGACGTAATGCCTGTTTCAATCATTCGAGTTCATTCAAAGGAGTTTTCTCTTCCGAAGAGCGTCTGGTTTTTTCGAGATCACCGCTTTAAGACTTCTGTTTCGTGTTATCGCCAGTCTTAGAGCGACAGAGATTTTCATTTCAATTCTTTTCTACTGAAATTCAAAAAATCCCGCAACAATTTTCCGAAAAAGAGTCTCCAAAGAACTCGCAAGAATAACTCGACACCGCCCCTCCCTCCACCCCCCCCCCCGGTGCCAAGCAAATCCAGTCGTATACGCTGCTCTGCTCTTCCAAAGGCGTTCGAAATTCCGATTAGTCTTTTCTCAACGGCAGCAGACGACGCCAACTATTTGGGGTTTCGATGGGTGGGTGAGGGACTGAGGGTACGGAGATGCCTTAAGACCCGGGGGAGGGCCGCGACCCTTGCATCCAATGGTCTTCGCCCAATTTCATTTCTAAGCTGACAGCTTAGAAGAACGGAGCTGTTGATTGGTTCGTGTGTAGAGATCGCCGGAGTAAGATCTCCGAGTTGAACGAAACTAAAAGATAATCAATAATTAATGAGAGACGCTGCTTCGAGGACCACCTCGCTTCTTCATGCAAACGACCCTCTGCTTCTCATCTCCTACTCCTCCTCTTCTTCTTCACTCGCCCCCACATTGCCCATACTCTGCTCTTTACTGGCGGAAAGCTAGGGACCTAATCCACCATCTGCTACTATATATATATATATATATATATATATATATATATATATATATATATACGACCATTATATCCAAAAGCCCCAAACTTTTAAGTTTAGAGGCAACGGACACATGAACAAATGAAAATATGAACAAATAAACATTTCTGTTCGAAGAAAATGTTGGATGGCGTGTACTCTCTCTCTCTCTCTCTCTCTCTCTCTCTCTCTCTCTCTCTCTCTCTCTCTCTCTCTCCGACGGGAAGATGGCAGTAGAATGTATGACGTCATAGTCTCGAGGACCTGCGAAATTTTGAATTTTTTGTATATCTGTCTTATTTTTCTGTACATCAGCCAGAAGAATTCTGGTGATGATTAGCCTAACTCAAAATCACGGACGAACGGCGTTTTCCCCCGGCGTTTTCCCCCGCAGCCTTTGACGGATCGGATAGAAAGCGGAGTCCATGTGGAATGGCGTCTCCCTTAATCAAGTTACAAACGGCCTGGAGAGAGAGAGAGAGAGAGAGAGAGAGAGAGAGAGAGAGAGAGAGAGAGAGAGAGCATAGAGAGTGGTAGACAGGCGGACAGACAGAGGCAGCAACGGACAGACGAATGCAAGGACAGCAAACAGCAGATAAAGTGTGCAATGCAGAGAAGTGACAGGTTTCATAGGATTCCAACTGTGTCGCTGCAGCGGCAACCGTAAGACGCATTTTTCGCATGGCTGGCGCTACATAAAGCCTTCGACGGATTCGAAGAGCAGCTTTTCACTTCCATCGGGAATTCACACACGTACGACGGAAACACCGCCGCCAGAGAGACCAACACACGGACTGATGCACCGATCGCAATACACAGCAGGGCTCGATCTTCTTTGACTTCTATAGCGCCTCGAGGAACAATGCACTCCTTGGATCCTGGGATGTCACAGTGCAACGAGAATAAACCGTGCGTTGAGCTAAAATTAATAAAATATAAATTAAAGAATTTCTTCTGCGTGGAACCTTTGCCCCTCTTGCAAAATACGACGGATAATTAACCCCTTAACTGGGAACCCCGGATATATCAGTCCATTTTACATTGAGTTACAGTTAAATACCCAGTTAAGGGGTTAACCGCCGTTTGTGTCGTCGAAGAGAACACCCAAAAATTCAATAACAGGAGAAAATTAATCTAAACAATAAAATTCATGCATACAAGAGAGTTTCACGAATTCACACTAGAAGTTACAGCCATACACAGAGATACATGCACGCAGATATGCAGTGTCATGAACACGCCTTCACAAGGAAAGCGCTGAAACTAATACAGCCAACAATATCCAATCCACAATAGTACAAGAAGGAGTCATTAAAAAGTCCAGTGCGTAGGAATACAGATGTGAGTGATCAGGCGAGGTTTAAGAGTGCGCCGGTTGCGAAGGATCAACGACGACCTTTGGCGGACTTCAAATGGTCTTCGACCATTTGCCAAATTGGTCTTAGGTTCTATTTTATTGCAGCGTCTTCTAAGAGACCCGGCCGCGAATTCGTCTTCTAAACGAACGAAGCAGGAGGAGAAACAACTCTGGACCTAGAAATGGGATGCTATTGATGGCTTCGTACTCTGCTTGCTGCTGCTGCTGCTGCTGTTGCTGCTGCTGCTGATGATGATGATGATGATGATGATGATGATGATGATGATGATGATGATGATGATGATGATGATGATGATGATGATGATGATGATGATGATGATGATGATGATGATGATGATGATGATGATGATGATGATGATGATGATGATGATGATGATGATGATGATGATGATGATGATGATGATGATGATGATGATGATGATAGCGATTATTTCGAACTGAAAGCGATTAAAAAATGCAAACCAACCGATAGAAGAAATGCCAGCGAACTGGGAGAATTGGGAGAAGATGAATTCAATCGACTGAAATGCGATTATTTCTGCGTATGTTTCAATGCGCAGCCGTTAAACATCTCTTAAAACGATGAAATGGCCTTCTGAGGAGGTCATCTAGTACTAGAGGCAGCGGGTACTTAGGATCAGTGCACTGCTCTTCACTTCAAAGCAGTACTGATACTTGTTAGTCCCGACGATCGCCAGTAGTACAGGAAATACATCTAATTGAAGGAGCTACGCGAATTTCAAGCACAATCAAAGGCGACAATCACAAAAGAACGATGTTTGACAGAACAGACAGACAGAGGCACTTCTGCAGATTCTATCGAAGGCATGTGCTTCGTTCAGAGTATTCTGCTGGTGACCATCTATCATCGCAAGCAATTACGTGTACAGTGGGAGGGTGCTAAGACCCTTCATTTGTCAGACGATGTGGTTCGGTCTCAAAGGAAGCAGAGTATTTCACTCGTCTTTGTCCCTGTTCTTCGATTCTTTTCTCATTTTCTGGAAGAATTTGCAAATGTCTTTTACGACTCCAATGCAGTTGCTAAAACGTAAAGTTAGCTTTGCATTCTCGCCTTCACTAATAATAATAATAATAATTGATAAAATAAGTTAATCTAAGAATGATTTAGCGGCACTTAATTTAGAATTAATTTCTATGTCTCGTACTGAATTCGTTGTGTTTCAATGGTTTTGGTTGATTCTCAACGATTCAGACACAGTCTATGCAGTTATACGCTGTGCATTCGAACTGCTGCAGAGGGTGGGAACCCCTCGTAAGGCCGAAAATTGTAGGGTGGAAATGATGTGGCGACCCCTCGTGATTGAAAAAATTCCACCGTCGCTTCAAATCAAATAGTAATGAAATAGATTGTCTCGGGAAATGTCTTCTTGAAAAAGCGACCACAGTAGAACCAAACAGCGACCATCCGAGGAAATTCTCCCGAATTGACTCAGGGACTCCGGTCAAAACTTAACGACTATACGCTTCAGTCAGAAAAATCTCTTCCTATAAGAAGATGAAATAATAATTAATGGATGCAGCGCAAGACTAACAGTGCTGCCGTTCAAGATTTTGAAAGCAAATTTATGTGCAATCGGAGAACTAGTAACTACTAACAGGCGAACGTCTTTTAAAGTTTAAACGACTTGATTTTTATTTTCAGTTTAATTGTACTTTTTCTTGATTACATTTCGAAGAAGAATTTTCTGAATTTCACTGAGGATCGTGTTCTAGGCTAAAGCAATGCTGTTTTGCTGTTTCCAAATCGATTCTTTACTTTTTCTGATGTCGTCTGGATTTGAATGTTTAGAAATTAACAGAATCCTAAAGACTGGTTGAGCTTCAGCAGCGAATGCCAACGAACAGTTTGAAGCGCGTGTTGCGTCGAACAGGGCGCGATGACTAATGAGCCCAGTCCTCCTCTAGTCCTCAGCAGCAGCCGCCGCCGCCGCCCGGCTCCTCCATCGCCCGTTCGCCTCCCGGGCGCCGACGGCATGGAGTCCCGGGCCCCGCAGACACACGTTAGACAATGAACAACAGTAAACGAGCATTCTCTCTCTCTCTCTCTCTCTCTCTCTCTCTCTCTCTCTCTCTCTCTCTCTCTCTCTCTCTCTCTCTCTCTCTCTCTCTCTCTCTCTCTGTCTCTCTCTGTCTCTCTGTCTCTCTTTCTCTCTCTCTTCTGCAGTAGTGTTTCATGCATCGCTGCACGCCATTGACTTCGACGGATTACGCCGCAGAGGATGCTGGTAGCAGCGCCAGTTTATGGTGGACGACGACAGCCGATGAGGATGGCTGCTGCTGATGCTGCTGATGCTGTTGTAAGTAAGTAAGTAAGTATGGTGTAGATCGTAGAGTGAAGGCAGCGGAAGCGAGGAGTGAAATATTCGGATGAGATGTCAATTCACTTCGTCAACTTCAGCGTCGACGCCAATCTCTCCTCCTCCTCCTCCTCCTCCGCCGCCGCCGCCGCCGCCGCCGCCGCCGATGGCATTGGCGGAGGGGGAGCCTCCTGGTACGGCCTGGAGCCTCACAGCATTGTCCACATGTCGACGACGACCGCCGTTCTCGGCGTCATCATTCTGTCGGCCATCGTCGGCAATGTGTTGGTCATGGCGGCCGTCGTCCTGGAGAGAAACCTTCGAAGCGTCGCCAATTACCTGGTTGTTTCGTTGGCACTGGCCGACCTCATGGTCGCCACGCTGGTCATGCCACTGGCGGCACTCAACGAGGTCAGTCGGCGCTGGTTCCTCGGACGCGAAGTGTGCGACATGTGGGTGTCGTTCGACGTCATCTGCTGCACTTCGTCCATCCTCCATCTGGTCGCCATCTCCCTCGACCGCTACTGGGCGGTCACCCGCGTCGACTACATACACAACCGGTCGGCGACGAGGATTCTGGCGATGATCGGCATCAGCTGGACGCTGTCCTTCATGATCAGCATCCCTCCTCTCTTCCTCCAGACCGACCCTGGCTACGATCCGACGATCAACGGGACGTGTCTCATCAACCAGGACCCGGGCTATACGATCTATTCGACGGTCGGGGCCTTCTACCTGCCGTTCGTCCTCATGACCATCGTCTACCTTCGAGTCTTTCTCGCCGCCCGCGCCCGCATTCGCAAAAAGCAGTTTCGCGGGGGCTTGGGAGGGAGAGGAGGGGAGGTGGCGAGCAGCTGCCCTGTAGACGACGGGTCGACGGCGTCTCATTCGCCGACTGAAGGCACCTCCATGACGACCTTCACGATGGCCGCCAACTCAACGGCCGACAGTCCAGATCATTCGTACAACGACAGCGCCGGTCCTCTGTCGAGCGACTCCAACAGGAACGAAGCTAAGCTCCTCCCTCCTCCTCCTCCTCCTCCTCCTCCTCCTCCGTCGTCCTTGGCACATCGGAACGACCAGCAGTTGAGCCCGCGCGTCAACATCAGAAGCAGTTTTCTCGACCTGACGAAGCAGTACCTGGAGAGAAAGCGCGAAGCGTCTCCGAAGACGAAGGAGAAGAGGGCGAAGGAGAGGATGGAGCAGAAGAGGGAGAGGAAGGCCGCCCGTACCCTGGCCATCGTCACCGGGTCCTTCATCTTCTGTTGGCTTCCATTCTTCATTCTCGCCCTCGTTCGACCGTTCTGCCTAACGAACTGCGATTATCATCCGCTGCTCTTATCCGTTACCAATTGGTTGGGGTACTTCAACAGCCTCCTCAACCCCATCATCTACACCGTCTTCAATCCTGACTTCAGGTCTGCTTTCCGAAAAATTCTCTTCGGCAAGTACCGCAGGAGATCCAAGTACCAACCGGCAAATTGTCTGGTACACTAAACAGTACGACTTATTTTCACAAACGCTGGAGTTCTACTTAGTTCATTTGAAAATCGAATGTAACATTTTGTGCTGCATAGGCCATTAAGAACAGCGTCAATAGAGCTTTTTCTTTGCATGAATCTTACAGTAACACCTGGAATTGCAAGGTGCACTGCACGTCACAGGTAGAGTGCGTGTAAGAGATACCTTTTAAATAAAACATCTATACAGTTGAGACCCGTTAACGCCGGCTCAGATAGCATCGACCGTCGCTAATCATGACTGCCCAAAATCAATGTTGATTCGTTCGATAAAGACCTTTGGTTGAGTCATGCGAAGTTCGTGTGTGTAAATGGGTTGAGGTCTTGAGGACGACCCGAAATATTGGTCGAAATGGTCGTCTAAAGACGCGTTTCCGGTGACTGTGCCAAATGCAGGTTGCGAGGAACGATTTTTAAATGAAGATGCTACAAAAACTTGATCTTAAGAAAATACATTTTAAAATCGATTGTGTCAGAAGTTAAATGTAATAATTATAATCCAGGCACACTTAATAAAGACCCGAATAACTCTTGATCTGCTTAACCCCTTAACTGGGGATCCTGGATATATCCCTTCATTTTACATTGAGTTACAGTTAAATACACGGTTAAGGGGTTAAGTCTCTTAACTATAGAACACTGCGTTGTTCTTAGACGTTTTCCTGAATGAGACAGAAACGGGATGTTTGCAATCAGACGCAGATACGGTCGAACTAAATGTGTCATGCTGAGAAGAAGCTGCAGAGGGGGAATGGGATGGGGGGAGAAGTCTTGTCACGGTTTTACGGCAGAAAACCAAAGCAAGTGAAAAGGCGCAAACGACAGACCGTTGGCAGTTAGCGCTTGTATGGAGAAACGACAAAAACAGATAGATAGGTGGTCGGTAATAAAGGCATCAACTTCCAAAGGTCCAAGATTCTAACATATTCACATACAGGGATGATAATTTTAATAACAATGATAATATCAACTGAACTACGTCAAAAGGCTCCATTAAAGTCTTGTCATTATTGCTGCATGATGGCTCGCGTATCAATGTAAAAAAACATGCACGCACATGCACTGTATATGTATGGGCTAAACAATGTACATGCTCGTATGTGTGTCTGTAGCCACGAGATGGCGTCTTCCTGACTTCGCAGTGCGTAGTGATTATGCAATTTTATGATGGACCGTATTGATTGCAGTTAATAGAATGATAGCAGATGTTGCCAGTCAGAATAACGTGACGTTTAAAGAGAAGCATCTCACCCGTCACGTGACCAACATAACGCTCGCTAACATTTTCAGGTCATTTAACTCTGATGATGTTCATACTTACTTTGCGTTGGACCTGATTAAACTGATCCTAGACGGATCCTGATCTTAAATAGTTTTGTCCTTAGACATGTAGACAAATGAAATGCTCTGTAATGCATGTTGAAAAATCTAATTATGGCGTTGAATATGATTTGGGGTGGGGAAGTCCTAACCACACCACCTCCGAGGAAAAAAGAGACTTGATGGTGATCATCCATGGAAGAATGAATCCATCTCGACAACGTACTGAAGCAAGTAAAATTGGAAACCAGATGTTGGAAAAGATGAAAAGAACAATAGGGAGCCGAGACAAAAAGACAATCGCAAAACCACGTAAGCCATTGGTAGCGCCTCATCTATATATATAGACTACTGGGCGAAGGGGAGGAATCCATTGACTTAACTGGAGGATCTTCTACTACTTTGTCTATTTAAGTGGCGACAAAGCCTCCAACGGACAGAGTCTCTTTTTCTTACGATACAATTTCTCTGCGAAAATTTATACGAATAAAATTTTGGGGGACAATTCTGTTACAAAGAAATTGTCTTTCCAGTTTTGCAGCCTATTTCTTATTTTTCTTTACAAAACTGTTAATACGTGTTTGGTTTTGTGATATCTTGCGTCAGGTCCCAATATTTTGCCTCTCCCCTTCCCCAGAGCCGAAAAAGGAAAGTGCACGCCCCTTTCTCCCTCCCATAGTCAGATTTACCGAGTCACTCTCAAAACGGTTGTTATGGCAACAGAAAGAGACTCTTTCTGTAGTGTGAGAATATTCCAGAATTCACCAATTGATTCTCGTGTGTTGTGACTCTTCGGAAGTTATCGGAACAATGCTAAAGCGTCACTTCCTCACAGAAACTGGTATTTTTAGTTTGGTCGGATAAAATCTTTCGTAGAGAAATTTGTAGACAATCGTCGATTGGACGGTGTTGAAAGACAGAAGCGACGTCTATAATAAGGGACAGGGTATTGCAGAAATTCTGGGATTCTGGGGATCACACCCCGTGGCCAGCGTAAACCTTTCACTGGGAAGAGAGGTCCCAGCAACCAACCGACGCTCGAGGCTGTCGTGGTGGGGGAGTGCTGTGACCGCGGCCCCCGACTTCTTTCCGAACAATAAAGGTTCTCAATTGACGGGGGGTGTTTGTGTTTCTCATTTTCGTCTCTCCTCTCTTTGGTCGCCACTATTTTCTGCTCCAAATGATTTATTCTTCACCGGCCTTAGATGCCAAGAATAGCAGGAAGACTTCGAGTAGAATAGAGGCGAGTAGAGGCCTCTACAGTCGGCGTCGGTTAACGAATAGTTCTCTGTCTGGTTTGACAATCGCTAAAATATTAACCGTTTGGTTTTCTGGTGTAGGGTCGTGCTCAGCAGGAGAGTCGTGCTCAGGCTCATGATAAATTCACGTGACTTGGATGTCGTCACAGAAAGCGTTTTGTGTTCTCGTCGCCGACGACAGCGCGCGTTAAAGAGAGCGCAGAAGATCCGACAACGAGGCATGAATCTTTGAAGCGCAACTGAAGAGAGACGCTCGCGAAATCCGCTCTCTCATTTCGTCGAGAAGATCGCTTGAGAAATTTTAATCTTCCGATCGTCTTTCTCTGACCGACCGCAAAAAGATGCAACAAAGATGCTCAATAATGGCAATAATGATGATGATGATGATGATGATGATGATGATGATGATGATGATGATGATGATGATGATGATGATGATGATGAGATGAGGAGGAGGAGGAGGAGGAGGAGGAGGGGAGGACACTTTGTTCTTCCCTGGTTTGATAATTGAGATCCGATATTCGGATGTTGTTCTGGGCGTTGTGTGTGGCGTTGAGCAAAGAATGCCGAGGCGTGTTATGCACCGGTCGATTAGACGTACATCTATGCATCAACGATGAACATCTAGGGCGTTCAACGTACGTTGTTCACGTTCGTGTATGTTTATGCATGAACGCGTATCATCATCATCGGGCATAGGCAATGGGCCGGAGATGAGAGAGAGTGTATTCAATGAACCAGGCCATAGAGATAATTAATCGATCTCTACTCATTCCGATGTTTTGTACAGATGCTGATCATTGACGAGACATAAGTAATCGCCTATACATGATCGCGTAATGAAGGTACAGTGGGACGCCGCTAACGCGCGCTCAACAGGTTGCTTCGGCCTCAGTTTACACGAGCGCTTTCTACCTTGAAGTTAACGAGGTCTACCTGTAACTGGTGTTGAATCTGACGGTTGCTTAGTGGCGGTCATTGTCTGTCCTTGATTATTAACAACAGAGGTGCGATGTCGGAGTAATATTTGCTTGACAAATTTAAGCTGCAATGGAATTTTTGCGTGATGGGTGGGAGGAGGCTGGAGTGGTGACAGTCGACGAAAGGAAGGCTTCGACATCTGGCATTCAACCGACGTCTTTTGTAGAAATTGACA
Source organism: Metaphire vulgaris (assembly GCA_018105865.1). Taxonomy (NCBI): domain Eukaryota; kingdom Metazoa; phylum Annelida; class Clitellata; order Crassiclitellata; family Megascolecidae; genus Metaphire; species Metaphire vulgaris. The sequence goes on along the minus strand of CM030843.1, from coordinate 307,898 downwards.
TTTTCTGTTTTAACCAATTACTAAGTTTTTCGTTAGTAAACAGTAGATGTTGATTTAGCGCCTGATACACAATATGCCAACTGTCCATCTTCCACCGCCACAGCTGACTGGCTGGAAAATTCCCCCACTCCTCCACTCCACCCACCTCTGTGTTGTCAGTTTATTTTCTATTCCTCTATTTTCGTGGTTCGTTGGTTCTCGTAAGGACAGAGGAGAAGCCAGAGCGATTGCTCTTTATTCGCAAGACGACCAGGACAATGATTAGCAACAGAACTGAGATACGATTGTGAAGAAATCGCTGAGGCCCAACCAGACCCATCTCTGGTTGCGCCTGTGAACAGGTGTCTGGAAGCGGCTCTGCTGGAGGCCGGAGGCCGGGGGACGGAGCAGTTACCCTGTTGCTTGCACAGACTAAAAGCTGTTTTCCTTCCCCATCGACCGGGAAGTGGGGCTGGGAGAGGGGCGAGACCCATCAGCGCCAGAAATATTGAGCGTAGACATTTCGGGGAAGAATACCGTAATGTGGACTCCTTGCCTTTCATCTGCGCCGCCAAATGCACGAAATTTACAGTGGCCACGTCGTCGGATCAAAGACCGCGTCCGACGATAAAAACAATCAACTGATTGCGACGGATTTCATTAAGTTCGGCGCTGAACGATCGTGTGTCCGAGAGAGTGTGAGAGGGTTGGGTGAGTGGGATGGGGGGATGGGGGGTCGGTGGTAGGTGGCCGTGTTTCGCAACCACTTTATGATCATTTTGAAAACGGTGGGATAACGGTGGAGAGTGCTTGCAATTATTATGAACGAGTGCTGAAATAATTGCGATGAAGCTAATCTACGCCTGAAGAGTGACCAATGTCCATATCGATTGCGTTCGTCGCTTCGTCCGTCAGACGTCGTGTCCGAGGTGAGCGTCATCTCTCCTATCTTCTCTCCGCCATTTTCCAGGTGTTGCGGCTCGTCCGTTTGGCCCGTCGGCGTGTGTGTGTGTGTGTGTGTGTGTGTGTGTGTGTGTGTGTGTGTGTGTGTGTGACTCTCTTAGTTGAATCGAGAAAAATGATTCAAATGGAGATTTTGTCGAATTAATGAAGCGAGTTACGTGTCCAGTCAGCTAAGAAGCGTCTCTTCGCACCTCCATCTCCACCTCCATCCCACAGTGAGAAAGTTCGAGAGAAAGTCGAGTTGTTCCGACGGATGTGGCATTTGGGAATAGATTACTTCTCTGATTCCGATCATCATCGACAGCGCCATTGATGTCAGACGTCAAAAAGACGCTGTCTGATCCGGTCATTAGTTGTGTGCAACATTTCTACGACTCCACTGAGAGACTCTGTTGACGCATTAAACAATTCAAGAGAGCCTCGTTTTCAATCTGCGCCCAGAGTTTGTTTTGGTTGCGTCCTTCCCCACTCCCCTCCCTCTCCCCTTCACAGATTGACTTAGTCGTGAACCGCAAATGACGGAGGACAGCATTTCCGAATATCCTGCGATTGGAGATTGCCAATGTCATTTCTGCGTTAACGTTATAAGCGCCTGACTGTCTCTTCTATCGCCTCCTCTGCTGAACTCTCGGCGATCGGAGGAAGTGGTCGGTCGACGCAGACGGAGGAGGAGGAGGAGGAGGAGGAGGAGGAGGAGGAGGAGGGAGCGATTCTATGGCTGATCCTCTGAGTGAGTTACTCTGCTTCTAGAAATTGGTAGAAAATTGAAATTTCGAAGAGAAGCTTCGATTATAAACATCGATGACGTCAGCAATTCGATCAACGTTCGCAGTCGACCTCTTCCTCGGAGGCAGAAAGGCGGCGGCAGAGGAGGAGGAGGAGGGGAAAGGGTCAACATGGGTCAGGGATTGGGAAAAGGTCAGACACAGGGTCAAGGTCATAGGGTCAGCTACAGTGCACGATTGTCGTTGTAGTCGAGTAAAATATGCCAACAGAAACGACTGCATTGATACTGATACTGATACTGATAATGATGATGATGATGATGACGACGACTACACTGGTACCTCACTCTAATAACTGTGATTGCATGTACAATGTCGACGATTATTAAGAGAATGTCGTCGTCGTCGTCGTCGTCATCATCATCATCATCATCATCATCAGTATATTTAGCGACCGACTGGAGCTCATTTCAAATGGTGAATGGAATGGCGATAGGATTTTTGCATCGGGTAGAATAATGGTCTGATTGATTGATTCGAGGCTGATTGATGATACACAGAGAAGTTACACTCATTGACCTCGAAGGTAAATCTCCGGGGATTTGCATAATTCAGTCTGCCGGGCTTTTTAACGCAGATTCTCTTCCTCAGTTTCATCAGTTGATGGTGAGTGGGTGGGGGTGGGTGGGTGGGTGGGGAGAGGGGTGAAGGCTAGTGCTTTCGCATCAGATCTTTCTGCCTCATAAGCTATCTGCTGCTTTCAAATGCGCCTCTGCTGCTGCTGCTGTGGATTAGTAAGTATGTAAACGTGAAGTCGTCTTAATTAATAATTTGCTAAATGAGATTAGTTTGCTAAAATTTGATAAACTAGCCACTGAGAACCATTGGTAGCTTTGAGACCATATTTCCCTTTCCATCCTCCTCTCCTTCTCCTTGGCTCATCTTACCCTGCGCAGTCGACATGCAGCTCCTTTCACGTCCGCGCCGAGGGCACACTGTCTAGCGTTTTCTCTTCTTCCTCCTCCTCCTCCTCCTCCTTCTAGCCTCCTACTCCTCCTCCTCCCCCTCCTTCTGCTCCTTTGTCTTCTCTCTTCCGTCCAGGCGATCGAACGGTCGCGCCTGTTTGACGATCGATCTCTCGTAATACAATCTTTTTTCTGCAGGAATTTGGATTTTGAGTTGGAGGAGATTTGCATTGAAAAATGCAATTCTGCTCAGATTACCTGGACTATTGCAACCGTCCACCATCTCGCTAGTTAGCTGATAGCGCTAATACGTAGGATCATTGGAAATTCAAGTCCACATTTTGCAAGTTATTTTTTAATTAAGCTGACGATTTTAAGCACCACATTTTCACCAGTTACAGTATCGTCCGGTCTTACATTGCTCCCCAACCGTCGCCCGCAAACATCGCCCGCCGCCGAAAGAGTCCAGAGACCCTCAACCGAGACAACCGCCATTTCCCCTCCCCCCAGTCTTCCTTTGCGTCAGTCTACTTGTGTGTGTGTGCGTGTATGTGTATGTGTGCACCTGTTTTCCTTCAGTGTCTTGTGTCTGTAAGTTTAACCGTTAGGGAGATAACAATGAATGGGGAGATAACAATGAAGAGCGAAAAGGAGGAAAATCTATTTGGGAATATTTTCTGTAGAAAGTAGACTTTCTTTTGAGTCATCTATACGACTAATGAGAGCATTCGATAACGGATCAAGACAAAAAAATTATCAGACATTTTTGTTTTAATTTTTTCGCATTTACCGCTTATGGCTGTCTTGTTTAATTCGTCTCTGCATTTCCTCTAAACCTCTTTCAGTGACACTCTGGCTCAAGATGTAAAAATCTTGAGGTAATATTTCAAGGTTTAGTTATTATTATTATTATTATTATTATTATTATTATTATTATTATTATTATTATTATTATTATTATTATTATTATTATTAAGACAATTTATAGAGCGCAGTAAGCATAGTGAAGACTAAAGTCAAAAGCGCTTAACAATGAACACTATAAGTCTATAAGAGATATTAAACATATGCGTCTTTAGTTGTCAAATTCATTTTAATACCCAGAGTCACACAGATGATGATAGATCCACCATTTGAAATGTTTGCCTCCGGACGATCAGAATGCTGTCGCAGGAATCGTCAAACGCTTCTTCGTCAACCAATGAGAACGCTTGAAGGTAACAGACATACAGAATAAGGATCTTAATATATATATATATATATATATATATATATATATATATATATATATATATATATATATATATATATATATATATATATATAACACAGGGTTTCACAGGTTCGCAGGGTTAAGACAGCTTATTAATTAACCTTTAAGAACACTTGACCATGCACGACAATGCGTAGGTCTATAGGCCTCCCTGCGTAAATAATTTGACTTAAAACTAGTATTCATTATAATAAAATTTGCACTTTTCATTTGGTCACCAGATGACCCAGAGCCCCAGGCAGTGCGGGAGAAACCTAACTTTCGGATATTTCGACGACTGATTTAGTCCAGAGCCAACCCGGTTAGTCCCAAGGTAGGCGAATTAGGCTATTTGGCTGATGGTTGCCGATGATAGGCCTACGTGTCAAAACTAGGGGTGTGATCGCGACAACGATATCGCGATATTATCGTGGAGTCGGTCTTATCGCGATATCGCGATGTTTTTCGCTGTCGCGATATTTTAATAGCGCTATAAAAGTATGGGTTCATTCGGTTGCTACAGAAACTATGCTCATGAATATTAATGTAACCATCTTCCGAAGTTCCGGTTTGAGACTTTGTGTTTAAAATATATCCTATAGCGCTATATAACAATTATTATTATTATTATTGTTATTATTATTATTATTATTATTATTATTATTATTATTATTATTATTATTATTATTATTATTATTATGGTACAGGAAAGAAGAACATGGCGCCATTTTCTTTTGCTCCCTACGACCAAAGATCATACACACGCGATCTTTGCCTACGACTTGGAGCAATAATATCGCGATATCGTCGTAGTCTCTCGTAGAAATAACCACGATATTGCGACAGAAACATCTCCTACGATTACAGCCCTAGTCAAAATCTAGCGATTAGAATGCAATCAAAGGGCCGCTTCGCTTACCGAACGCTATAGAAGCCCGATTTTTCCAAATTCAATCTAGGGGTCTGGAATAATTTTTGTTCGTCATTTGCCAAAATTACATGATGCCAGGCATATTTCAAATGAGCCAAACGCACAATAGTCTTAGCAAATGTGATGATTAAACTAGAAAAGACATAAAAGTTTGGCATTTTCATTATTTTTTTATCATCCTCCTAAATTTTTCAGACTGCTTATTAATTTTAAAACAGTCACCACTAAAATAGACGCAGCTTATAAGAGAACGTTTCTATAGAATTCTAAAGAAAATCAAGCTTAGTATAGCTAAGTCACCTAAATTCTCCCATATTTCACCCATACTAAAATCATTACATTGGCTTAAAATAACTGAACGTATCCAATATAAGATAATAACACTTACACATAGCTCACTTCAGTCATCAAAACCTGTCTACCTTAGGTCACTATTAATCCCTCAGCCTCCTCGACCCACACGTTCGTCATCTCATCTCACTCTGTCACGCCCGCTAAATCAATCATCCCTGAAAATTTGCAACCGTGCCTTCTCATACGCTGCACCTGAACTCTGGAACTCGATCCCAGCTTCCTTCTCACACACTGGACACTTTCAAACAATAAAATCTGATTCCTCATTTCCTATAATTCCTGCACTTTCTCTCCTCAAGTCTTCAGGTCTAAGCTTAAATCCTTCCTGTTTCTTAAATCATTTCCGCCATAGCTGTAACAACCTAGCCTCACTGCCCTTCGGATATTGACTATTGCCTGGCTGATCCCACACCTTTCCTATAGCTATTTTAAGAGAGGCTGAGCGCCTAAGAATAAGCAGCTACTGTTGTGCTGCTTTCCAAGGCGCTATAGAAATCCACGAGATTTTACTTTACTTTTACTTTACTTTACTTTTAGTATAAAATATGAAATAAATGCGCTTCATAACTCTGTGCATGGTTACTCTAGTCAGTCTAGTGCCAGAGAGTCTTGATATTATTTTTACAAACTCAGCTCTGATATTTTTGATTAGTGATACTTAATTGCAATTTTCTCCAAAATATTGTTAACAATTTAGGTTTAAGTGTCTTAATCTGCGTTCGATTGCAGTGTTGAGCGGCGACATCGACAGGAAAAGCGTCGAAAGCGAATTAGAACGGACGCTGACCACTGCTACTGCTGCCGCCGCCGCTGTCTCGCTTTATATAGCACCGTATCGTATTAAAGATGAATAGTTCACGGGCTCGCAGCATGTCGTGAGTTATTAGTTGCTATATATATATATTATATATATATATATATTGATTTGCTGGCATTTAGGCTTGAATCTTAATCCAGTTCACATATTCAATATTCAGCAACATATGTATCTTTTCTGTAATATATGAGAGTGATAACTATAGAACATTTATCAATCTGATAGTTTTAATATATGATGTTGTGAGGTCTTAGAGTGCATCCAAGGAACTCTTGATGTACTGAGTCGTTTTCAAAGAATCATAAAATTGCATAACGTGAGGGGATTAAAAATAAGAAGAGTTATACAATGTGCCATTCATTAATAGTATGCATCTTTATGCACAAAGTTTCTCATCCTCAGAGACAATGACTTGTATTCATTCAACTCATACAATTCAGTGATCGTCTGAGCGTTGAGCTGATGTGACCTAAATGTTGCATTTAATCGATTTGACAATTGCTGCGATTAGACTGTTGTATTTTATTAACAGCGCTTCGGGTCAGAGTCTGTACCAGATTCTTGGACTGACCAAACAGTGTTCGAGAGAAGACATAAAGCAAGCTTACCGCAAGGTATTAGACAGCGCAGAATCTGTAGAATTTCAGGGTCTCCTGACTGATGTTGACAGAGTCAGAAAACTAAAGGCCTTCAGGCTCTGACTATTTCTAAGTCAGAATTTTCTTTGCCCAGTTGATTATTTGTCTTCATTTTTCTTAAAGCGCTTTGTTTACTATTAATTAAAGTAATGGGTTGAATTTGATGCTGATCCGCTTGACTCCAATCAGCCATTGCTGCTCTTTACTTTTCATAAGTGAATTCCATCAGATGCTCTTTGTCTGACTTCCAGTCCAGTCTTTGCACCTTCACTGTTCCAGTATCTGGACTACTTCAGGCTTCTCTGCTGGACTCTTGTTGCCCAGTGGGATGACTTCTTTCAGTCTTATGAGTTCATTTTTAATCTGTTTCTCTTCTATCTATTCATAATAATAATAATAATAATAATAATAATAATAATAATAATAATAATAATAATAATAATAATCTTTCACTTTACGCCTGCATGGCAGCAATTGTTAGATGCAATCATACAAAACCATTCCACTTTGCTTGATCTTGTGTTTCTATCTTTTACCCTGTTGCTATTAAGATTTCATTTGCTGGAACCTATTGTCTCCTACAGACTGACTCTTGATGTATGTGTTTCAATTGCTCATTTCATTCACTTTGAATTCTTCCCCGTTAATTTTTCTCGGCATCTTTGGATGTGGATTTAAATTTTTCAGCTTGCTCTTAAATATCACCCAGACAAGAACCCCCAAAATCCTGAAGCAACATCAAAGGTATGTACTGTTGTCTATGATATCCTTTTCAGAAATATCTTTGAAATGATAAAGTAGCGCTGTTGATTTATCAGTGCTTGACTTAAATCCCATTTGAGGAAACATGCAGTCTAAAGATGCTCTGAAGTTCTTGTAAATTATTATGATAGGTTTGCTGATGACCACTTCTTCAGTCTTATTTGCTCTTCCATGCATTGCCTTTGGTGAGGTTTGACTGTGAGGCTTTTGCCATCTTCATTATGTTTCTTCACTGGCATTAATACCATTACATTGACGAAGATTGTTTAAATTTCAGTTTTAGTTCAAGGTAATTTATACATTTGTCACTTAGTTTATATGTACTTTTACTTATTTTTTATGATTTATTTTAACTTTGCAAGCATTACTTAATCATTAGGGAGGGGCAATGTGAATTCTTAATTGTTATTCATGTAACTATAGATATAGTTATATAGTAAATGTTGTAGTACTTAAGTTTTATGATTTTATAAGAGTGGTTTAAATTAATTTTCATGTTTTTTTATATTAAGTTTCAGTTAAAGTTACCGGTTATTGACATTTAGTTGTCTTCCTGTTTTGTTTTAGTGTTTTTGTGTTTCCATCGTCAGTGTTGATGTAAATAGAATAGTTGTGTATGATTTTTCTAAACCAGACATTGCACTTGCATGAGAAACTGAAAAGCTTCAAAGGTAATTCTGTTTAAATTTCTATTATAGAAAATTTGCACCTGTTTTCTGTTAATATTTTTTGCTTTTACTGGTTTTTCTGATTTTTATTTAAGAATTTGAGGCATTCTCTTGCAGTTTATTTATTTACATTAAATGAAACATTTTGATTTGAAAGAGTATTTCATTTTTTATTGTTTTTTAGTCTAGTCTGTTACAGAGCTTAAAAACAAGCATCATATTTGTTTACTGTGGACTATCATGAATGCCACTGATAGTGTGACTATCATCCTCTCACTTGGCCAGTCATGAGCAGTTGAGAGAGAAAAATCCTCGCATAAAATGTTCTGAGATAATTAATTTAATGAATCGATTGATGTAATGTTTGCTTAGTTAACTGAAGCTGCTATGGTTGGGGATTGTAAGATATACAGAACAACAGTGCCTCTGATCAGATCAAATGTATCAAGTACCATTCCCAGGAATACTCCGGCTCTTAATTTGGCAGCTGAGTTCAGTCTCACAGAGGTCCATTTGGAAACATACAAACTTTTTGGATGGAGGCATTTTGCATTGAATACAAATGCATGTGCTTGACAAGTTCACAGTTTTCACTTGTGTACGTCAGTCAGAATATGTGTTGCTGCTGCTTCGGTTCTCTTTGCTTTTGATGACATTTTGTAAGAAGAGTTGTTGTGTTCATATTGGAGTGTGTGTTTGTGTGTGTGTTGCATACTGCTGTAAAACTGAGATCTATGGATTTACTGTACATGTTGCTAATGACAGAGCTCTGAGATCCTGAAATATGAAGGCGTTGGCACTTTGTTACGTTCCTTCTCGTGAACTTTACTGCTGTTTGGAATATAGTAATGATGCTGTTAGAAGGTAATTTTGTATTTAATTGAATTCTAGTTTCAGGAGGTCAACTATGCCAATAGCGTTCTGAGTGATAATACGAAGAGAGGAATCTACGACCGTTATGGTTCAATTGGATTGTATGTTGCTGAGCAGTTTGGTGAAGAGAATGTCAACACGTATTTTGTGTTAACCAGCCCTTGGTGCAAGGTACGTGTTTTTCAACCACAAAGAAAGATGACCATTTGTCTGTGTTGTAAAACGATCATCTCACTCTTTTGTTCTACAGCATTAATGATGCATTGCTCTAATGGTCTTATCGATTAAGTGCAGTTGACAGTAACTGTGGCACTGGATGGAGTGAAGGAGTATTACTGAAACTAGAAGTGCATTACCCTTTCCACCAGTGGTTTAGTATTGACTGGACAGAACATCATTCCGTCATTGTATTAGCGTTGGCCTCTGGACTAACAGGCCATCATCAAATTGCATTGAATTTCTGTTGTAAGTTGTCTGTTGGCGTGAGTGCCAAGAGTGTAAAGAGGAGAGGCTGGATGGAGTTCATATATGTTGTTTTTGATTCATTGCAGCAGTAGAATTTTCTCTGTGTGATTATATCGGTGTTTGTGTGTGTATGTTCTGTTAGGCTTTGTTTGTATTTTGTGGCGTTATCACTGGATGCTACCTGTGTTGCTGTTTCTGCTGTTTCTGCAACTTTTGCTGCGGCAGATGTAAGCCACGGCCACCGGACGAAGACGGTCGCTATGCCAACCTACACGTAGGCTGCACGCTTGAATACATGACAGTAACTGTGATAGAAAATACTTATGATTTTCTGAAGTCAGATGGATTTACATGCTGCTAATGTTATATACTTTTCATTTTCTACTTTATTTTTTAGATTGGAGGTGATATAGTTTGCCAGTAGTCTCACTTCTTTACCCCATGTGACTCCAATGCCAGGGGTGCCTCTGAGTAGAAATTTACGAGGTGCTATACAAACGCTACATTGCATTACATTACATCAACTATGTGATCTCTGAACGTAGAGAGCCATCAGTGCTTAAGGCCACTGATCAGTTTCATTGTTGGATGGAATTATAAAGACTAAAGTGAAATGCTGTGCGTGGCATTAGAGGAAGTGCTTCAGTAGAGGTGTTCGTCCATTTTCTGTTGCTTCTTCTAATGCAGAACCAGTCACTGTGAAATTGTGAACATGAAATTCTGCTTTTTATTGCATGTTTAGGCAATGATGATGATGATGATGATGATGATTAATTATGGAATTCAGTCTGTGATTTGTGAGTTTTTGTGATTTGCAATCCTTTGTTGTAACTGTAGGAGGAGGAGTTAAGCAGCCCCGAGCGCTCACCCGAGCACTCACAGCCGATATTCATCCAACCAACTGCGACATCTGATGTCAACACCAGAGCCCCGGTTGCCATTGAACTCAGCGAGAAGTCTTTCCTGTCATCGCAGGGGGTGCAGGTGGCGTATGGCGCTGAGGCTGTTCAGAAGTCGTGAATACATTGTAGACGACTGAAGTGTATTACGTTACGATTACATTGTTGCAGATGCATTCTTGGTTCGTTGGCGCCGTAAATACTTTGCTCTGCCGCTTGAATTGCAGCTGCTTTGTTAAAAACCTTTCGATTGCTTCTGGTACAGAATGCAATATTTCATTATTTTTGTGACTTTATTCTGTCTAAATGGGTTTCTATATTTGGTTTTCGATAAGTGAAGTTGCTTTGAAGCGGCTGATTTGAAGGCCGTCGTAGCCTACAAGGACCTGACTTTAGGTTTTTATTTATAATTATTCAGAAATGTTTAGAATGTCATTGGAATCATACAGGAACATTGTAACAACATTTGTGAACATTTTAGTCTTATTAGAGTCTGCATTTAAAACGAAACTTTCACTATCCTTGTTATGAAATTAGCAATCTATTTGCCATGTCATCTTAGAGTTTGATCTGTTTTGTAATCAAATGAAACACGTCTTACCACTTTGTGTTTCTTCAGTAATTGGCATAAGTGATGTCCCCAATAGGCTGCTACAAAGTTGGATGTTAACATTTTTGTTATTTCTTAGTAATTTTTGCAAGATATGTTATTTTTCTGATTGCAAATTCAATTTGAATGATGAGGCATCTAAATAGAGACACTGCTATATCTATGAAATCCATTGGCGTAGCAATGTCCGTTTAGATTCTGCAAAGAGACAGAGTTTGTGCTTATACAGAGACGAGTTGTTATTCTGTCTCTGTCTTGCAAGTGCTATGTGCTGTGGAAATATTTAGCTCTTTAAATTGATCAAATTGTAAGAATGAATAACTTTATATTCCATTTCTTTTTACACCAGCATTTCATTACATTATATATTAGTAGTTAATGCAAGGCATGTGTGTGTGTTGTTTGTGTGTGTGTGTGTGTTCTGTTGGTGTGGTGATTTGGTAGTGGTTGTTGAATTTTCGGTTTCTAAAAAGTCGTTTGTTTTTGTGCAGGGTGCATTAATGTCTGCAAATGCAGATAACAGATAATGCAGTTTGGAGTTTTAAATGGAATTTTACTTTTACTTAGCTGTAGAATTTTGTATATTGTAGATTGTAGTTTATTATGTTCTGGTATTTTGTAGTTGTTAAGTAAGTTTACATCTTCAAATTTTGACAGTTTTTTGATGTTATCATGCATGCATCTAATTTGAATTCTTCTATTCATATTTTCATTTTGAATATTATTACGATCGTGCTGCATAGGTTGAATTATTGCTTACTCTTTCATTCATCTTACATTCATCAAATATTTCTTAACTTTTATATTTCAATCATTTAAGAGCAATGCATCTGTTGTACTTTTAAGAAATAATATTTGCATAGCATTGAATATACAGTAATAATAGAAAATGACGAAGAGAGAGACTGAGACACATTGATTTTCAGTCTGACTACATTTGGAAGCAGCAATTGCTGGAAAATGAGATTTTAAAAGACCTAGATTTTTTAGGTTTTCAAAAACCTAGTTTTTTTTGTTTTTTAAGTTGAAACGTGAAAAAATCCAGTCTTTAATGTTTTTAAAGGTGTTTACTCTCTGCAAACAGCAGAACACATATGTGGCAAGAACATAGAGAAAGGCTTATGGGAGTTGACATGCCAAGCATTAAAACCTAAAAATTATAAATTTTGTTCCTAAATAATCTAGTTTATTTCCAGGCCTTGAAGCAGCAGTCTCTTATCAGTAGTAGTACTCTGGACAACTGTTGTTTCTATAGTCACTGAGGACTACTGACATTGTACTGTATATGTTAATCTTTAGCATTACATTGGTCATATAGAAGAATACTACACTGTCTGCTGCTATGCGTGGCCTACATTACACACATCCACAGTTAAAGAATTGTAAGTGTCTAACAGCAATGTATAATATAAAAGGTTGCACTTAAAATTATGTAAAAAGCAAATTTATTCAGGAATCAAATTGTAGTCATAATCAATGTTCCCTCTAAGCTCGCTGCGCATGACAAGAAAAACGCCACAAGAGCAATTTCCAGCCGCAAGAGTTTTGAGCTTCAAAAACACTGATTTTGTTTGATTTTGTCTTGGGTGACATCTGTGTGCAATTCAGGCACTATGAAAGTGTGCGCTCAGGCTTTACTATACTTTCAGCACACTCAACAAAATTTAGAGGGAACATTGGCCCAGATTCCTTGTAGACATCGACTGGGCTTCAATCAGTGCAAATATGAAATCTCTACGACACCACAAATTTTTGCTCAAATTTCAAAAAAAAAACCTGGACTATAGTCCATGAAAAATTTTCGGGCGACCCAAATATTCATGTCGATATTTCACCCAAATTTCTATTTAGAACCTTCAAACACCTTGCAGTGATATCAGTGGAGTAGAAAAATCCGTCACTTTCCACCCTATTAATGTGTCTATATTGCAAAATATAATAATGGTGGCTATACATTTTATAGATTTTCAATCCTTTAAAGCAGTCAGGTATCTGATAGATATCCAAAATGCGGGTCCAGATTCCTTGTAGACATCGACGGGGCTTCAATCGGTGCAAATATGAAATCTCTACGACACCACAAATTTTCTCAAATTTCTAAAAAAAAACCTGGACTATATATAGTCCATGAAAAATTTTCGGGCGACCCAAAAATTCATGTCGATATTTCACCCAAATATCTCTTTAGAACCCTCAAACACCTTGCAGTGATGTCAGTGGAGTAGAAAAGTTCGTCACTTTCCACCCTATTAATGTGTCTATATTGCAAAATATAATAATGGTGGCTATACATTTTATAGATTTTCAAACCTTTAAAGCAGTCAGGTATCTTATAGATATCCAAAATGCGGGTCGCAATTTCCAGCCGCCGCGCAGTGATTTTGAGTTTCAACAAACACTGATATTGTTGTGTTTTGTCTTGGGTGACATCTGTGAAACAATTCAGGTGCTCAGGCATGAAAGTGTGCCGCTCAGGCACTACTTTTCCACGCACACTCAACAAAATTTAGAGGGAACATTGGTCATCATGTAATATTAAGTTGCTCTACAACCTCTTTATGTATAAAATGTACTTACTGTGAAACTTTCAATTAAATGTGTAATATTACAAAAGTACTAGTACGGTAGTACAAATAAGAATAGAGTAGCATAGCCAGGATTCCAGAATGGGGGGGGGCAGTTCCACATTTTCCTGCCCAAATGTCTTGAGCAAAACAGATCGTCATTTCTAATGCCTTAAAGTTTGCTGTCTGGTGCGTTTACCTTGATCCCTTCTCTACCCTCCCCCAACTACAGGCAGTTTTGGGCAAATCTCGTGACTGGCCCCAATCCAAATGAGGGACCCCGCCCCTCCGTGGCTACGCCAATGTAAGAAGAATAAGTACTACTGTAATGTAGATTTGGTACATTTATACAAGGAATAGCCTCGAACTTTTACAGGTCATTTAGATTCCATTCAGTGTTTGATTGTTTTTTCATAAGAGCATTGGGGGTCTACTCCCACCCAGAAACTCTATGCAAGGGATTGAACTGTTGAAATCCAACATTTCTACTGCCACCAGATAAGAGCTGACCCCGACCAGTGGAAGTAGGATCCTGACCCCCTACCCTACAAACTGATAACAAATACTCTAAATGCCTGATAGCTATCTGTGTACTTAGACGCGGTGTTATTGTTTTCAACTAATGAACAAAATGCATTACAGTCTCAGTCGGCAACAATGATTCTTAATATTATGAGAACCGCTAACACTAACATCATCAATTGCTCTTCACCCAAAAAAGCCTTATCAAAATCTGCACCACATAAATACTCATCATAATGACATTAAAAAATAATCATAAGCAGTTATAACAAAGACTTTACTTTTGCATGGCTGTTCCAAGTTCTGTGCATAGATACATGTGAAAATACTTCTCTATTAATTTACACAGCAATTATGTTGTTAAAGAGTAAATCCAGAAACTCATTTGCTGAGCTGACTGAAGATAGGTTCCAATCTGAGCTATTCCCAGTGAAAATCTATTAGTATCAAACATTTAAAAGTGTCTTTGTAGTGAGAAAACATGTTAGAACATATGAAACAGAAAATAAAAACACTTTGTCCTCAGCAGTGGGTATGTTTACTTACAGTTCCAACTATGTACATTAAAGTCTTACACAATCAAAGAGCATGCAATCATCTCAGTTTCATATTTCCAAACTCAAATTCACTACATAACAAGTTCTTAAGGCACAAATCGGTAATTCCAACTGCCTTCCTTATGCACAGACAAACTCTGAATGTGAGTTTAATTGAAATCAGGCTTTCTGTTTCTTGAAACACTAACATTCCTGCAGAAGTAATAGCCACTGGATCAGTATAGTAGCACTTTGTAGCACATAACCAATGCAGATATTACAAATGGCATAAGCATTGTTGTCATTTGTTTAGGAGCATTGTTGCAGCCATCCTTATCGTTGCAGAAGCAGAAAGTTTTTGAGAAATCGTACGGATTTTTTGGGTCATTATTTCGACCCGGCTGGCAGTAGTTTTGCCGTTGGACGGTCGGCAACTTTTCACGGTGACGCGTACTGTGACGAAGAATCATCAGACATTCGCGGGTTATCACCACATCCGCTGTCAATGGAATTCAATAATAACAGCATGTTTACCATAAGGACTCTAATTATTATTATTATTATTATTATTATTATTATTATTATTATTATTTAGACAATTTTTATAGTGCAGCATACACAGCTAAGGCCAAAGTCAAGGACGTTTTAACACATATCATTTATAAGCAATATTAAACAAGTGTGCCTTTAGGTTCTTTGTGAATATTATAAAGGAAAAGAAACAGATAACCAAATTCATCAGAACAGATCTAAAGGAAAACTTCACATAATTTTGTAATGGAACATAATGTTTTAAATAATGAATTTAGAATATCATCATTCAACAGTTGATCATGTGTCAAGAAATGTGACAATATGTTCTTCACATTACCCAAGTAGCCAGAGAGAGGATCCTCAAAATGGTTCTCAAGACCCCAATACAAAGATAATAACCCCCAAAATCAAGCATTCTGGCTTTACAAATAATTGCACTATTATTTAATATCTTAGCACAGACCTCATATTACTGATACTGAGAAATCTTCAAAGGTGACCTACATCCAACTTGTTCAATGACCTTGACACAGAAGTTCTCTCCTCCATACTGATCCGGTGGAGGACAAGTATGCCACCTCTCCAAACGTATACTCAACTCTTTTCCACATCCAGGCTGTGAACTGACACAGCGGTAACACTGCAGAGCAACAGCTGAAGTCACAAGTGAATCCAAAATCATTATTAACATCAACCCTCAGTTAAATCAACTATTGCATTCAATAAACTCAAATAAATTAGCACAGAATGTATTAAATAATATTTAAAATAAAAAAGTAAAGTATATATCATTAAGCTCTAGTAATCTATTATTTCTGATAAACACAACACTTCTATAGCACCATTTATAATACTCAAGGGTATCAATCAATCAATCAATCAATCAATCAATCAATCGATTTTAACAGCCCATGAACAGCTCTGCTTGAACTCAACTCAATCACAGTTTATAAAAAAAGCAATTAGAGTTAAGCCCTCCGTCAAAGATTAATTTGTAGGTTGATCCCATCCCCAGATGGGGTTGGAAATTTGATTTCTACCTGTCCATACCTTCACTGAATATAAAATAATGGAATGGGGAAGTTCAACCTTATGTGGCCTCTTGAAAAACTGGCCACTGCCTAAAATACCTTGCAACTCAAACACTGAATGAACGGTGCTTGAAAATTTGCAATAGGCCGAAATTCAAGTCTTTATACTTACAGGAATTTTCGTAACAGCGTAGCCTATCCTGGCTGCAAGCAGCGCATTCGTTCAAATATTAAATTGAGGGCTTCAAGCATTAAAATCTCATGCCCGGTTAATAGTCCCTCACGTTGAAGATCACACTGCGAAGCAACCAACTAGAATGGCGCTATAGAAGTTCTTCGTCAGTTACTTGGCCGTTCGTTGTCTTCGCGTAATAGCACTATTACCTGTTTGGATGAGAGCAAGGAACGCAACAGCATAAGTCACCTGAAGTGGCATGCTCATGAGGCAAACAGTTCCCTGTATTTTATCCTCTGCTACAAACACTCAGTCTTCCGCAACACAGGTAAACGACCAGCCGATTTCTACCTGTATTGTTGTCATCTCACACATAGCGAATCAGTTTACACGTCAATTTCTTTAGCGCTATGATATATTTATGTTGTTAGCACTGAGAATTTTTGCCAAATACGAAGCTAGAAAACCTTATATTACCATCACCAAAGATGCGGAAATAAAAATGCTTGTAGTTGAAGGGAAATGTTATTGAATAATTAGAATAATACTAAGAATTTGATGGGATGAAAATCACAAATGAAGAACCATATGAGAACTCAGCCAAAGTAAACCATGCTGCAGTCAATCAAAGCAAATTTCCAGTTATTTGGACACATGTGTAAAATTAAAGAGACCAGAAATATCAAAACTCTAATGCTTGGAATAATGGAGGGTGCCAATAAGAAAGGAAGACCACACAAGGAATGGTGTGATATTGAAGAATAGCGTGGAAGCAGTTTATAGGATCTGAGTCACAGAGCAACGGACAGGAAAGAATGGCAGAAAACTGTGGAGATGGCATTAGACACCAATGGGCGATGAGACAACGGTTAAGGATGATGATCTGTCTTTTTATTCCTCTGGCTAATGACTAGCTGATCTTCCTATAAACTGATTATTTTCAGATCGAGGCCTAAAGCACACTTCCTCCTCCAATTAAATGTATCGTAGATTATCTCCAAATAAGAAACAGAGCTCACTAAATACATTGGCAGGTAGGTTCTATGACAACTTTCTTGTATTAGATATAGCAACAGTAGTAACCTATGCAACTAAATTAGGTTCTACTAAACTTTCTATTAAGTAAATAATTATTAATTATTAATCAATGCAGCTACCATTTCTTACAGGAAGAAATAATACATTTCAGTTAAACGGCATATTTATCTTTATAAAGCGTCAAAATTTCATACAACCGCATACCGAATACAACTGATGTGGCTGAATTCACAGTGGAACTGAATTCTTAGACATTTAACCGAATGTTTGACATCAACATGGACTGCATAAATAAGGAAGATAACTTATAGTACCAAGTTATTGAAAATATTGCAATATTATAACTTATAAACTAAATGTACAAACTTAGACAGTACAAATAGAAACAGGTACATGCACAGTTGTTTTTAGTTCATTTTACAAACAGTGGACTGCATATATATATATATATATATATATATATATATATATATATATATATATATATATATATATATATATATATATATACACATATACATACACACACACATATACATACACACACACAAATCACTTAGCAACTTATCAACAAGCAGCCCTGTCAGAAATGCTATAAAAATATTGTGTTTGGTGGGCATTTTGTTTTAAGTGGAATTGACTGTTCATAATTCCCAGATGAACTCCTTTCAGTGGCAGTAACGTACCTAGGGGTGAGGGCGGTGGAGGGGATGGTCCGCCCCAGGCAACAATTATTTTAACATGAACTTGCGGATGGGTTAGATTATGATGGCGTTATGCAAGATTTTGACACAAGAAATCAAGAAAACTAGCTTTGTATTAGTCTGTAACAGTCACTTGTGATTCATGCAGCTATGCACATTTACACGTACAGGCTTATGTACTCTTTTAACATTGAGTTGGCATTACCATTAGTAAATAAATGTAAACCAAGCTAATAACTGATTCACCTTATTAATTTTTGTATTTAAGAATTTGGTAACGTTTGAAAAATCAGAACAACAAAGTGTTGGGATGGGGGTGGGGCACCTACACCAAAATGCCAAGTAGTTCAGTACTGTTCAGTAATCAGTTTCATTTCTTGCATTACACTGTATATTGTCTGGAAAACCAAAAACTGGTTATATGTATTTACACTCTGTCTACAAAGGCTCTGTGGTGGAAATCAGTGGAAAAGGATCAAAAGAGCTACGGAAAGAGAGGAGAAGATGATCATCATTTGGACAGGTGCATAGGCAGGTAAGGCACTGTTGCACAGGTCTGTGTTGCAGTAGCACCTTCGACTGTGGCCGTCAACTGTCTCGTAGTATTGACATTCGTGGCTGAAGGCAATCGTCCGGCTGTTTGCACAGATGCGCGATATGATCGTAGAATCTAAAAACAGAAACAATTGCATCATTAAACGAGACTAACAATCTAGTTTCTAGTTTTTTAAAATGAAAAGCCAAATTCACTTTTACAGACGGATGCTATGAAACTGTTTGGCTAAACATGGTGGTTGAAGCAATATTGCTCAGCAAAAGGCAAATCCAAATGAAAATTCTTCCTTACTCTTTAAGTTTTATGAATGAGACACATTGAAGCAGAGTGAACCTGACCAAGTTGTTAAAATGTGCACTTGAGCAGCATTTGCAGCTTCAAATGTACTCCTCATCTTCTGCAATTACTGTCTTGAAAAAGGAATCCAAAGTTCTCTGAAACAATTTGTGTAGTAGTAATTTGCTAGAGTGTGGGACTTACATCTTGGTGTATTCTTGTAGTAGCCCATGAAGATGGTAGTTTCGGTTTTCATGCATCCAAAGCAGTTGTCTCTGATCCGCGGTTGATCGCAGAGATTTCCGTACCCAGCCTTCCAAACGTTGCATTCATAACACTTCATACCAGATGCTGAAACAAAATACTCAATTGCCATCAACTTCACTATGATGCTGCAATATCTACCATTCGACATTTCTGGTTAACATATTCAGTAAGTAAGTAAAATCTCGTAAGTTTATATAGCGCTTTGGTAGTACAGTAGTAGCTGCTTATCCTTATGCACTTAATCCTTCTCGAAATAGCCACAGGCAAGGTGGGTTGTCAGTCAGGCAAAGGTCAGTGTATTTTTGAGGCGGGGGGTCGGGCTGTTAAAGCTATATTTGGTGCAAAGACTTGACACATTACTGAAGTGAATATGATGTAGAAACCCAACGTCTACGAGATCATCAGACAGCAGGATAAAGGCAATGGTCGAGGTGTCAAAAGAGGTAGGTTACGACTGGATCAAACTTCCCAAATGGCGTTTTATCTCCACTGGACTTTTGGACAATAAAAAAACCGAGGCTTTGTATTCTCTGTCTACTACGGGGGCGTCCTCATCTCATCGACCAGTGGAGGTGTTAAACCCTATTAAACTTTCTGAAAATTGATCACCGATTGACGCATATATGAATGGTCATCAGTATGCCAACGTTTATTAACGACGCATAGAGCAGAGAGAAACAGACGAGAATTAAACCGAAAGAACATGGGAACGGCCGACAATTTTCAGTTCACAATTAATGTCCTTCTTCAGACACAAGACCAGTGGCGGCTCCACCGGGTGGGCCAGGGGGGCCCGTGCCCCCCATATTGAGTGCCTGCCCCCCAGTGGCCCCCAGTTGGGACCCTATACTTAATGCTACATACATTAAACAACAAATGGTTGCCCCCATGATTAGAAGTTGACACCCCAACGGCCCCCCTCCACTTGCCAAATCCTAGAGCCGCCACTGCACAAACTCGACATCTGCGAAGAGTTCAACGCTGCAAAATCAACGCAACAGGAAGCGTCGTCAATAGAAGACTAATAAAGTCAAATGAGTCTCACTCGTTGAAACCATCGACACGGCGAAGATGACGATCGCCAACAGATCCAAGCTCATCGCAAAGACCTTTTGAAGGAACTGTTCGATAACCAACGCTCCTTAATCAACACACGACTACGAAGACACTTCCTGCGACTTGTACGGCTATATGCCCGACCTTTTATATTTGTCTTACTAAAAAGTAAAAACAACACCTGCATCAAGCCATAACAAACAACTGCGAAAACTTCTGTCAGGTGTGTGTGTGTGTGCGTGCAGGAAACTGCAGGTGTCAAAGAAAAGATTGTATTGTGTTAGAATACCACGTTAAATGACGTCACACAAAACGTGCATCTCTTAATTAAAGGCGTTTGGTTCCACTTTTAAGCACGCGTTTGACAGTAGAACTAGTGGTCAGAAAATCAAATGGGCCTAATTTATTTACATAATCAATGAAACAGTAGTTGTGATTGTGACAAACAGAAGTAAGTAAGTAAAGTTTCGTAAATTTATATAGCGCTTAAGTGGGCAGTACAATGGTAGCTGCTTATTTTTGAGCGCTTAATATTTCTTGAAATAGCCATAGGCAAGGTGGATTTTCGGCCAGACCAAGGCAGTGTTTCCATGAGTCTGTGGGGCAGGTTGCTAACAGCTACAGAATTTGTCTTTCAGAATATATGGCTCCTCTAATTTCTCTAAGCATTTAGATGCAGCAAAAGGCATGAAATAGATTAGCGTTGGATTAGATCGGTCGCGTGGGATTTGCGCAAAACCTCTGAGAAGTATTTTTTGAGGGATGGGAGCATGATTAGGCCTAAGTCTAATATTGCTTGTCAGATAATTTTTTACCTGAAATGTCAACATACCCCCTATTTGAGAAGCCTGGCACCGCCACTGACCAGCAGCGACAAGAGTTTCCATCAAATAGTTATAACAAGTGAATTCTCATGTGTATTTCTCCAAAAGAACAATGGAGACCGGACCATGTCAGTCACCCTCCCTCAAATTCTCATCCTCCTGTTCTGTTAAAACACACAATTTTGCAAACCGGAACAGAATTCTGGCTTTGATCATTTTTAGTTCGTTTCATCACTCTTCTGAATTTTTGCATATCTATAGCCTACTGTAGCACTAGCATTGTCCAATTTCAAACAAGGTATCAATTTTATATTTTTATGGTCTATAAAACCTGACAGATAATAGATTTTTTAAAGACTTTGTATAGTGCCGTTTCAAATGGCTCATTATTTTTTGGCATTTTAAAAGCTCTAGAAAAAAATTGAGACAGAATATATTGACAATTCTAGTACGGTTTGACACAGCAAAGATGGGGACACAAGAATATGTAGTTTTAATTCGTTTAATCACTCTTCTGAAGTTTTGCATATCTTTAGCCTACAGTAGCACTAGTCCTTGCATTGTCCAATTTCAAACAGGCCATGTTGGTCCACCCAATATTTGGCTTGTGGCGCCCTCCATGCTTTGATGCATCTCCTCCCTTGGAAAACAAACACTGGTTTGCTTACAAAGAGCCCAATATTATCTCTATTAGATATGCCCATTTAAAAAACAACTCCGCATATAACAATGAACAATTTGTTTAAAAACAGTATAAATGAAATTAATAAATGCCAAAGTTTCTGCCCTCACAGAAATCTCGCAGAACTTAAAGCATTGCGCAAACAAAAAATTTTCCAAAGTCTTTTCTAAAAGTAAGAGCAGTGGATATGAATCAGAAATGGAACAGTCTAAACGTAAATGTGTCATCGTATGAAGACTCAGACCTGTTCAGTTGACATCATCCAGTTATGTTAGAAAAGCATAATTAAATTCTGTCACAGATTCTGATGTAATAAATGCATCTTAGTGGCTATACAAAATCTATGCTGAAAATATCCACAAAACAGATCTAAGTTAACCACAGTTCCCCGTCTTTGGCATTTTGGTGAAACCTGGTTGAGAATGATTTGACCTTGAGTTTAAAAGTGCCAAGGTCACCTATGGTTGACAGAAAAATTAAGAGCTATCAGATCATTTTAGCGTTTCTCGCCTTCGTCGCGCATCCTCATGTAAAAGAATCCCCCGACAAGCATCATTATAATCTACAGACAAAAGCATTTTACATTTTAAAAGCAAAATAAGCTTTTAAAAGCTTCAAAGCTCAACAATTAAAAAATTAAGTAAGAAGTCTAGATTAAACACTGCTGCCCATACAGCGGCATGGGAGATTTCCAGGATAAATATGCATTACAAGACCCAAAGTCGCACGCATATATAATACTGTCTTAGCAAACTGTGAGATTATATTAATTTGTCAAATGAAATGAATCAAAAAGCTAGTTAATAATCAAATTAAAAACGAGTTTTGCATCAGTGACCCATGAGACCTTGAGCAATTGACAGGGTCACATTTTGCAGCAGCCCAGCAGGCCACGGGGCCCTCCCTTTAATTACCTGATAAAAGCCGGCGCTCAGAGTGAGTCCACTGATTATACTCATAATGGTGAAGAGACTCTGATCATGCCATAAGTCCTTATTACGCAAAAACATGGCCGCAAAACAACCCTAAAGAAAAATACACAAGAAACACTCGAAACAATCAAAAACCACATCACACAAGCATGCAGTTGGATAGAAATATCACTCCAATATGTCACTCCAGCAGAAGGAAGTGCAGGTTTCAACAGGCTTCATTTAAATATTACTGCATAGAAGACTTAAACAAATAGGCTAAAGAATCGTTACTTACCTGTCCATTCAGGTTGGCGCTGTTGTCAATTTTGCCGACGGCATCCTCATTGCATCGCTTCTCGTCTCTCGGCTGAGGTTTCTGAGGGTCGACCCAGTACAGTTCACGATCTTGGTTGAAATTGAGGACGCAGCAAGTGGAAGGAACATACTTGTTGACGTTCACCTGTACATTAACCACACTCGTTAAAGCAAGAACACGGAGAAGCAATCAGAAGCAGAAAAAAACTCCAACAGAAAAGCTAAATCATTAGTACTCATCAAAGATAAAAGTCAGGCAACATGTCACAGAAAAGCACGCAGACTTTAAAATAAATATAAGTCCAAACAGCAAAATTCCATTCAGAACAGCAATAAAACTTGTCAAAGCCAAACTCCTAAGAGCAGAAGCGGGGATTTGAGCCCACCGTCCTTATTCTCTGGAATGCTCTTGATTCAAGTAATTCAGCCACTCCTGGTTCCCTGTCCCTCTTTTTGAAACTCATCTCTTTAGCAATCTGCAGCTAGGTGCAGCTGGAGCGATTTCAAGTAAATTTTCAGAAGAAGAGTTATACAAATATTTTGTTAGAATACATTGCATTTGAGATCATCAGCTAGTACAGCAAATAATGACACAAATTCCAGATATACAGCTGTATTACAACACGAATAGTTCCTCTAGAGTAACACAAAGCGATTATTGTTGTAAAACGATAACATACACAGTAAAATCTCAATGTAAAGCAAATTCAGCAATGTTAGGCTACTACAATCTATATTGTCTGCTTTCAAAACCAGAAAAATTCAGATACAGAAAAATTCGAAAATTTATTAACTTTAACCTCGTCTGGATTAGTATCCGCATACCACTGTGTGTTGATGTAATCCCAGGATCCATCTATACCACAGCAACGCTTCTGCAAGAAATCATATCATAACTTAAAATAATTCTCCATATAAATTTCAAAGGCATTGAATAGGTATGTGTATATATATATATATATATATATATATATATATATATATATATATATATATATATAGAGAGAGAGAGAGAGAGAGAGAGAGAGAGAGAGAGAGAGAGAGAGAGAGATTATTCAATGAACACATTTCACCAAAGAAACTCTCTGTATTTTGGAATACAAAGAATAGACCCAATTTTCTGAGACTACCGGTAGGTAACAATTACCGGTAACTGCCTGCATACTCTGTGATTGCTATCTTTCAAAGTTACTGGCAATTAATTATAGAAATGGAGTCAGACTGAGTGACTTCTGCTCAGAGCAATTACCAAACATAAAGAGATGAAAATCCAAAATAGGAAAGTCAGATCTCTAAATAGGGTCCACTCATAATTAATGAAGATCGTATTATAATCATAGTCTCTCACTTTGACTTGAACTCTGTTCCAAGCACGACCAATCCGTCCCTCCCATGTGTAGTAATCCTTCAGCTGAGATAGCATCCCTTTTTTAACATACAAGTGGATCTGTAAATGATAAAATCAGCACAAACAGAGCACAACAATCAAGAAGGAGAGCTAAGATTGTCGACTGAAAACATTTCACAATTATTATTATTATTATTATTATTATTATTATTATTATTATTATTATTATTATTATTATTATTATTATTATTATTAGTGACCTTCTATAGCGCCATTTTAGTAATGCACTTGACAACAGTTGATGGTCGCTTCTTAATCTGAATCATAACCGCCAATTTGTCAAATTGTCGGTCTGATTTTCTGGTCCTGTTGCGGATAGGCAAAATAGAGAACAGGAAGGTTTTGAGTGTTCATAAAAAACCAAAACTGGAGAACAAACAAAAACAAAATCATTTAGAAATTGAATGTAGCATTCACCTCATATTGAAATCCTACAACCATAAATCCAGACACAAGGCCAAGAATGATGATGATCGGAAGAAGACAAAGAAACTGAAACAAAATGTTTATGGAGAATAAAGAATGTTGCATCATCAGTTGCACAATTGCAGGCATTTACCAACAAATTCTGCCAACATTTCATACATGATTTTAAAATGCAAAATTTTAGCCATTAATATTCAGGAAAAACCAATAACAATAACTAATTATAACTATACATGATTTCTCAAATTAAAAATTTAACAAGATTTTTGATGTAGAAAATGATGACATTTGGAGTTTTCTGTAGCTAAGCATATGGTGATGGAAAGAATGAAATAAAGATGAATTGACAGGGGCACGTGGATCCCCAAACCATCCCAAAATTTTCTTTGCTAATTTCTCTAATTCTCTTCATAGCAAAAAGCCAAAAAGCTATAAATCCACAAACAAGTAAGTATTGTCTTTTAATCCCTCTTGGACACAAGAAAATGTGGTTTTAATTCATTTCAAACTCCTCTGAATTTTTGCATATCTATAGCTTGCTGTAACAATCTCACAAATTTCAAGCTCTAGAATAAAATTGAGATGGAATATTTAATCCTGGAATGATTTGACGCATTAAAGATGGGGACACAAGAAAATGTGGTTTTAACTCATTTCAAACTCCTCTGAATTTTTGCATGATGATTTTAGTGACATGTAATCAATCCATATAGAAGGGGCAAAGTAAGGTGGAATGGGCAATGGAACATGAAGTGCTCCTCCCCCCCCCCAACAGAATTCCTACCATTAACACTCATTCACTATGCATTACATCCCAGACTGCAA
Organism: Metaphire vulgaris; assembly: GCA_018105865.1. Taxonomy (NCBI): domain Eukaryota; kingdom Metazoa; phylum Annelida; class Clitellata; order Crassiclitellata; family Megascolecidae; genus Metaphire; species Metaphire vulgaris. The sequence continues at coordinate 282,344 of CM030843.1, read as the reverse complement.
GACAACACAAAATACAACAAACCATTGAAACCAAGAAGCAAGAACACCAAAGAACAACAGGCATTTAGAAATTTACTCTCACCAAAGGAATGAATTTTTTCATTGATCTCAGAAATATTCCCAAGATTCCAACAACGCAGAGCAGAGTGAGAATGACTCCAATGGCCAACAGAATCCCCGCCGCAGCCACTAGCGTCCGATCCGTCTTCGAACGAACGAAGACTGTCAGGTAAGCATAGATGTCCTGCGATGCATGGAACCAAATGCCGCAGGCAAAGCATGCCAGGCCCAACAGCTAACAACAACAAAAACACAAGACTGTGTTTCACTTCTAATCTAGTCTTAAACTTCTATAGCGCCACTTCATAATGCACAGGGCATAAGCCGATGGCACACCAAATCAAAATCATTAAAGATCCAGGTCAAATTCAGGGTATCCGGGCGGACAAACCGGTAGCAGTCTATGGTGGATAGGCCAAGTCAACAAGATGGGTTTGTAATTTTGTTCTAAATATTTGTAATGAATTTGCAGTGCGCACATGAGGTGGAGGCAATGAGTTCCACTGTTCCAGAGTTTGGGGGCAGCCACTGAAAGAGCCCGGTACCTAGAACTGTCCGAGTATGAGAGAGGGAGAGAAGATCAGAGAACTATTGCAGATGAAGACCTGGTCTAGTAACCAATGCGTCGAAAATTCTACATACTTGGGAGTTCTACAACTGAAATTGATCTACAGAACCTACTGATTCTCACACAGGGAGACCCTACTGTGACCATTCTAAACCTCATCGTCGTCGTCGTCGTCGTCATTATTTATTATTAGCTACATTTTCCATTGCTAATCAACTTGAGCACAATTTTCAACAATCTCTATAGTGCCATTCTATTAGTGTATAAAGTGGGCATCAGTTAATTCTTTACTAAACGCACTGAGGTTAATCTAATGCTATAGAAAGAACCGTTTACTCACGAGATCGAGTCCAGCAAACACTAAATAGATAATCTTATTTACAACGTTTCCATCGGCAGCCATTTTCTCTCACCTGTGATTCCGAAACTCTCTCAGACCACGTGACTCGGACAGGTAAATTTTCAATATTTACGTTGACGATTGCTACTACCCCGTCTACTTCTAAAAGTTAAATAGTTGCACTGCGGTTTAATGATCGTGACTCGATTACTGAATTAGAAATATTTAAGCAAACGTATGCATTTCCAAGTACTCTAGAGAATGAAATTCGACAAAGTTCATTATTATAAATTTGAATACATTAGTATTTTCAAATTCTCTACTACATCAAGAGCCATATTCAGACACTCTGAAATATTTTAGAACCATAGTTTTTGAGTAAAAGTTGATTTCACGCTAAGAAAAATTGGAGCAATACATACATACTTATTAAAATATTTATTCATTGACCTACTTATCACAGGAACTTAAAAGGACTCTGAATAAGAACGAATGTAAAAGTCATTATTTTGATTTTTAATACAAAGTTTTTCGTTAGTTTTTGACGAAATTTAAACAGTTTGATGAAATTTTGACAAGATTTTAACACCTGAGCATTTACGTAAGTGTCCAATGGGTTTCCATTTATAAGCATTTAATTACCGGATCACCTTTGATCACTCATTAGTAAGATTTTAGATTTTATAGCGCACTTGTATGAACGGTGTCGCGTTTCAGTGCCGACCATTTTCACTGTGATATCATTGCAATAGTTTGGGTTATTTGACAGCACGGCGTCACCGACGTCCCAGACCGAAAAGTAGTCTCCGTCCTTTCCCAACCGCAACCGGCACGTCCCCGCCCAATCCTAAATAGAAGTCGTTAAAATGGGAGAAAATAGTTGAACCTCACAGATCTAAACGCGACGATTGCATTTCGTTAGCTTGCTTATCCATATCCTAATATGCTTGGAAAGAAACTTGAAGCTCTTCGATCAAACTCAATGATAATTAAGCTTCAGTGACCGCTCGATAGTTTTTGATATTGACGACCTTCCACATTTAGCTGGGAGAGGTGGAGACTACTTTTCGGACTGAGACGTCGAGGACGCCGTGCTATCAAATAACCATAGTTTTTTCTGATGATCTGACATAGATCTGTGTCAAGCTTGTTGTCCCTCCTCCCTCCAGGACAGTGAAATTTGGGGAGAGTTCCGTTACACGGGGCAACCCTGCACTCTGGAACTCATTACCTAGCACTGTGACAAATGAGTTAAATATCGAACTATTCGCCAAAAAACTAAAAACACTTATTTAACATCTCATTTGTGTGTGAAATGTAAAGCGTTCTTGACTTTAGTTTTTTTCACTTTAATTACTGCGCTGCATAAATTGTCTGTCTAACTAACTAGCTAACTAAGATTGGTATTCGTTGATTCAGAGTGCAGAGAAAATTTGCCTGTTGGATATGTCATTGCTGGACAACGAGCTGCAGTTGGTAGCTGCTCGTGGACCATATTTGGATGATGAAAGCCTGAGGCAGATTGCTCTAGAAGCGGATTGGTCGGAAGACAACCTACCTGACTGTGATGATCTGACAACGCCTTTCATCTGTGGTGATTGTAACAAGGAATTCCAGCAATTTGCCCGTTTCAAAAGGCATCTTAGGATCCACGCTGTAGAAAAGCCATATGCATGTAGCAACTGTGGAAAACAGTTCACAGAAGCATCCAATCTGAATAGACATATGAAAAGACACACGAAAGAAAAGACTTTTTCGTGTCCCAACTGCTTTAAACAGTTCAACCAGGCGAGTAATCTGAAGCGACATCTAAAGACGCATTCTGGTAGTAAGCCACATGCATGTACAGAATGTGACAAGCGGTTTCACGAAGCAGGTAATCTAAAAAAACACTTGACTCTTCACTCAAAGGAAAAGAAACTCCACAGGTGTAATGTCTGCAAGAAACAGTTTACTGAAGCCCACAACTTGAAGCGGCATTTGCGAACGCACAGTGGAAACAAGCCATTTGGCTGTTGTTTCTGTGGAAAGCAGTTTACCGAGGCTGGCAATCTGAAGAGACACATGCGAATTCATACTGGCGAAAAGCCATATGCATGCTCATTCTGTGAGAAACATTTTACAGATGTTGGCAGCCTGAAGCGTCACATGACCATTCATTCTGGCGAGCGGCCTTACACGTGCTTTGAATGCGAGAAAAATTTCACTGCGGCTGACAACTTGAAGCGCCACATGAGAACTCACACGGGAGAAAAAGTATATAAATGTGCTGTGTGTGAGAAACAATTTAGAGAGCTGTGTAATTTGAAACGCCATACAGAAAGATTACATTTTCCAACTTAGTGTAATTTGTGTAACTTGTGGCATTTGGGTGTAATGACTTGACTCGTTAGCAGTCATACCTTCAATGGAAACAATCTGTAAACGCCAATACAAATAGCTTTTCTTTTGTTCATACTTTGTAATTTAGTAAAATTGTTAAACAAATCCTTACATGTTCGAAGCTGACTTATTTTGTAGGAAAAAACTGTTGATTCTAGTTTCACTAAGTTATTGCCTTTTTTGAATATGGTATTTTAAACTGTATTGAATGTTAACTGAATTCTTTGCTTCAATGGATACCATATTGTTTGAATATTATGAACTGAAGCACATTAAACAACGTGCTATTGTTTGTTGCATCAACAGTAATATTTTACAAAACATTAGACATTCTACAGCATGAATTATGTCAACTAGAGCTCATCAGTATTTTCTACCATGGACTGCAGTCATTGGCTTAATTGATGGAAGCAACAGTAATTGATGTATATGTAGTTGATGGAATATTGACCACCGTTTACGTGATCTTTATTTCCTTCAAATGATGATGCACAGGGATTTTCATTTTCTGTTATTTCCAGCAGTTGTTTTCATGATCCTGGTTATATGCTTATGCTGTTGATTGGCCGCTGGCACAGTATGACGAGCCTCGGTTCCAGCTGTTTTTTCATACTGATCCCTTGTGAATTTTGTGATGGTTTGGGGAATATCTAGCAGCACTGGAATAATAAAAGCTATAGCATGACCAGTACATTTAAATTGAGCTGTGTTAAATAAGTGGGTAAACGACTTGACAGTGCTATGGGAATTTTGATTAATTAGCATGCTTTCAGAATTTTTGCATTTCCAGTATTATAATTTAAAGTTTTTTGGAAGTTACAATCTGACAATGATTAGGCTATATATTGATAATTCTTTGCATCTGAGTGTAACTACACTGACTTAAATAATTGATGTGTGTGTGGTTATTGAATCTTTGTGGCAAACTGTCTTGTTGGCAAATTAATCAATTACAATGAACAACCAGATAATTAATTAGCATGAGCTTACAAAAACGTCTTCTTGAGGTTCTTAAGACCAGTATCATTCTCTAACAGTATTTCAAACTATCAAATTTCTGGCATTCACTGTAGTAATGTAAATAGCATTATTCAACAAAAAAGTATAGTATAGAGCAAGGACAAACAAACAAATGAATAAAAGCATTATTTTTGCAGCTACTGACAATACTGACTACAAATTTTATTTGTTGTTAGGAAATGCCTAACAAATGAATAGTAATAAATAGTGGTAATAGTAGTAATAATAAATAGTAATAACATTTCCGGAAAAGTATTGGTATTTTTTCGGAAAAATTCCGCAGGAAATTTCCGAACTCACAACCCTAGCTTGCACCTTTCGGTTTGACCAATGATCAGAGCAATATGTCTATTATAGATACCTCTGGGTTTGACCACCTGTCCAGTGTGCCCACCTCTGGCATAAAATCAGAAAATTTATAGAACTATGCTGCTTTCTCTTAATCGTCTATGTTCGGCAAGAACACTTCTCGCCGTGCAAATTCCATGATTTTGGCCATTTCAGAACAATGCTCATGACAACAACAAAATTGATAAATTCTATTCTTTGGCAGAGTTTTTTGTTCTAAATTAAATCTGTTTAACTATTTATTTTATTTATTACATTTGTTCAACTGTAACAGCTTCTGAGGGACGTTATGAGAAAGTGACATTTAATTGAAGAGACGCTGTTGGGATCGAGAGTAGAGTGGCTGCATTCCAGTGTTGTGGCGTCGTTGGAGCGACCGTTCTCCTATCAAACATTTATTAGTTTTATTAATTTTTAAATTAAATTAACAAAATAATTTGTTAAAAGATAGTTGGCGAAATGGCCGTCGATGATACATATATTTTGGTAATGAACTATCATAATAAGAGAGTTTAGAATGGTTGAGGGAAAGGCAGCGAGGGAAAGGCTGGCAATCCGCCCTCATTCAGCCGTTGCCGTATATAAAATAAAGGCGCTAACCCTTCGGTTCCCGACGGGTCCGCGATGGCCTATGGGTTGTACCTTTACCTTTTTACCAGTAGGTCTGCCCTGTGTGGTAACCACTATAACTAGCATTGGTTCCGATCAGTTTGCATTTATGCAGTGTACATGGACGTCCGCAGAAATTTTTCCAGGGGCGCAAAACAGGGCCTTTTGACGAAAGAAATGAAAAAATTTCCAGGGGGTGCAAAGCATGGTTTTGTAACGAAAGAAACAAATAGTTTTACTTTTTATAACTCCACAATTTTTCCACCCCTTGCACCCTCCTCCGAACGTCCATGGCAGTGTAATTATGTCGGAGGTTATGTGACGCATTTTCAGATACGATTCTGATGAACTATTATTCTGTTTCAGTCTGTTCTTATTTTCACTAATTTTTAATTTGTAGTTGTTCGAATAAGAAACTTAGAAAATAACATTATCGATATTCGTGAAATACTAGAAATTTGACGAAATTCCATTGCTGAATGCTAATTCTATCACTTTCGCCTACACTTTATGTCTTCAGAGACAGAGCTTTAGAAGAAAATAATCAGTTTGCAAACCTGTACATATTGTTTCAGAATTATTGAGCTTGATCTGATTTTCGTGGTGTCATTATTATGACAGTTTTGAATGTTTTTATTTACAGGGCACTGTTAATTATTGGTGTCGGGAGAAGCATTTTAGACATATACAAAATGTCGAAGCTGAATCAAAGAAGAAATACTCTTTAGATTTAGTGCTGAAGTTTTTCAGTGCCTTTGGAATGTTTCTCGAGGGTAACAATTTAAGCTGTTCTCAATGTTCTCAGACTAAAATTGATGGCCAATAATTCTTGACTCATTTTAGACCTCTTGTTTACATTTATTTCTGCCTCTATTTGAAATGTTTATTTCTCTGACAATTATAATGAAAGCAGATAATTTTCCCTGACATAATTTCTCTTTGGCTTGTTTTGTTTATATTAGGGAGGATTCAAGAAAGTATACGAGAATTTGACAGCCTTTCCGGTCATCCTGACGTCAATCTGTCTTCTATTCTTGGTCTCATTCATGGACATCGTAAAGCAAAAGTGATCGGTAAACTGCTTTGTCTGACATCTTTTTTCTAGTTTTGTCTAAGTTAATCTAAGCTAATGCCACCTACAATTCTCTTATTTTGTTTGAACTGTTTGCTAAGTTTAATTTTTTTGAGTGAAAGTGCTCTGTTTTGATTGATTGATAAGATGTCATTGTAGCTGATTGGCTAATTTTCCCATTAGTGCTGAATTGTTATAAACATTTTATTATTAGTGATTAAGATCAGCCGTTGTTTTATCTTTTGAATTGCCAATTGAATGTCTGATTTCATTTGATGAAATTTGTGTCATTGGATTCTCTGTAGACAAAGATGCAGTTCAGATGCTTGATGTAAAATTGAAGACTGACCGAAAGCAAGGATCAGAAAAGGTTTCTTCCCATTTTTCATATTTACTTCTTTTACTTTTGAAGGTTGAAACTAATGACATTGTTTGTTTTCAGACTTTCTGAAGTTTCAGTGAGAAATATCATTTAGCAGTTATTTTCTTGTGGCCTAATATGACTGTTGGGAGCCGACATATAATCAACAAGTTCTTTTTGTCTTGCAATGAGAGCAATAACTATGTGAAGATGATATTTTATTTATTGTAAATGGCAAAGGTGATGAAGTGAAGTAAACGGATGCTGAGTGGGCTTCGTAATAGTTTCCTTTTGTATGATCTTTCTAATGATCTTCTGGCAATTTTTTCAGTCATACTATTTGGCTGGAATGTTCCTCATTCATATTGAAAAGTATGACCGAGCCCAAGAATACATCGACCGTGCCGTGAAAATGAGTCCACAGAATAAAGATGTAATGACTTGTTATTTGCTCAATTTAATCAACACACACATGCATGCATGCACAGTCGCACACACATACAAATGTATATACAAATGTCGATATGAGCATGACTTTTCAATTGTTTTTACCTATTTCATAAGTTCTTGCATGTGATAAAATGGTGATCATTTGCAATAAAAGTATTTGCTGTTTTTTAAAATGATTAAATGATTGATATTTTCACAGATCAAACTCCTCTAAAGACTTTCTATTAGTTGTTGGACAATATGACCATTGGTTGACTAGATTGTTCTCTTGTTTGATGCTACAAATTTTGCAAATTTTGATAGAATTGGATGCAATTTTTTCCTTTAAGTGTCCTGACTTTGCCATGATCATAGACTATTTAAATGTGTGTGGATTGAATTTTCAGATTTTAGCACTAAAAGGCTGGCTTGATCTTCTTAGCAGTGATGAAAGTAGTGCAGCGAAGTCGATAAAATTCTTTGAAGATGCTCTGTCGTAAGATGACGCTTTGAAAATTGCTTTCTCTGTATTTGCAAGATATGTTGACATTAGACATTAGACATTTTATTTATTTCACGACCAGCATCGTAAACAAAAATACGTAGTGCTTAGAGTGCTTCTTGTCTGTAGAGTTTTAGAGCTTAGATTTTATTGGTACACCATTTGTCATTGGGTCAGTTTTAGTGGTTGCCATATTGTGTGGAGACTCTTCTTCACTCAGATGACTTCAATGGCTTGACTAAACTCATTGTGGCAACAAACTCAATCACCAGACTCAACTCATGACATTTGTGTTTTAACCCATTAACTGGGAATCCCAGATATATCCGTCCATTTTACATTGAGTTACAGTTAAATATACGATTAAGGGGTTAAGTTACTAAGTCCTTTTCTTTTTGACAATCTTTAACACAAGCTCTGCACTCTTGAATTTCACTGATTGACGTCCACTTTTTCTTAGAGTTGATTGCCCAGGTTTTGGACTTTACTTGAAATTTGGAGTAAAAGACTATTTCACTGTTTCCCTGAATGCACTTTGGTGCCATCGATTAATTATAGGCAGAATGAAAAAAAATTACACGACTAAATGTGCATGAAACTGATGAAGATCATTAGAATTATTTTATGTATTTCATTAATAGACCTAAATATGATTTCAGATTTATTTGTTCATTGATTGCATCATGACGTCTTTCTTTCAGAGTAAGTGGAACAAAATGTCTGAACGCATTGTTTGGCAAAGCCAAGTACCTGGAGACGCGCAGAAACTTTTTTGGCGCTCTGGACACAATAAACGAGGCGGTGGTTCACTTTCCTCAGTCGATTCCAGCACTCATTGAGAAGATGAAACTTCAGGTGGCACTGCAGGACTGGGACCAGGCAGTTGACAGTGCTAACCGGTAAAAACCCTCTGAAGAGGGGGGGGGGGCAGAATTATCACTATCTTTGTTGTTGAAATCACATTTTGTGCCTCTGTTTCATCTACAACTTGTTCATATTTTTACCAATTTGCTTTCAGCTGACAATTGTGTGTGCGTGTGTGTGTGCGTGTGTGTGTGCGTGTGTGTGCATGCTTCTTAGTTGTCTGATTTGTGAATGTTTGTCATTGCTTGTATGCCTGTATTTCTTGCTGTAGCTCCAACGTTTCTGTTGTAATTTTAGAGCGCTTGCTCTCAATCCCAACTGTCTGATGGCAAAGCATTATCTCGTTCTTCACTCTTTGTGTAAAGAAGGAAACTACACTGAGGTATGCTACGTCTCAGATGCGGTCGTCTAAACACAAGACGACACGAAATACGATTTCTAGTTAATTGCATTCCAGAGTCCCGTATATTGGAGTCCGTATTAAAGAGATCGAACAGAGCCAACGGACCTTGTAGCTTAGTGTAGTATTGTGCTATGTCCTGTGTATGATTTTGCTTTCTTATAAAGGCTCCTCTCTTGAATTTCATTATCTGAGGTCTTTGCTTTGAATTTCTGACTCTTTGTTCTTTGAGTGTCTTTATGATTTGTGTGCTGTGTATTAGGCTGCCAGTGCGATTGAAGACATCATGGGAGCCTTTGTTGTTGAAGAGCCGCAGAATGCGTACCTCGTTGATAGATTTGCTCGTATATTCTGCCGAGTGGTCTGTTTTGTGACACTCTATCTCTATTGGCTGAATTCATTTCCTGCATAAAATTACATGACATCAGTGTTTGTTTAGTGCTGGAGCTCACTTCCGTGACCTTTGAACTCTTTCTTGGGGGACCCAATTGCTGAATTCTGAAATCCTTTAATGACTGCTGGGTCGTTTCCTGTATTCGAGTTGTCCTAGATTTCCCTTTTGCAGAAACAACATGTGACCTCAATGGCTGCCTTGTTACGATTTTGGTTCATTCATTTATGAGGTGTTGGAATTTTGTTTAAAAAAGTTTGAACCAAAGTTGAACGTAGTTATTTTAGGACAGTATTTTTGTTTGAAGTTTCTATCAGTGCCTTTGCTTGCAGTTTGTTTCATATTGGATTCTATTTCTTAATGTAATTGTATTGTTGAAAGCCTGTTTTAGCTTGCGGTAATTGTTTGCATTCTTTTTGAACAGAGCGGTCGAAATGCGTTGGTTCTTCAGCAGACGTACGCTCTCCAAGAGAAGGCCGTCACCATCGACAGTGACAACCCGGCGTACCTGAGTGAACTTGGCTATGAACTGCTTCTGCAGAATCGTCCTCGTGATGCCGCTCGGTGTTTCAACAATGCTCTCAAGATGGACGAATCCAATATCTTTACCCTTACAGGTCCCACTTTTATTAGAATTTTTGAGGTGAAGGTTTGCCAGTTGGACTCTCTTGAAATTGTAAACCCACCAAAGTTGCTGTTCTAATTAATTCAGTGTGCAAGCAGCCTATAGATTGCTGGTGCATGGTCATGGAGTTCTGATTTTGAGCATTTTTCAGGTTTGCTGTGGTGTCAGTTACTTGAGAATCAGTTGGATGAAGCCGCAAAACAACTGGAATTTCTTAACGAATTGAAGGACACAATTGGAACATCGGCTGTAAGTTTCTGACAAGATATTGTGAGCGATCGGGAATTTTAAAACAAAAAGACTATTTTAGGTTCACTTTCTCAAAATGCTTATGTCTTATTTTGGTGCAGCGATGAAGGCGGGGCTGCTCTGCTTCTTCTTTGACTGATCATTTTCACTACTGCGATCAAACGTGCTTAATTTCACTCTCTCCTGTGTCTGTCACTCCTCCTAATAGTCTCACTTCTTGAATGTCGCTGAGTATGGCTGGTTCACAGTGTGACTGTTAGTGCCAACGTTAAGGCAACTCCTCTTGACACCATTTTCACTCTTTATCATACATCTGAGCATTTGGTTGAATGTGACATGTTTTAGGTTTGACTGTACGTCTGTGTTTATTTGAAACAGGAGCTTGTCTATCTGAATGCTTTGCTTTGCTTAAAACGGAACAGTCCTTCAACGAAGACCATTGATTTGCTCGACAAAGCCACGAAAAAGCACTTGGAAGGGATTAAGGTGAGGACCATTGAAGAATCATCTCTGTTAATAAGAAATATTAAGTCATCATTGTTAACGTGGTTGTTATAAGCACTATTACTGTTATCATCGTCATCATCATCATCATCATCATCATCATCATCATCCCATGGTTCACCTGTAGGTTATTGATGCATATATTTGCTGGTGTTATTCTTGTGTTCAATTTAATTTTTAGTATTTCTTTCATGTAACAGTCTTTAGAAATGAATCACTTCTGACAGCTTAAGTGAAATGGCTTTCATGTGACTCATCAATACTAAAAATATTTTCAGGGTTTGCCGTTAGGAACAGATTACTTTCTTGCCTTGAACCCTGTCTTTCTTATCAACGTAATATCTGACTACCTGACATTTGCTCCACAACAGGTAAGAATTGAATATCTGAAAGGACAGGTGAAAATATCTTGTGGTTGCACCAGTTTTCAACAATTGTATAAGTTTGGATATAAAAACAGTTTGGTATTAATTTCAAATTGTTGCCTTTACTAGAATTAACCAAATAAAAGACAGAAGTGTGCTTTGCTTTGTGTTGTGGTCATCGCTCATAGCCACTGAACAAGAACCAGCCTCCAGACCGAGTCCTTCAGAAATCTCTTCAGTTGTTGGATCCTCTTTGCAGAGCGGTTCCTGGCCTTCAAATTGCCACCTACTACTCGGCCAAGACAAAGTTTCTCTCGGGTGAGCAGATGCTTTATAAGTAAAGGTCTTAGCACAAGATCTCCGCCATTAATTTTTGTGGGACTGAGTGTTTAATGTGACTGCAATGGAACCCGACCGATGTCACATTTCAGAACTGTTCAGGTTATGTGGTTATTGTTTGTTTAATATATAATACAAAAAAATATTGTGGAGTTCTAAATTCCATGACATTAAAAGGCATGACGGTTACCAGGTTTGACCGTATTGACTGTTACTAGTAATAATCTGGATATGAATTCATTTCAGGCGACACAGATGGTGCCACTACGCTTTTACATCGATGTCTTGATCAGGATCCAACATCGTCCGACTGTCATGTTCTCATGGCTCAGGTGCTGTCTGTGAATAAATAGGCAATGATCTCAGTTTCATTGATTTTTACGATATTTTCAAGTTATCTTTCTGCCATAATACTATTATCATTATATTTGGCAGAGTTCTCATAATATTGAAACTGTTTCGTATTATGTTAAATAACAATTTTAGAAATCCAAGAAAACTGAGGACATTAATAACATATTAGGTTAACTTTGCATTTGGCATAATTTTAATTGCTGAAATTTTTGTCATTTATTCTGTTGTCTGATTTTAGAAGACCAATTTGTATGAAGTACCTGGTAACAATAGAGATTTCAAAGTTATTTGTTAAGCTTCTTGGTTGTTTACAGATTCATTTGCACACGAACAATTTCAAGTTGGCAAATCAGTCACTCGAAGTTGGACTCAGCTATAACTTTGAGGTTGATTTTCACTTGATTCAGTAATATTATTTATAAGCCTATAATTTAGAGTGGTTTTTGCACAGGCTTACTTAGCCTCCTAAACCACTTAAAATCACATTATTATTATTATTATTATTATTATTATTATTATTATTATTATTATTATAAGTTCTTTGCTCAAAGAGGAGAATGCTAACGTCCGGTTATATGTTCAGTGATTAAAAGCCAAATAGAAATTTTAGATGGAATGCTTTCAGCTTTTAATTTTAAAAAAACTGTAAGTTTCACATAAGACATTTTATTAAGTGTTTTAATTTGATTAAAGACAATAATTAATAGCAAACCCATGTAATGTTACACCTTGAGGTACTGTTACTTGAGGAGGTTATTTCTGATTGTGAATAATATGTTGTGTGATATTTAGAGGCAATATTTTGATTTAGCTGAACTCTCTTTAAGAACTCCGATTTCTTCAGTTATTTCAAATGCAGTCCGTCAAGAGTTGTTGTTATTTCATTCCTGTCTTAATCCAAACTGTAACAGCTCCTTGTTTGTTGATAGGTTCGAGAACATCCAGTCTATCACTTGATTAAAGCAAGAATTTTGAAGAAACAGGGTGACATAGAGGGCGCTGCTAAGACTCTTCAGCATGCCATGTCCCTGCCTGGCGTCAAGAATCCCGGTACAACTTTATTCATCCTGAGTCAGATACCTCGTGTATGATTAGATGCAGATAGAGCAAGCGATATGCATCGTGTGTATTCACCAGACGACGAATTGAGAATATCTCGGAATATCATTCAGGATACTTTCAGAATAATTATAAAACTTAATTTTGGTGAAAAACAATGAAAGTAATTTGTTACATTTTGATGGGAGATCAGAAATTTTTAAAAATAAACTGACCTTTATTTTCATTGTCATTTGTTTCTGATTTTCATCTGAGCTTAGAAATTTCCCTTAGCCTTGTAATATTCATTCACAATTTGCACTGGACTTCAAATGGCTGCTGTCGATTCTCATTTGGTAGAATTGTACGAATGAGTGTTGGTGCTTTCCTAATTGACTGCTTGCATTTTAACATATTGGATTTGTAGACAGAAATGTATAATAGTATGTCTTGTGTATGAGATGATGAGCAAAGGGAAAGTGACAGAATGCAGATGCTGTGTGTTTGTGTTTTCAACAGAGAAACCAGGACCATTTGGTGGCAGCAAGAAGAAGACCGTTGACATAACGACCAACGAAAGAGTTTCTGTATTCATTGAACTTGCAGATGCTCACAGACAGCTCGGACAAACTGTAAGTCTGCCTCAATTTACGCTACGATATCTACTGCTCTCTCTCTCTCCCACACTCTCTCTCTCTCTCTCTCTCTGTCTCTCTCTGTCTCTCTCTTTCTCTCTCTCTCTCTCTCCTTCTTTTCCTCACAGTGCTTCTTAGGACATTACATGGTAGTGAATAAGAAGTTTCTATTTTTCTGAATTTATTTTCCTTCCTATTTGCTGTTGCTACGTGTGGATGCTAAATTTTGTTTTAATATTGATTTCTCTCTGGCACTGACTTTACGACCGTTGGATTCAGTTCTGATATTGCTGCTACTGGTACTATTCTGATGTTCATACTGCCTTCACTATCGATACTTGTTGTATCACTGCCACTATACCACCTGTTGTTGGTTTTAGCATGAGGCTACAAAGGTAATGCAGGATGCAATGAACGACTTCCATGGGTCGGGTGAAGAGGTGCGCATCGCAATTGCAAATGCCGATCTGATCTTGGCACGTGGTGATGTTGAAGGCGCGTTGGCAACTCTGAGGGGCATTGGCCCAGAGCAGACCTACTACATCAAAGCCCGGGAGAAAATGGCGGAAATCTATCTGCATCATCGCAAGGACAGACGCCTGTATGCCAGTTGCTACAGGTTGAAATGTCTCTTCTCAGTCGCTTTCTTCAGTGAAGTTCATGTCGCATGAAAAGTTTTCTGCTTTTTGCTGTTTATCAACTAGACTTATATTTTCATTATTTGCCCTTTTCTAAGGAACCATCGATGGAAGGATGTTTGAGCTGGGATTTTCTTGAGTAACTCGTGCATTTGTTTACAGAGAGTTGGCTGAAAAGTACCCGGGTTTAGAGACGAGTCTGTTGCTTGGTGACGCTTACATGAGCATCGACGAGGTGTGTAAACTGCTGTTTACATTTTGCTGCAAAATTTTTAAGCAAAGCATGTTCACAAAGATATTTCACTTTTTAAATGGAAGCCAAACATTTCTCCAGTGGTTTCATATTTCTGCTTAATTTCTTTTGTCTTTTATCAGTGTAGTTTCTTTTTCCTCAAAACTTAGGAATTTCAAGGCAACAACATTTGATTGTGCAACATGCAGATTTTAAAACCAAATCGGTTAGGACAAAGGTTCTTGGAGTGGTGAATCTGGTGACCAGTCTTCCACCTTCCCTGTTATATATGTGTGTGTGTGTGTGTGTGTGTGTGTGTGTTATTGTGTGCAGATATGCACCTGCTGAGCTGTATGTGTGTGCTTTGAATTTAGCCAGAGAAGGCAATTGCTGAATATGAGTCTGCAATGAAGAAGAACCCACAGGACCATGCACTCGCCAGCAAAATAGGCCAGGCTCTCGTCAAGACACACCAGTTCAACAAGGTCACAGTCCATTTATGTGCCTGCATTTTTTTCATTCGATTATTTGAAGGCTATTTCTATATGCTGTGTACTTGGCTAAAATTTGAATTGATTAATTTAGTTTTTGAGGTTAAGATACAGCTGTATAGGTGGTAGTTCAGACAATAATTGGGGAAACTGACTTTAGGTGACTGACAAGGTTTTCATTCATGCTTAAACGAATGATGATGGTGACGATGATGACGATGACGATGATGATGATGATGATGATGATGATGATGATGATGATGATTATGATGATGATTATGATGATGATGATGATGAGGCGACATTGTGATGAGATTTATAATCAAGTAATTGTCTGTACTTTACTATTGTAAGTGCTTGCCTGGTTCTTGTTTTCTTGCATCCTCATTGTATTCAGAGTAGAAACTGTGAATTGAGAGATCTCAGCATTTGTCTGATCTTTTATTTTCAGGCGATAAGTTACTACGAAGCATCGCTGAAGCAAGGAGGAAAGCAGGTCCTCAGGTAACAGTTGTTCTATCACTTCAGATAATAAGTCATGTTATTACAGGAATTTTTTGAGATTACCAGAAGTAATTAAGTAAATTTATTGTAAATTTGCAATTAATCCTTAAATTCTATTATTTTTCACTCTTCTATATTTCATTCTCACCTCATTGATTCGTAAGTTATTTTATTCAACGGAAGTGTCTATATTTATGTTTCAACCTCAGGTGATGCCAACTGTCTTTGATGTGAGTCACATTTTGAGTGATGTTTTGACTGACTGTCAGATTGTTTCAGTTTAACTCTGTCATTCCAGCATTTTATACACAGGTCAGGTTTAGGCATTTTGTTTTATTTGAAACTAGATATGATTTGGCAGAACTTCTGATGCGAATGAAACAATTTGAAAAGGCAGAAAAGGTTTTGAAGCAGGGGCTGAGTGTGGAAAATCCAGGTAATGGAATATGCTGGGCAATGGTTGTGTGTGATGCCTGATGTCTTCATAGGCTGACTAATGTGCTTTTGAACAAATATTTTTCTTAATGCATGCAAATACTTAACTTCCAGATCAATGATAACTGAACATAATTTTGCGATGACCTTTCACCGCGGGTGGCCTTTTAATGCCACTGTCCAAGGAAACATCCCACCATCCCACGGCCATTTTAATGAGAGGCAAGATCTGTTTAATATTTGTTTCCACTTATTTGACTGTTGTTGTCTAAGATTTTGATACTTTGGTGGAGACGGCTCGATACATGTTGCTTCTGTCGAGAATATATCATCAACAGGAACGATACGAGGAAAAACTTCAGTGTTTGATGAAGGCAAAGGAAACACAGGATAGGTGAGAGAGAGAGATCAGTCATCAGTTAGAGTTTTGTTCATTTATTTCTCTGCGTCATGCTTGAACTGCTCCGTGGATTTTCAATGGAGTGGCCATTGGCTAATGCCAGGCGTATGATTAGCTTTGACTGTAAGCTTTTATTAGCCCTGCATGGCCATTCTGTAATATAGAATAAATGATGCATGTACAATTATTGTACATGCTATCAGTACTGAACTTGTTGATACTATGCTATAGAAATGTACTGATTGCTTGACTTTGTAGGATCTTGATGCGAGCGAATGTCGACCAGCCTGAGTCGGTGAATTTGCTCAGACAATATGCTGCAGAGTTAGTTATTGGTGAATTCACTTCATTATATCATCATAATATAAGTCTTGACTTGGGATCTGAAACTTTTTCAAAAATATATATATATATATATATATATATATATATATATATATATATATATATTTGTTACTATTCACCGGCTCAAATTGAAAAGAATTGCATCATGAATTTATTATTTAACAATTTTATTTTAAAAATTACAGCTTTGAGTAATTCACGAATGGTTGAATTTTTCGTCAGTCGATTGCTGAGCAGACTGTTTGCTTTGTAGAATCTGTAGTGAAATAGCTGAGTATCATATTCAGCAGAGGAACTATCCACAGGCAATCAACTTCTACAGAGATGCACTCTCTTATAGTGAGGGCAATGGAAAGGTTCGTTAGAACTCATTCGAGTGTTTAAGCTGTTGCTTTTGAAGTCTTGTTATACTTTTTCAAAAACAGAGAGTGCATGCATGATTTAAATTTAAAAAGAAATGCACTGCAAATTTTGCCCAAAATTCTTTTCTTCTGTTTGGCTTCACTGTCAGGTATCTTATTTGTACTTCTTTCTCCGCTAGAAGGTATTTTTATATCACGAAACTTTGAATTGATGAATTTTATTGAACATTATCAACATTTAGTTTGTTTTATTTATTTGCAACTTTTGCAGTTAATATAAACTATTAGCAAATGAATCTCAGTTGTATTAAATGACATTTCTCTGAAAACGACAAACGGTCAGTAAATCTGCACTGAGAAGAATCTTGTTTTCATCATATTACAGTAGAAGTGAAGCAACAATGGATGTGTGTGTGTGGCTTTCTCTTTTGCATAATTTAATGTTGAGGAGTGAAATGTTTGCAGATTACCTTGGAATTGGCCAAACTGTACATGAAGACTGAAGATTTCGAGTCTTGTGAACACCAATGCATGACGATGCTGAGGACGGACAAAGAAACAGACGCAGCGAATGTTGTAAGCGTTGTTAGCTGCAGAGTAGATCCAAATGATTTTCTGCTCTAAAGACTTTGCAGTTTGGACATAACCTGTAATTGGCCCTGGTTTCATTAGGCTAATTTCAAATTGGATTCCGTTTGCTTGCACTTTGGTCTTCAGTTTGAATCTCTTGTTCTTAATTACTGAATGAAATTGCTGATTGAATACTTTTCTGATCAGGTGAGATGTTGAATAGTGATGGGGCAATGAATTAAGCCTTGAATGTTGTATTGCCCTTTAACCAGGCATTCTCCACTTTACCTTGGGAATTATTAGAAAATGTTTAGGCCAGCGTCTTCTGTTGTATGGCAATTATAAATAAAGAATATCATTTTTTTAAAATAATATAATATTTTGTGAATGAAACATTTGATTGACTTTCAGATGTTGGCTGATTTGATGTTTCGCAAAAATGACTTTGACCAAGCGATGTCACACTTTGAGCATCTTCTCAGTCACAGACCAGGTGAGACCATCTACTTTTATGAAGACCTCTGCCCTAGGCCAGAAGCAGCATTCTATGCCCAACCTCAGGTGGTCAGAGACGCCACCTGCTGTATAGCCAGAGTCTGTTTATATGAATAATGAGTCTTTCTTAATGGGGTCATGTTGTGAGAGTGCATTGATCTTGTCCACTGTCACGACATTCATTCTAATGGAATTCTGCTGTGTTCAGAGGCTACTGTGTTTGTTACAAAATGTTTTAGCAAATTCTTAGTTGAAGAGGATTTTGTTTAAGAAAAAAAGAAAAGATTCAGTTGACTCAAAAATTGGATACAGTCTAGAATTTATTGACATTTTTTAGATCTGAAGGTTTCGCTGTTTCTTGTGTTGAAGATCATTACGCCGGCCTCGAGAAAGTCATTGAAATTCTGAGGCGCGCTGGAAGACTGGAAGAGTGCGTCAAGCTTTTGGACATGGCCGAAAAATCATCAGGCCGGGCTGTGATTGACGCCGGCTTCAACTATTGCAAAGGACTTTACGAATGGTTTGAACAAAATTCCGGATCTTTTTGAAGAATTTTTCCTTTAGAAATTAGGCGATGACCATAGTAATGTTAAGAAGATTTGTATCCTTAGAGCCACTGCTGTTTTGCTTAGAATGACTTGTGGCCGTGTCCTTGTGTTTCTAATGACTCAGTCGATTGTTGTAATTTTAATGCCAAGGTATGTCGGTAATTCAAACAAGGCCCTGAAGCATTTCAATAAAGCCAGGAAGGATGCAGACTACGGCTGCAAGGCAACGTACAACATGGTTGAGATCTGTCTGAATCCAGACAACGACACAATCGGTGGAGAGGTTTTTGATGCTGACGTTGATGAAGTTGGACGGTTGAGTATCTTCTGTTTTGCTCTAATATGCCTTTGCTTTTGTTTTGTTGTCATTTAATGTAGTTCTGGTTATTAATCTAAAACTCGATTCTTCCTTTTAAAAGCTTCATTTATTTTTCAAAGTCATCTGAGAATGGTCGTTTAAATATTAGCTGAAATAAATGATCTGCCAAAGCGTCGTTTGTTGCCAGACAAATTTTATTTGATTAGTGCGCTGGTGCCTTGTTGATGTCTTAGATGTTATATTGTTTTAGAGTTTTCACACAGAGCAGTTTCCTTTGTTTTAATTCTAGTGAACGAAGGGAAAAAGCTGACAGTGAATTGATTGCCCTCAGCACTGCAGATAAACTCCTTAAGGTTTGTCATTGGATTTCAACCACTCTTTCACTTGGTAAGAAGGCCAATGCATTTGCTGAGAAGGCTTAATGCTCGACGTAATTCTTTTGTGTTTGGTGGTTGATGTTCTAATAGGAAATGAAGCCGAAACCCATTGACCTAAGATACAGAATCTTGTGTAACATGGTCCTGGTTGCATCAAAGAATAAAGTCAGAACTGAAGAGGGGCTTGGCAACCTACTGGAAATCCTGAAATTAGGAGTGAGATCATCTCATCTGTCAAATGACGATGACATTTTACATAAAATTGTACATTTTTCATGTAGTTCAATTAAGTTTTGTTGATTACTTTTGAGACTGATGTGCTGTAATGTAGTGTAACTGGGCATTTATATAGCGCCTCTTCTGAAAATCAATTGCCTACACCCTCCACACTCCATCTTTGCCTGTTAATCGGCAGCGCTCAGATCTGATCAAGTCCCACCGTCCCATTTTGGTGTAATGCTTCTTCAAGTAGTGCAATGGAAATTTGGTTTACTTACTTCTGTTTTACGGCGTATTTGTGGTCTGTCTGTGGTATAGGAAGATGTAATTGGAGCTCTGTACGGATCGGCCGTGGCGTATATGATACTCAAACAGGTGCCAAAAGCCCGCAACCAACTGAAGCGCGTCATCAAAGCCGGTTGGTCAATGGAGGTATACATGTATATGAAGACAGCTTCAGTTAGTTGTTAACTGAATCTAAACATCTCCCACACCAATCTCTGGCAATTTTAAACTCTTAGCAAAGTAAAATATTTTTATGGTAAGATGGGCTATTGGCCATTTGTTAAAAAATTAGGCATGGTATGGTAATTACTAATTACTATTAAAAATAAAAGACGGGATTTGGCATGGCTTTCATTCCAGCTATCGGCTACATTCAACATTGGGTTATGGTATAAGTGTTTCCATAACAGTGCTATTTATGAACACTCGACTAGTGGCAGAAATGAAAATCTTTTAATAAGTTTCTGCAATTACCGTGTTTTGCAAGGAATCTTGCTTGGATTCACTCGCTGTTTTGCAGTCTTAAGTTTAGAATTGATTTTTCCAGACAATTTTCACCAATTGGTTTTGTGTCATATATTATGTTGTTTTGTAGGATGCTGATGATATTGAAAAGAGTTGGCTCCTCATGGTTGATATTTACATTCAGGTATTTTTCTTTAACAATTAAGTTCATAGGACAACTGAATGTATTCAGTGTCTCTTTGGCATCGGTTGTGTAAATGCTTTTATCGGCCTTTCTTTGGCTGCTGTTCCTTTGACCAAGTAAAGACCCTATCTATGTCTTTCTTAATTCACAGCCAAGTTAAGTAAGAGAATGCATTGAGAAGAAAATGTTTAAAATTACTTTCATGTGTTGTCATCATCATTATTATAATCATCATCATGTGTTATCAATTTTATTCAATTTATGCGAATAACACATTAAAACTGTTTGATGAAATGTATTTAGCCGCAGGAAGTAGTTTTCTTTGCGGCAACTGAGTGATAATTCCTTTTAAAATGGTTAAAATGAAGCAACTCATCATTAGTAATTACGAGATTAAATATTTGATTGAATCAGAAGACTCGATTGAGTGTTGATGTGAATTGGTTCTTTGCAAATTGAAATCTTACTGACAGATCAAGATGAATAAAGTAAATTTTGAAAGAAATCAAATTTCATTTGCAGTCGGGCAAGTATGACCATGCAACTGAAATTTTGAAGAAATGTCTTCATTACAACAAGGTGAGAATTTAAAACATATTTGGAGACATTATTTATATACCGGTAATTTCTTTTTAAAATATGACAGTTTATAAGAATCGTTCAATTAAAAATTATTCTGTGGCTCTCTGGAGTATTGATTTAGCACTTGACTGTTTTTCAGTCGTGCTGTAAAGCATATGAATATCTTGGTTATCTGATGGAAAAAGAGCAGTCTTACAAAGACGCTGCCCAGAATTACGAACTGGCTTGGCGATATGCAAATCGCAGCAACCCATCCATAGGTGAACATTAACTTTCGTCTGAATAAGTCTTTGCAAAAGTTAATTGGAATTTTAATAGAAATGTGTAAATTTAATCTTTTGTGATTTTCTAATTGGACAAGCGTACGGCTGCAAGTGACCCTTAATAAGACTCGGCAATCATCAGAAATGTGTCTCTGTTGAGTTAGGTTACAAACTGGCATTCAATCAGCTGAAGGCAAAGCATTACGTGGACGCAATCGATGTATGCCATCAGGTCCGTAAATTGTTGCTAACATTCGTTAATGTTGTATTCTTTTATTTTAAAAGCACTAAGATTGTTACCATTCTAGAAACTATATTATATTAAACCTTTTATGGAATAGTTTATTATTATTGATTTTATTGTCTCCTTCTCTGGTCACTTGTGTAAAATCTCTATGGAAAATAATCACCAAAGTGGCTTTGATGACCTTTTAGAAAGCCGGCTTGAGAAGTGGCACATTACATTTTTTAGGCCCTGGTACACTCTCTTCTAAAAAGTTACAGATCAAGCGTGAACAGTGGCGAGATGTACTGTGGTAAATCCGCCACAGGCACTCGAGTGTTTTTCCAGTGCATGTCTGCATGATAAGGCTTTTCCTCTGACAGTGCCTACTAATTGGTTTTACTTTCAACTGATTTACTTTGACTATGCTTTCACAATCAAACATAGTACAGTAGTAGGTATATGATTGTGCTTGTGTACTGGTAAAAGGTTTTACAGTCGCATCCTACGTATCCAAAAATCAAGAAAGAAATCTTAGACAAGGCAAGGTCGATGGTCCGTGTTGCTGGAACCTCCAGCAAATCAGGTTAAATGGAGAGGAATCTTGGAACTGGCTGCTTATAAGTCCACCAAAACTCATTTCTGAACACTTCTCTACTGCTTCATTGGACAAAAGCGTTTGTCGATCTCAGTTTGTTTATCATGACTGTGCATTTTAATTTATAGTTTTTACTGCAGCAGAGGACGGTGGGCTGATGAAAATGTGTTATTCCATCAACCAGAATAAATGTAACATTCAACTTGATTCAAGTGACATAAACTTGCGTTTGGTCTATTAACCTTTGCACAACTAAGGGGGATTCCACCCCTATGCTTTTAATATTTATGCGGCATTAAAAGGTTATCTTCAAATGTGTTAGTTTTCTGTAGGCATTGTGATATTCGTAAGTAAACTAATTGTCGGTAGTGCTGTAGAACGAAGGTAAAAGTGCCCAGTCGCTGCTTAGCTGACTTGTCACTATAAGTGGCAAGGGTAAGTGGGACGGGGCAATCCCCCCGCACTGGTCTGACCTCAAATGCCACCCTGCTTTAGGGAGGCCATTTGCACCCATTGTGACATGTATTGTGTTGTGCGTATGGTAGTTATATCTTAGTGGTCTGTGGTGTAGTAACTAGGCCTATAAGTCCATTTGAGCGTCAGGCTGACGGAGCGGGTTCAAAGCCCCGTTAGTGCCCCTAGTGGCTTTCACACAGGCAGTAATGCCTTCTAAGCCACTTTAAATCATGCTAAGTTATCGAGATAGCCTTTGAATCCGTTTACTGTTTAATGTTAAACTGTCACTCCCACATCATCCAAACTGTTCCATTTGTCCACGACCCTTGCACTAAAAAAATTTCTTTCTTGGACCCACCCTCTGCTTTGCGCTGCTTTGCAATTGATACACTACTTCAAGTGAATATTAATTTATATGGTAGCTATCCTGATCAGCGGCGGCTCTAGGATTTGGCAAGTGGGGGCCGTTGGAGTGGCAACTTCTAATCATGGGGGCCAACCATTTGTTGTTTAATGTATGTAGCATTAAGTATAGGGTCCCAACTGAGGGCCAGGCACTCAATAGGGGGCACGGGCCCCCTGCCCCCCGTGTAGCCGCCACTGATCCTGATAATTATGTATGCCCATACGTACATAGCTATTTCGGGAAGTTATAGCAGAGTGGTAACAACGATGGAGCAGGAGGTCGCGGGTTCGAGTCCCGCAGAAACCCTAAAGGTCGACTCAGCATTTTTCGCGGTGGTAAAATGAGGAGCAGTGGTCAAAATCTCTGTGATATGTCAAACGTACGCTACGCGATGCACTCGACCCGCATCCGTGGCATTGCACGCCTGGCTGAGGGCTATAGAAACGGAGATCAGCGTCGCCTTATGAGCCCGTGAAGCTCGCGGAAGGACTTTGACTTTTTTATATCTACTTCAAGAAAGATTAAGCGCATAAGAATAAGCAGCTACTACACTACAGCGCTATATAAATTTACGAAATTTAACTTAGTTACTTAACATATCAACCTAAGATCTCTATGTCGCCATATTCAACCACCAGGTTACGCTATGATTTGACCTATTTCACGTATTTGCCAGATTTCTGAGGTTCGATCGATTCTACTATTTCACTTTTTATGTTTTAAAAAAATCTAATAAATATATTTATGATTCAAAATTTTGCTGCCTAATTTCTCAGTTGAATGTGCGTTTAAGTGAATTTTAGAGAATCTGACACTTCAATAAATAGACAAATTAAAATACACTCTCCTGTTGTGAAAATCTCCTTGATTTTCAATTGCTCGTCTGCGGTATTTCTAAAGCCTCTTGCAGCAGTCGTCGTCTCCTTCTCTGCTGCTGCTGCAGCTGAATCTCGCTCTGCTTCCGTATCATTTATGATGATGATGACGACGATGATAACGACGACGACGATGATGACAATAGAGAGGGACGATGGAAGAGGACTGTAGCGCTGCAGAATTACATTCCGCTGTTAGTCTGCTCGTAGGTCAGGTTGTGTGCTTGTGCTGATGTTCTTCTCTTCGTAGTCCTGTGTATTTTTGATGGAATTTTCTTATAATTTGCTTTAATAAGATCGGAAATTCCGATGTTTTGATCTGTTCGTTACGCGAGCTATGTGTTTTCATTCTATTGATGGTATATAAGTTAGAATGGAGCTCATTACTGCCTTTGAATTATGTTGATTTTCATTTTTACAGATTTTTATTTGCTGTTTCGGTATTTAAACGTTGTTTAATTACATTGAAAGGTTTTGTGTTATTGTGTGATATCCAGGTATAGTATTGGTTGTGAGATTGTGTACTGTACGATGGTCTTCTTCAATGGAACGATGAAGGTAACGGTCAGTGGAGCCGAAGACCTGCGACCGACTGACTTTGCCACCCGTCACCAGATGGGGATAATCGCCAAGACACAACAGACGACCATAGACCCTTACTGCGCCATCGATGTCGACGAGATTCCTGTCGCGAGAACGCTGACGAAGCCAAAGACATTCAGACCGGTCTGGAACGAGGACTTCATTACGGAGGTTCACAGCGGACAAAACATTGGACTGACCATTTTCCATGATGCAGCAATTCCACCTGATGAGTTTGTTGCAAACTGCAGCATCGCCTTTGAAGACATTGCAGACAAGCACCTATCAGATATTTGGGTATGGATATGTTTTTATATTCATCTTCCTTGTTCTTTGTTGGTTGCCAGATATTCAGTATATTAAGAAAGTTTCAATATTTTATTTCTGTGTGGACAGGAATGAGATGAAGTAGAGAATGATCCATTATCCAATAAAACATACTGAGCCTAGTTCATCTCTCCATAAGAGCCTCTAGAATCTGGATGCTAGGGTCTCTGGATGGCAAGGAAGTGCCATTTAGTTCCGAATAAAAGTGTGGAGCCTGTTTGAAATAATTCCATAGCTCGTGATCATGAAATCAGAAGATACTCTAAATGATGACGACCGGTTGAGCTCAGATTGGTTCACTGCCTATTAGATGTCTGATGTTCACCTCTAAGTCACTTATTTTTAAATTTAAGAAATTTCCAGCTTCTCAGTAGTAGAATTTTAAATCAT
Organism: Metaphire vulgaris; assembly: GCA_018105865.1. NCBI lineage: Eukaryota > Metazoa > Annelida > Clitellata > Crassiclitellata > Megascolecidae > Metaphire > Metaphire vulgaris. The sequence goes on along the minus strand of CM030843.1, from coordinate 257,318 downwards.
TTATTGATGCTCAAAGACAATGTTATTCATTGTTGTTCTGCTGCTTTGGAACTTTTTAAGTTTATGTTTAAAGTTGTTTATTTGCAAAGATGATGACTTTGAAACTAAATCTGTATCGTTCTGATAAGAATTCTCAGGTTAAAGTTACGCTGTGAGCGTTGTTTTGAGTGTAAGAGCCATGACTCAATTGACTTTTCCAGGTGGACTTGGAGCCGGGTGGAAGACTGCACGTCATCATAGAATTAAATGGAGCAGCATCGGAAGGTTAAGTGCATTTTATTCTATGTTTGATTGTCTTAATGTGTTCACCTTTGTTCTGTTGCATCCGCTGTAATTGAACAGAGTTCAGATCAGACCTGTGCATTGATTAATCTGTCGATTTTAGTAACTTGTGGGAAAAATTACAAGTGATGCTTACTAAAAAGTAGAAACTATGAAGTATTATCACTGATCCAACATGGACCTGTGTGTTTTATGCACGTATACAAATCATGCTGCGTGTGTTTTTCAAATGTTGAGACATTGGTATTATAGCTATAGTCTTTAAGAGATTACAATATAATTCAGGCCTTTTAATGATGCCTAGAAGAAAATACTTTGCTCTGATTGCTAGCTGTGATGACTAATCTCTGTTATATATGTAATGACTTGTCTTGACTTTGACAAGACAGATTATTAAAGTGATGATTGAGCTATTTCAGTTGGTAGTTATTTTGTCTGGTAATATTTAGTGATGTCATCAGGCATCATCGTATAAATGACGATTTGCATTTTGAGCAGAATTGCCGAGAGAACGTATCTTTAAAGAAAAGGAAGGACCGATGCACAAGAGACGAAACGCGCTCAAGCGTCGAGTTCATCAAGTGAACGGTCATAAGTTCATGGCAACGTTCTTCAAGCAGCCCACATTCTGCTCCATTTGCAGAGAGTTCATCTGGTGACCAATGCTTTGGATTCTCTTTCACTTACAAAGATTCTCTCCTTAAAATGCCTTTTGGCTCTTGATTTCTGGGCTACAACTGTACTTTGGAGCAACTGGCAATTAGTAAATAATAATAATAATAATAATAATAATAATAATAATAATAATAATAATAATAATAATAATAATAATAAGCAGGTTTTAAGTGTTTAGTAGATCTCTCATCCATGGTAAACATCACTTTTATCGTCAATGTCCATCCACTTGAGCGTTAATGTAGTGATGTTGAATTGGTCCTCGACTCTGCTTGGAAGATACGAGGACAGTTAGTAGAATAGTGGATAGAAATGATTTGATATAAGTGAGTAGGATAGTGTGGTATGTGGCAACACGTTAAACCTGGAACACTGATCCATTTTTTTTATCAGTGGTTTTTCATTTCAGTGTTGGCGTTAAACAGGAGATTTGCCTATTGACTGGATGTTTTGGATGTTTGTCTCTTTGTTTGTTAATACTCATTTCTGTTCATAAACTCTTAACATTTAAGTAGGATTATATTTGAATATATTCAGTTTGCATATGGTCATTTTAAGTACTGCAAATTCATGTAAAGAGCGTATTTGATGTGGAAGATGACCGGTGATGAATTGTATTTTAGGGGAATTATGTCTCCACAGGGATATCAATGCCAAGGTTTGTCTTTGCATTCAGCAGAGTTCCGTTGTGTATTTTGACTTTAATTCCAATGTTTTTTTAGTTTCCAATTGCTTCATCTATTGATCTGCAATAAGTCTAATCTTTGCTATTCTTTAAATTATTTTCCAATTATGTTGAGAATGTATTCTTAAGCTTTCTTTTTTCTTTGAGATTTTGTGCAATTGTTTTTCTTTCAGTTTGTACGTGTGTTGTTCACAAGCGATGTCATCAGAATGCGGTCACTAAATGCCCAGGAATCAGGTCCGTGACAGAAAACGAAGGAAGTGCGGTCAGTTCTCTGCGTCTTCAAATCCTTCGGTTCTTAAGCGGTTTTTTATGAAGTTCGTGATTCTCTCTGCTGTAAATTTTAGGCCTGAGAACCATTTGAAGTCAATCAACTCACGGCATCTTTCTTTTGTGGTTCGGCGCTGTTCTTATCACATTCATTAAGCACTTTAAATTTGATAGCTTCACATTAATTGAATGTGAACAGTATTGATGTGATCAGGAATCAGATTGGCATTAAACAGGCTTGTCTGTATATAAACTTACTAAGAGCAAATAGAAAGAAAGGTTTTTTAAAAAGCAAAGTTTTTGGGATATTTAGAAGCACATTTTGAGGCCAGCCTGAAAGTAGACTGCTTTGTGGGTTAAGTTTTTTCATTCATTTGCTCCTTTTATTCTGTGTCTGAATGGTCACTGTTTTCCAAGTGGCTTACTGATTTTAATCCATGAGGAGTAGTTTCGTGATGTGCCTTGCTTTTGTGTTTCGTTGTTTAGGTGGCTGGACAGAGATTCAACATAAACGTTCCACATAGATTTCAAGAACACAACTACAAGAGGTTTACCTTCTGTGACCATTGTGGATCGCTGCTCTATGGTCTCATAAGCCAAGGTCTTCGCTGCCAAGGTTCAAAGTCAAGATTTTTTGGAAAGTTATAGCAGAGAGTGAAGTGCAGCTTAAGATCAGATTTCCTCTTCGGCAGCCGCCATGCAGTCTCAGTACAGATTTCAAACTGTTTCTCTCACTGTTGTCAGCCTGTAAGCTTGTTCTAAATCTGTAAATTATTTGAGTTTTGGTGAAAACTATATAACTGATTTCTGTATCGTTTTGTTCAGAGTAGATTTTGAATGTTTGTATAACTGTTTTAGTTTGCAAGTTAAACGTGCACAAACGATGCGAGAAGAACGTTGCAAACAACTGTGGTATTAATACGAAAGACATGGCTAAAGTTCTTCAGGAAATTGGCATTTTCAGTGACATTGTCAACCCTGTGAGAATTCGCAAAAAGGTGAAATACAATGTTTATGTTTTTGCACTGCAAGTATTAGTATTTTCTACGTCTTAGTAGCAATGTTCTTTACAATTATCGTTGAACTTTTAACTATAATTTTACTTTTTGGACAGAAATTATTATGAATGAATAACTGAGTCTAAGTGGCTGATGTTGTTGACTAGGCAGCAAATGCTGATGCTTTTGTCAGTGAAGACAATATAATTCTGTCGTTATGGAGTCTTAATGGCCTGTGAAATAAGATTTAGGTTGGGCTTGTCTCTGTATAAAGACTAATTTAGAATCTGTTTTTGGTTTTGCAGTCTACTATAAGTGATTCACAGGGTCGAGGGCCCGGAGACCGGTCGCATTCGGCTCAGTATTCCAGCGCTGGTAAGATTTGCTGTTTTCTTTTGCTTTAACTGACAGGCAGAATAAACTCTGCCATTTAAGTAGCTTCTTTAATAATTCTTTGCCAATTGTGTTTGCAATTTGCTTTAATATAATGGTAGAATTGTTGGAGAGAGAGAGAGAGAGAGAGAGAGAGAGAGAGAGAGAGAGAGAGAGAGAGAGAGAGAGAGAGAGAGAGAGAGAGAGAGGCAAAGGCCTTCTTAGGACCGATTTAGGAATGGCTTTTCATGAGCTGATAAGCAAAAACTGAGATAGATGTCTTTGGATTGTTTTGCTGTCTTTAGAAGATGATGAGCAAGTTCAGCTGCCTGATGACGTCATTCCTGCAACATTCGATGAGTCTCATTACAGATTTTCAGATACCAACAAACTACGAATGACACTGGCGGATTTCAACCTGCTGAAGGTCCTAGGAAAGGGAAGCTTTGGGAAGGTATGCTCTGGCATTGTCATTGTTTACAGATTTTCTTTTGTCAAATTCAAATTTAGGTATCGGCTGGCTTGTAGTTTAATATTTAATAGATGAGTGCTATAAAATTCTAAGTATTTCTTCAGGTTTTGCTGGCAGAGCTTAAAGGTACGGACGAAGTTTATGCGATTAAAGTGTTGAAGAAAGAAGCGATACTTCAGGAAGATGATGTTGAGTGTACAATGACAGAGAAAAGGATTCTGGCTCTCTCTGCCAATCACCCGTTTCTTACTGCTCTGCATTCGTCTTTCCAGACAAAGGTTTGTTCAACGCCAAATTAAGGACCAAAACTGTGCAATTGCAACTAATCTGGTTCTCACTTAGTACGTTGCACTGACGTGACGTTATAATTTGCAGTGCATTGGTATCTGTATGCTGTTGAATTGAATTTCAAAGTTGTACTGAATGTTACTCATTCATAAGATGCTGTGCATTTTGGATCTGAGGATCTGACCTTTTGGATCTGAGGCTGTAATTTTACGAATTCTGTTATTGTAGGATCGCCTGTTCTTTGTTATGGAATTTGTAAGTGGGGGTGATCTCATGTTCCAAATTCAACGAACACGGAAATTTGACGAGCCACGTTCGAGGTTCTATGCAGCAGAAGTGACGTTGGCGCTGATGTTTCTTCATCGGCACGGAATCATTTACCGGTAAATATGGCTAATTGCAAAAGATGCTGCGTTCAAATTCATCACTTGCTCTGTTGAAATTCTTAGCAACCACATTCAGTTAGAGTCTTTCACAGATTTGACTGTTCTATCTGATGAATGCTTCACAAAGATTTCCTCTGCTTTGAGTTGATGCATTAAAAAACAGTACATCATACGTAAAAGCTTTATGCTAAAGATTTTCTTGTTTACATTTGTTTAGAGTGACTCTGTGAATTTGATTTGACTTTTTTGTGACATGTTGTAATATGTGATTAATGTCTAATATAAAATATGGAAGCATCACATAATGAAGTGTCAATGGAACATTCTGATTCGAACTTGAAATAGATTTTCTAATCGTTGATCTCATATTTCATTATTTCCATTATTTGTCCGATATTGTAATCGTAAAACTATGTTGTGATGTGGTTTTGTGCAGAGATTTAAAGCTGGATAACATCCTGCTTGACGCAGAGGGACATTGTAAAATTGCTGACTTTGGAATGTGCAAGGAGGGAATGTTTCCTGGAAAGACGACTCATACGTTCTGTGGCACCCCTGACTACATAGCACCAGAGGTTCAAGCAATTCCTTCGTCAGACATTTCTTTTGACTGTGATGTTATTTGCTGTGAGGAGTTGAGACCTAGACAACAAGTGATCTGTTATCGATTTTAAACAATATAGTACTTGGATCTGTTGTTTCTCTATTGTTGTGCTGCCGTTGTAGATTTTGCAGGAACTGGAGTACGATGCGTCTGTTGATTGGTGGGCTCTTGGCGTTCTGATGTACGAGATGATGGCCGGCCAGCCGCCGTTTGAGGCCGATAATGAAGACGATCTGTTTGAGACGATCCTGCACGAGGACGTTCTCTATCCCGTGTGGTTATCCAAAGAAGCTGTTTCCATCCTTAAAGGCGTAAGAAGACACTTGCACCTTTTAGGATGCTTTGGATCTTTTGCATTTTAGCTCTTTATTCTCTTTTGGGTTGAATAGCATCTGGTGTGGTATGTTCTGTCTCTGATATATTCCTCCTTATCTCACATTTTTCATTCGGTTTTTACATTCATTGTTGTCTTCTTTATGTCTATTTGGAAGCCAGTTAAATTATCAAAAAGATTGAATGTTCTTCTTGAATTTCTAGAAATGTGTTTATTTCTCACATGAGAAGACAGAGAGATTAAGCAATTATCAATTTGTCGATGTTTGTTAATCGCAGTTTATGACGAAGAGTCCCTCAAAGAGACTTGGTTGTGTGAAGACGCACGGAGGAGAGCGGGCAATCCTCATCCACTCGTTTTTCCACGAAAAGATCAACTGGGAGGCGCTTGAAGAACGACGAGTGACGCCGCCATTCATACCAAAAATTGTAGGTTTCTTAAACCAAATCAACTGATTTATTGAGCAGAGACTGATTGATTTCTGTCAGATCTTTCATCTTTCAAATTGTAGCTTTGTTTTTAGAAGCTGTCGAGTAGTTTCAGTGACTTTGCTGATTCTGAATTAGAGTACATTTTGACAGAGGCTTATAATGGCAGCATTATGTGCTCTGTCCCATGATGGCAGCCATTCGACTGATACTCATCTGTAATTGTATTGTCTAAAGTTGAGTGGATTACAAAAGTAGAGTCGTGACTTTTGATTGCACTTTTATTAGAAATTTCGAACGGACACCAATAACTTTGACAAGGATTTCACATCGGAGGAGCCGACGCTGACACCCGTCGACCATGCGGTAGTGAAAGCAATCAATCAGTCGGAATTCAAGGGATTCTCTTTTGTCAATGATAATTACGGCAAATTTCATCCGACGTCCGTCCTGCCTCCATCTTCGTCTGCAGGAGGAGGCAGGAATTCAGAGCACACCTCCCCCACCCAGCAGCAGGAGCAGCACCAGTGCCAACCACAGAAGACCGATGAAGATGCTCCATTGTCTTCTCCAGCTGAAGCGGCTGTCCCTGCCTCAGAAGCCACTCCGTCGGACCGTGTCTCTAACTTAACCCGTCTATTCCGAGTACCTGTTGGTTATTCCTTAGCGCCTGGATCGCCGATTCGTCTGAGCGGCTGATCGTCTGTTCTACTCCAGAAGAGATTTGATAATTTGGAGGAAGGAATGGATTTTCAGGGCGTGTGTTGGTGTCACGTGTCGCTGCCGACACGTTTATTGGTAGAAAAATTGATTCTTGTAACATCTTTGCACTTGCAGTGTTTGTTCTTTGAAATTTTACTGCGAGTCCTCCGTTTAAATCATGTATTGATGTATGTACGAAGAGTGGAGCAGAGGAAGAACGTTAACGTCGTTTGCATTCATAGATGCTGTCAATATCTATGTCATGTTTGTGTACACAATATGTATTTATGTGTACACGCGAACACATAGATATATACATGTAAATGATTGTTACATGTCTTTGAACTTTAATGTTTGCTGGATTGTCGGTATCAAAGTCTATTGTAGACAATTTAGCGTTTAGATGTTTGTTATTTTGAATAAGTTCTATTATCACGTGAACAGCATTTATCATTATGTTGTGCTTAACAGTATTTTTAACATTCTGCAGAGAATCTCTGCTAGTTGCTGAGTAACTGCGTCTAAATATTAAAACCTAAAACTGATTCTATTATTTAATGACCGATTATATTGATTGGACTTTGATGGAAACTTAAAATTAATATTAGTTATCGAATTCTTATAGATGTGACACATTTCACTCCAATTTTAAACAATTTTCAGGTTCCAGCAGAGGATGAAACTGTGCAGAAAATTGACATCCTGTCTATTTTATTTCGGTTTAGGTTGTTGGTAAAATTGTTCTTCCCGATGTGGTTGAACGATATATTAGAAATTTGATTTTTGAATTTCTTAGTAAGGTAGTTTTGCGGTCTTCGCCTAAAGGACTTTTTCTGTAATCAGTTGAGCGTTTCTCTCTGCTTTGTGGCCACCGTTTTTGATCAACTTTTGTCATAAAATTTACATCGTGCCAAAAATTCTATATGTATACGAATATTCCTGAACTGTTTATGGATTTAGTTTGCTGTCATAAATTCAGATTAATATGTGGAAATAGAGGTAAGTAAGGTAATAGAAAGAGACTCAGTGTTTCTGTTAACCGCCTCTGTGTATTAATTGGATTTTTAAAGCCCGGTGCAAGAATCTCAGATAGACAAGCAGCCAAGGAGAGTCGTCGGCATGAAGCTCATCACTGCTTCTCTGCTGCTGTCCTCTGTCCTCTTCTTCTTATGTCTAATCATTGATGGCTTTGCCAATCAGCTGACTCTCTTAATGCTTGCATGTGTAGAGTAGGTCATGTGACTCATGTGCATAACATCATCATCATCAGTATTTGTCAAAACTCTACGTCCATTATGATGTCATATAAATAATTATTGATATTTATTCAAACGTTTTGATATTTTCCTACAAATGACCTGAAGCCCTTGTTTGCATCCATTGTCAAATGAATTGACTGAACTGGACGGATGTCAGGCACTGACCTTTTAAGAACATTGCTATGAATAAGAATGGCTTTCTTCATTGAAACGTTCTACTAAAACACAACACACTATAAGTCACACTCAGAATTTTTAAGTATTTCTTATTTAGAATTGAAAAATTAATTATAAATTAACTCTTCGCTTTTGTTGATTGAAATGTACATAAACGTATCCAACTGTGTCACATTGGCTGGTTCATTTTGCCTCGTTAAAAATGTAATATGTTGTTCTGTAAACGGCCAGATGGACATGAAACTCGTCGCATAAGAAGTACGTCTGGAGAGAGCGCCGGTCATTCGCCCTTCGTCAAGTCCTATTATACTGGAAGAACAGGGAGCACTCTGGTGTTGGATCAGTGCTCGACTTCCCTTCATTTTGCTACGGAGTATTATACAAGCGTTCATCTGCTGAAGTCAACTCGACAGCTGATCTCCTTTTATCCCATCGAAGATGAGTCTGCGTCTCTCTCTCTCTCTCTCTCTCTCTCTCTCTCTCTCTCTCTCTCTCTCTCTCTCTCTCTCTCTCTAGGCCTACTGGTGGACGACCTGTGGACTCGGGCGGGTCTTTGAAAGTGTCTCCTGAACTCTCCGGAAAACCTCTTCAACGCTTCCGTCAGCGTCGATCTGAGATTTGAAAAAGAGCAATTGTCCGATTCAATGTACACTCAGTCTTCGATGGTAGAGGAAGAGCGCCAGGTCTGCGATGAGAAGAGTCGTCTACTCTACCCGGGTTTGATACTGCGAAGCGAGGACTGCGCGTATCCTGGGCGTGTATCGCGATCACTCCCCTTTGAGAGCATGCAGCCCCCCGGTCGACTGGGCGCTGGGAGATGAGCGCCAACAGTAGAGCCTAGACTGGTCGTAAGGTTCGTGTTGAAAACAGATGGGAAAACTTTCCAGGGAGTTGGAACAGCGTGATTGACTGTAATTAAGTTGTTGTACAGAATGCATAACTGCCCCAGAGTTGAGGACAGCGGCGCAGACAGGTATTCTGGAATAGAGGGGCAATATATCGACCGTTTCCGGTTTTTAAAATGCAAAATATGACGACGATCAAAAAACATCGGAGAGAGAGAGAGAGAGAGAGAGAGACGTACTGATAGGAGCTTTCCGAGTGTTGCGTAGTGTACGATGACCGGTTGAGTGTCTGTGTGGAATGATTCGATTCTTCTGTTGATGGCCGTTTCGTGGTCGTCGCTCCGTCCGTTTAGCTTGCCTCTGTGGAGCAGTCGTCGGCGCATCGTTTCATCGGACACCTGCAGGTAGAGGGCGCATTCGACGGGGGCCACTTCGTCCTCGAATCTCACGCCCTGGGCCATATCCCGCGGGTAGCCGTCGATGAGGAACCCCTTGGCCGAGGCGGCGGCGGCGGCGTCGTGCAAGAGAGCCTCCTTCAACGTCTCCAGCACGGTCTCCTGTCCACCGGTCAACAATTATCCAGCGCAACATATTAGTGGACTAGATCATCCCATACCCTACTTATCCCCTCCCCTTCACTCTTCAAACGGGAAACCGAAACCAAAAATGGTAGAGGCCTATTCAGTGGCGGCTCTAGGATTTGCCAAGTGGGGGGGCCGTTGGGGTGGCAACTTCTAATCATGGGGGGCCAACCATTTGTTGTTTAATGTATGTAGCATTAAGTATAGGGTCCCAACTGGGGGTCACTGGGGGGGCCAGGCACTCAATAGAGGGGCACGGGCCCCCTGGCCCCTCCGGTGGAGCCGCCACTGGGCCTATTTAATCAAGGATCAGGCGCTTGGAAGGAAAAGGATCTGTCGTTAGGTCTAAATTAAAAGTTCATCGAACGAAGAACCAAGATAAATGTTCATATCACACAGCGAATGCATTAGAAGACATTGCTGAGGAAGAACATTGCCCCCACTTTAGATTTTATATAGACCACGCTGACCGCCTCTCTCTCTCTCTCTCTCTCCGGTGGAAGTACTGACCAGTGGAACGAGTTCCCCCCTCGCCACCATGTCTTTGACCTTGGTACCGCGTTCCGTGTTGGCGACGATCTCGTCTCGCAGCAGCTGACCGGTGGAGATGTGCAGAAGATCATACTCCTTCGATATCAGGTCGCACTGAGTACTTTTGCCACTACCTGGGCCACCTGCAGAAGTGAATCATACCATGGAAGAGGTTTATTTGAAAACGAGCGATAGTTGAGAAAGCAGTGAGAGTCATCTCTTAATCTATGGCAGGCCCTCCGAGAGAAATTCCGGGCCCCTGTGCAGAATGGCCGACGGGCCCTTGAGAAGTAATAATTTCTTGACGACCTTTTTTTTGCTCGTCGTCAGCCGTTTATTTAGCACTGTGTCCCGGGCCCCATTGTGCTCGCCGGGCCCCTCTGCTGAACTGACATTTTTAACCATTCTTTAGTGTTATTATTCATTTTATTGTTAATTATACATATTCATCATCGGCCCGGGCCCCCTCCAGACCGCCGGGCCCTGTAATCTATGGTGGAAATTTCCACGACCGTTTATTATAAAGATTTTGAAGAACTTAAAAATAGAATAAATTACAACATAATTGATTCGAGGTTCGAAGAGATGACGTCACTCACCCATCACGAAAATGATTCTCAATTGTAAAAGTTCTAAAAAAATGATTCAAACAAAAAAATTCAAACAAAAAGTAAAAACAGAAGCAATCGTCACCATTAACGTCGCCACGGGGGGGCAAATGGGGCAACTGCCAACTGCCTCCCAACCTGCCCCAGACCACCTACCAGATTCGCGCAAATCCGGTGAGAAAGTTTTCTGTGGAGGGGGTGAGGGGTGGGTAAGAAATCTGACACGCTAGCCCCTTTTGCCCCCCCCAACCAAAAATTCCTGGCGACGCCACTGATCGTCACACAGATACAGCCATGCATATATATATATATGCCTGTATATATATATATATATATATATATATATATATATATATATATATATGTGTATATGTGTTCCAGTAACGCGAACAAGACAGGGAAACAGCGGTTGCGCTTGTCTTGGGCAGTTGGGCTGACGTAAGAGATCTTCTGAAAGCAGATATTGGAAAAGTTCGCCGACGTCCAGAGGCGTAAACTTCCATGAAAAAGCGAGGGCAGGGTTTAATCTAGGCCGTTTCCGGGAGGAAATTGCCACCCCCCGAAATTTCAAATCTCCCCCAGAAATTTTGACATAATACATCGACTAACAGCAGTCCCCCTAGCTGACTTCCCCCAGCTTTATCAGTTTCTCCCCCCCCCCCGAGTCCGGAGTCTAGATTAAACACTGAGCGAGGGCTCAGCCCATCTTCTTTCCTTCTATCTTGGAGGCAAGGGCGGTCCCTCGTTGGAGACGACTGGGGATGCATCCCTCCACCGGTCCACCAAAATGCGCCTTCAGTGGAAGATGATCGTCTAAACGGATTGGCCTTGATGTACATCCACAAAGATATGGACATTAGAATCTAGAGACAATGTCATCGACAAATTCGCTTCCAGCAATAGAAAACTCGATTGTGCACTATAGTCTATGACTTTGTACGACCAGACTAAAATGGCTTTTATACATTGTCAATTCTTTATATTTTATTTATTGGCCTAAATCAAATCTACAGATTTCTTCTAAACCGTTTACATATAATTCCGTTGACAATTGGCGGGATCTTCTTAAAAATTCATTGCACCCCCCAACCAAGAGTCCTTGAAACCGCCACAGCTTTGGAAGTACATTCTCCCTTGCCCTGCCTGACTAGTAGAACGTCAATTGACAGTAGTTGTCAGTTGATAGCAGAAGTCTTACGCTTTGGTCTCTTGTCTACCACAAGGAGATCGATCTTCTCATCCGACTGCTGCTTCTTAGGTTTCTTTTTCAAAAGATTTCCCATCGAAAACAATTAGAGAGAGAGAGAAAGAAAGAGAGAGAGAGAGAGAGATCGAGAGAGATCCAGACAGAGCGATGATAAATCGTCATTTGGTATGAACAAGTACATTACTAGACCGCATGCTGGAAAATACGAGAACGACGGAATTAGACAGAATTTCCAATACACACACAAGTACACCTTGTAGCCAGTTAAACCCAGCGTTCCATTAATTTCTCATTACTGTTCAAAAATTCGACATACAATCGAGCGCATTGTGACGTCATCAAACGTTGGCTTGGCAACATACCGCCTCGACTGGCGATTAATTCGAAACTAGGTCAATCGACTCCACCTGTCGACTTAGTTTTATTTTAGCCATTGAGAAAGATACGAAGACAGCCAAAGTAATTATTTAGCGCTGTTAATTAAGAAGAATCTCGGTTTTTCTAGAGGAACGTTTGAAACGCCCTGGCAATGCAGGTCCGTGGGAAGTGGGGGTGCAGAGGGTGCAGCTGCACCCCCTGGAAAATAAGGTTGTTTTTAAAAAATTTGCTTGAGAGGATTTTGAAATAGAAGAGGATCGACCTGTTTTTGTTTGTCAAGGTTTTTAGGAGGATAGTAAAGTTAGCGACGACTTTTTTGCTCGTCAGCAGGGTTTTTCAAACGAATTTGTTTCCATGATCCCCCTTGTCACAACTTTTATCTTGAGAAAATCTGCACCCCAGGCTGTTGAAAACTCGTTCCGACGTGCCTGGAATAGGTTAAACTATATAAGCATTAGAGTCATCTGTTAGTCTTTCCGTCTCCAGTGCACTTGAGGATGAAATAATTGCTACAGAGTGTCCATAGTGCCTCAGGCAAAGCATTCTCTTTGTACGAAACCCTTTTCGGGCTGAGTTCAGATGCTGTCTATAGACTTACCTTCATTGGCGCGTGGCTGTCTCTGCCAGAATATGGACACTAAGGCATTTCATTGTCACATTCAGAGATAGCAAAAGAGAGGCAATTCTCTTCATCACTACTTTTGATGAAGCGTCTTCAGAGTAAAACGGGTTGATCAGAGGCGTAGCCAGGAATTTGATTTGGGGGGTATAATGTGATTTGGAGGGGGTATAAATCTTTAAAAACTTTGAAAATCTGAAAATACACATTAAAAATTTTAAGGTAGGCTGATTTTTGGGGTATATATACCGATATACCCCCGTCGCTACGCCCCTGTGGTTGATTTGGCTCCAGGACACGGCAAACACGTCTTCTGTGAGATGCACGTAGAATTAGCGCACGCATCCGTTTGAATGGTGAATATCCAGCAGAGGATAAGAAGTGCTTCTCGCGTGACTCTTCAAAAGACAGGAGACCATTAGAGAGTGGAGTGCGTCAATTGGAAGACGTTATTATATAGGAGTAGACTGTGTCTTGCTCTCCTTGAAACGCTGTTTATCGTTTCAGATTTCGCGCTTCAGAAATCGTTTGATTACGTTAGAGGAAAATTTTATCATAAATTTTCTGAACTACGGGGTGACGTATTGTGTGAAAGAAACGTCAACTAGAAGAAAGCGCTATAGGCCTAACTGCGGATGCTCTGCAACAAGGAAACAGTTCCTCTAATTCAGCGCAGTATTCTGCCTTCGTAGGTTATTGGAATACGAAACGTAAACGATCCGCTTCGTAAAGTAATTGCACAACGTAGGGCCTAAGCTGATCATCACCGGCCTATACACACTGTAGGTCCTACAGCAGCAGCAGCAGCAGCAGCAGCAGCAGCAGCAGCAGCAGCAGTAAGGCTCGCTTTTGTCTTTGAAATTCGACTACTTCGACTGCAGATGATACAGGACCGCCGACCGGATGCCCGGATACAGAGCATTCGGGGCATCTGAGCGCATCGAACAGCAGATGGACTCGCTGTCGTCGATGAGAACATCGCACGAGACGTTTTTACACGCAAATTCTTTTGTCTGAATGAAGGTCATTGACTCGAGGGACGATTCGGGTAAACACCTGTAAAGGTAATTCTGCCACTCTGTTTTTCGAGTGCAGCGTCGTTTCGACGTCTGGTTTTCGTCGCCAGGTGTCATGTCGTCGGCACCGGAACTGCTTTGATCAGGTAGATTCCCATCGGGTCGACGGAGACGCGGATCGTCTGCGACGCTTTGAAGCGACCGAGAAATTCGTCGTCGAATACTTCGGTGACGTCATGGGTGGCGGTCGGGTCGATCCCTGGCAGGTTGCTGAGGCTGAAGACGACCACCTGTCGACCTCCTGATCTGCCCTGGTTGAAGAAGGCGATCGCAGAACTCCCCAGCGGCAGAATCGGCTTCATCCACACAGACACCGACACATACTGTCAGACAGACACTGACACATACAGTCAGACAGACACCGACACATACTGTCAGACAGACACCGACACATACAGTCAGACAGACACCGACACATACAGTCAGACAGACACAAAAACATCAAAGCTTCAAAGCTATAGCGCTATTAGCAACGGCCAAGCAGACATTCCGTGCAGAGGAAACAGCGACGCGTGACGTCATGGCTTCTTACCTGAGCGATTGGCGTTCCTTGTATTCCGAGTGGATCCTGGTTGATGGCGATCACGTGACGATTCTGGAGCAGAGTTCTCGACGACCTTCGGATGTCTCGAAGGTCGTTGGACATGAACAGAGGCAAGGTCATGACAGCCCACATCCCCAGCTGCATCCTCTCCTGACTCTCACTCAATCCGAAGTTACCAATTGCCAACTGAAGACAAAAAAACTGCCAACTGATTAGGCCTACTACGTCGGCGCTTCTCTGTGTCTTAATTGTCTCAGATTAGGCCTCCCCCAGTGGCGACGTCGGCGCTTCCTGGCTGTGTCCCCAGTTGGGACCCTAATTGTCTCAACAAATGGTTGGCCCCCATGATTAGGATCCCTCCTAACGGCAGAGGGCCAAATCCTAGAGCTCGTCCCATCAAACACTAAGACTAACAGTGACCGATTAATTAATGGCTTGAAAATGTCGAAGTATACATCAGTGAATCGAAGGACTTGAGTCCGTGTTGTCTGTCTGTCTGTCTGTCTGTCTGTCTGTCTGTCTGTCTGTCTGTCTGTCTGTCTGTCTGTCTGTCTGTCTGTCTGTCTGTCTGTCTGTCTGTCTGTCTGTCTGGAACTCACTGCGTCTGCGTCGTTGAAGGCTCCTGGTCTCGCGTAGGTGGACAGGTTGTATGGATTCTGAGAGATGTAATCGATCATCGCTTCGATGCTGTGGTAGATGTAGTAGATGTCGGTCAACGCACGGAACATGTTGCAGTGTTTGGCGATCAGGGAATAGTCGACCTGAAATAATTATGCGCTTAAATCAGCCGAGTAGATAAAAAACAGTCTCCTTTGTGTACTTTGCAAATACGTCGAAGGTTTTCCCCTGAATATCGAATGCAATGAGTTCGACACTCGTTTATTGAAGATGACTGTTTGGACTATTCGTCTTTCTTCCTAGCCTTGTGCCTTACCTGTTGCCCATAGTACCTTGCGTACATCGGCCATTCGCAGTAATAGACAATCGGTCTTCCAGTGCTGATCAGTAAGTTTCCGAATGTTATGAAATCTAGAAAGAGAATCAATTGGGATTTCAGCAGGATCTAGAGTGAAAAACAGCGACAGGATAGAAAGGATTCAAGGAATCCTATACAGCTGTAGTAAAGTCAGTCGTTAGGCAATTGTATCCATTTCAATTATGACTTCGACTAACCAGAAACTCTTCAGCTGGGTGGGTGGGTGGGTGGGTGGGTGGGGTGGGCTATGGAAGGCGGGGGTCAAGCGCACGCGTTTAGATCCGAAAGACTTCGTTCGAGTAAAACAATCGCAGAAATTACGAAAAATAACATCGGATACTTTGACTTCAGCTGTCAAATGTCACAAAGTGTTCTCATCTTTGAGACGAGGATGATTGAGAGCGCGGGTCGTCGCCGTCATCGACTAAAAGCAAGACAGGATTGATGGAGTGACAACTGAAGTGACAGGGGGAGGGGTCTCTGACCGTTCTGGTAGTCAGCTGGATTGGCGTTGCATCCATCCATTTTGACGAAGTCGATGCCCCAATCGGCCATTGTGCGAGCGTCAACATCAAAGAAGTTCTTTGATCCGGGGTATCCGGCACAGGTGAGGTTCCCGATGTTCAGGTAGATTCCCAGTTTCAGTCCTCGAAAGTGCATCTGATGGAAAGGTGAGAAAGAATCACGGTCACTTCAGTGCATTAATAAGAAAAGCGCCCGATTCGATGGGTAAATTTGTATTCGTTCTTTAAGCTTCTTCTAAGTATGTGCTGAAGCAAACCATCTTTACTTTCAAGCAGTCAAGATCAACGCATTTCCTAATTTATGTCACTATCAGTGGCATAATTATCAGTGGCATAATTATCAGTGGCATAATTATCAGTGGCATAATTATCAGTGGCATAATTATCAGTGGCGTAGCGTTTTGGTTGCCAGAGCCGGGTCAAAAGAGAAAATGCGCCTAATGTCTCGACAAGAAAAATGTCGCATGATATTCCCCACAACGCAATAATATTTTCATAAGTACTTAAAATTCTTCTTTGTTCTCTTCTTTGTGAATGTCAGGATATTTCATTGTTTATTATTAGACCCCTATTTGTTTTTTTCATGTGAATGTGTTAATATTATATAATTAAACTAAACTAAATAATATAATATGCGAATGTGACTTTTGTCAGCTTCGACTGCGCTCTGCGTTGCCTAATTTACCAGGCTCTGTTTGTACAGAACGACTGTACACCGGCGGTAACTGATTGACTGTCTATAATGGCCTCCTGAAGCAGTGCTTTATTCAGTCCTATTAGAGGGAGATTTTAGTACCCAAACCCACAAAAATCCCCCCTTAAAAATCACAGCATTGACACAAATGCTTACACTGAACTGTGTCTCTTCCCTCCCTCCAGCCAAGTCAATCCCCTCCAGCCAAAGGCTTCGAGTCTGGATAAAACACTGATCTGAAGTCTGAACTGATTTCCGATGATTCGACGGCAATTATAAAGCGCCAAACGACTGAACATGACGACTGAAATCGGTCATCTTGACGATGACGATTGTCAGCCGAGAATTCAACCGGTGGCCTCGGAGGCTGATCATCCGGCTGAAATCCCACTTACGTAGTCTGCCAGGGCCTTTATCCCACTCGGGAACCTCTGAGGGTCCGCCTGAAGGGTGCCGTTAGGCAGCCTCGCTCTCGACATCCAGCAGTCGTCAATGGCAACGTATTGGTAACCGGCTGCTAGGTAACCGTCTTTGACCATCCGATCGGCAATTCTTTTGTACAGACGCTCACTTGAAAGAAACACCAGATGGCGATTCAGGTTGGCACTGCTATATAAGCCTAGTCGTTCTCTCCTCCCACTCCCACCCCCACCCCCACACCTGCTCACCTGCCAAATTAAGCAGCCGTTGCCAGCCAATGACGTAGCGAAAAAATTGTACAGACAAAAAAGGTCGTTACGGAGTTCTTGCCATATTCACCTACAATCCTAGACCATACCATCACCCTGACAATTTCTCAAAGGCTTTTGCGCAAAACTCACAACAGATCCCAGAATAATGGGGCCCGGCCCCTCATCTATGCCAATAAAATATAGTTACTAAAATAATAAAATACGGGAAATGTGGATTAATTAATCAATTTTTTTACTTTTTTGCTTTCTTTGTTTTCCTTCTTTAAGACTTCAGCGCGACCCACGGGTTGCGAACCATCAATCAATCAACTGCTATAGCGCCACTATCATAATGCCCAGGGCATCAGCCGATGGCGCACCAAATCCAAATAGCATTAGAACCAGGTCAAGCCAGAAGATTAGTCCGAAACGGCGGGAAAGCAATCTAAAAGGGATAGGCCAAGTCAAACGGATGTGTTTTAAGACCAGATCTGAAAGATGATAAGTTATTAGTTATGGGAAGTGATGTTGGTAGTGACTCGTGAGTTCCAGAGCTTAGGGGCGCACACTGAGAAAAAACTATTGCCTATGACTGTGCGGGAATAAGGAACAACAAATGAGGGTCCTGCCGAATACCTAATAGAATCAGCGTTTAATCTAGGCCGTTTCCGGGGGGAAATTTCCCCCCGGAAATTTCAAATTCCCCTCGGAAATTTTGGCATACTATACATGGACTAACAGCAGCCCCCTAGCAGAATTCCCCCCGGCTTTGTCAGTTCCCCCGGAGTCCTGGAGTCTAGATTAGACACTGAGTGGAATGATTAGTAGGTCGAGGGATCTTGGGGGTAATTTTGAACCATGGATCATATAGGTTACGCACAGGGTTAATTAAGTTTTGAAAGTAGGCATATAGGCCTATTTGGAATAATGTAACCTAATCGTGATTCTAGCGTTTATTACTATGGTTTGTGTCATGCCTTTATTTATAAACTAAAGACTAAAGAATCCATCCTTCTTGAACTACAAATTCAGATGGGTTCTAAATTTTACAAATAAATTGTTCCACATTTTGATCTCTAGAATGTTTATTTAAGGTTTAACCAGCGTATTCTACCTGATGCAATTGTCCAGATCGATGTCGCATCTGATGTTGCATTCGAATCGTAGCCATGACATCCAGCCCATAGGCGGAGTCAAGGCAACTCCGTTGTCAAGGGCAACGACAAAACAGTTCATCAGATAGAGAGCATGACATAAGAGAGCGCAGTAAATGACGGTCACGGGGAACCCAAATGTCTTCATCGTGTGACCTCTTATTTAAGGCGTTTTCCCATTCGATGCTTTGCTTTGCACAGAATTCAGAACGAACCCGCTTCAAAAACAAAAGCAACAAATTACTGACCACAGATTCATGGATTAGCAGCGTCCCCTTTTAAACGCTTTAGCATCACAGCCTTTGCTAAATCTGATTACTTAACCCCTTAACCGTGTATTTAACTGTAACTCAATGTAAAATGGACGGATATATTCGGGATCCCCAGTTAAGGGGTTAATTATCCATTAAACTCCACAAACTATTATTTCACATTCCAGAATCAAACGATGGATTTCGATTCCTATATCATCGTTTTCTGTCGGCTCTGATCTTCCGATTTCTCCGTCCTGATCTGTGGACGCTGATAAACTGCGTTTTCTTATTAGCTAATGCCCTTAACCAGCTCAGGATACTCGGAGGCTAGTCCCTTCTTTCGATTCTATTCAGTTTCGTAGATGAAAAGAGGAACTCGATCGCAGCTGACCCACTCAGGCCGTCTGTTCCTGTGTCTCTTTAAAGGTGTCTGGGTCTGTTTAACTGGCGTGTCCATTAAAAAGAGGATTGCGCATGACTTCATTGGCGTCCGCAGAAATTTTTCAGGGAGGTGCAAAACAAGGTTTTGTGGCGAAAGAAATGAACAAATTTTCCAGGGGGTGCCAAACTAGGTTTTGTAACGAAAAAACAAGTAATTTTACTTTTTTCATAACTCCACAATTTTTTCAGGGGGTGTAATTGCACCCCCTTGCACCCTCTTCCGGACGCCCATGCATGACTTCAGCCGAACGGACATAGACAGAAGAAGGGCTTTGGACCTTACCTCGTCCAATCGTTTGGTGGTCAGGCCTCTGACCGAGGAAAAGGCTGCAAATAAATCAGACGACGACGACGACGACGACGACGAGCGGCGGTTGAGGTCTTCGAAGCTCTCGCCGTCCACTTCTTCTACCTGTCTACCTGTCTACCTGAAATCAGAATGCCTGCGCCGGCGAATCGCTTGGCTAAAGCGTTTCGATGACTGTACTCGAGGCGCGCGCTTCGTAAGGCCATGTCATGGTCCGGTGGCTGAGATGAAAGCGATTAGCCGGCTGCTTGTTTTTCTGCCCATAAATCGAAGCCGACCTAAAGTTGGTTATCCAGTCGAACACGAAATGGCGAATGCAGAGGAAGGCCTCGACTTCCGTTCTCAGTCAATGCCAACTGACGCTGCTCTTCTCGTTTGTGGACAGGGCGCGGACAGGACGCGGTTAGAGAGGGGACACACACACACATGGGCGACGAATGCGCGGAAATTAAAAGACCGCTCTGCTATAAAAATCTGTCTGACTACGGGGATCTTGGTTAGCTTCTTCAGCTTACAAAGTTTACGGGTTTGTTTGACGCGAGGAAATCACGACAACGAATGCGTCTATGAGAAGACAGTTTGAAAGAAAGAGTCTTTGAACTGCGAACTGCTAATTATAATTGCCTAAGGCGTTATATGATCATTTGAAGTATGTTTCCTGTATCGTGGAGGAGGAGGAGGAGGAGGAGGAGGAGAAGGAGGAGGATAAGTGAGGCATAAAAGTGTCCTAGAAAAAGAATGCATTGCTGAGGGAATTTCGGACATTTTTCAGATTTTTGGACATGAACCCCTTTTATTGCCCAGAATTCTCGATTGGAGTTCGCTGCGATGAAACACTTTTCACCCGGTCAAGTGAGAGTCATTTAATGGAGAGAGAGCAGGGTTTAATCTAGGCTGTTTCCTGGGGGAAATTGCCCTTTTCCCCTCGGAAATTCCAACCCCCGGAAATTGTGGCATACTACATTAACTAACAGCAGCCCCCTATAGCTGACTTCCCCCGGCCTTGTCAGTTTCTCTCTGAGTCCAGAGACTAGATTAAACACTGAGAGAGAGAGGGAGAGAGAGAGAAGGAGAGGGAGAGTGAATGGAAATACTTCAAATACAACGACGTGATTTAACTATGAACGGTCAATCAACTACTATGGCGCCATTCTAAACCTCAACACAGACTGAATGCAGCGTCCTATTTCCAGATTTCCAACTGATTTCTGGCTTGACCTGGCTCTAATGCTATTTGGATTTGGTGCGCCATCGGCTGATGCCCTGGGTATTATTATAGTGGCGCCATAGAAGTTTTTTGATTGCTTGATTGATTGATTGGCTCTGTGCCGTTCGAGTCATAGACTTTAATATCACATTATAATAAATCTATGGTTCGAGTAAAACGGAGATTAGGCAAACCAAACTTGTCTTTTATTACTAGATTTAATTAATTAAATGTTTTTAAATGTGAATATTTGATGGCGAATGGAGTGAAGCAGTTGTATTGACTGTTGATGTTCGTAGAAAATTGGTTGTTGAGAGCGTGTAGTGGGTGGGACACAGCGCAGGTCTAAGTCCATTTGTTATCTGTTGATATATGAGGAGGCACGCAGTGTTATGGTCGGTGTCTTTGAGAGATTAGCGCTTCGTTCTTATTGCAGGAGCGCTCTGGTCAGATGCTCGATGGCTGATCGTAGCAAGTCATATGAGGTACTACTTTATCTAGCGCCCCTTTACGACGGGGTCTTGTATTCTGATTAGCTATTGCTATGATTGTGCCTACCTATGTATTTGTTTGCTATTTGTGGTTATGCGTAGTGTTTTTATTTTATTTTAATTAATACTTGGTTTTAAGAGGTATGTGGTATAAAATTCTTTGTCATTTTCAGACATCAGATGACTATATCTATTTTCCAACATTGCATTGGGTTTCAACAAAGTACTGAGCAGTTATTTATCTGGCATCAAACATTAATTCCATCTTGTTTGTTAGCATTGACCATAAACATTTAGTTACAGGTGATTGCATATCTATGCAAGGGCAAAGTTACAATCAGTGTATGCATTTCTCAGAGAAAGGTCTAACTAATGAGAAATTTAACTCTGATAGGAAGTGCCGGATCATGCTTCTGACTTCGTCTTGCTTTGATACTATGTCCTGCCTGGCTTTATCTGCTGTAGGATGTTATCTCTGAAAGTACTGTTGTTAGAAAACCCTCTTATGTTGGAGATCATATAAGATGTAAAGGATTGTCACTTGAGTAATATATTGTTTTTTTTCTTCAGGATGCCATTAAGACTCTTAATACTCTTCAGTCAAATGCTGCGACAATTGAAAAAATTCGAGCCACTAGGGATCAGAATTGTCACCAGAACATTCCGGATATGATTTCCATGACAGGACGTGTTGGAGTAACTGTAAGATGAAGACTTTTGCTGCTATTATTATTATTATTATTATTATTATTATTATTATTATTATTATTATTATTATCATTCATTTTGATTCAACAGTGAATATAATTAATAATATTATTGTAGAGACCCTTTTAGCCATATTTCAGTTTTTAGGTGACACAGAAGAGTGGATGTTGTCTTTTTGGATAGGAACCATTGAACTCAGTTTGTGTAATATTTCAGGTTGATGATATTGATGACCTGAGAGTGATACATGTGAGTGGAACTAAGGGCAAAGGATCGACTTGCGCCTTCGTCGAAAGCATTCTTCGAAGTCTCGGCTTTAGAACTGGTTTTTACAGGTTCGTATGTCGGGACAAAACTGTTGTCATTAACTTTGCAAGGCTGTTGAGATAGCCCTATGCACGGACTGTGTGAAAATTCTTTTGTTGATTGTTTTGCTCAGAGAGTGACCTGTTCTAACTGGCCATTGGCCATTTGTCTAATGAACTGTAGTTTCTAACTGCTTTTATTGCTATATTCATATTTGCCACTGTTTGTGATTGTACAAATGTATTTTAGATTTTAAGAGCATTGATTTTACTGGCTCTAGAAAAATGAATGTGAATTTATGTGAATAAATTGGCATTATTTGCAGTTCCCCTCACTTGGTAGAAGTTCGAGAAAGAATACGCATAAATGGTCGACCTCTGTCATGCAGTGACTTCACACGCTACTTTTGGCACAACTACAGACTCTTGGATGCTTCCAAAGTGGGCTGTTCAATTGTTACTTAATGCACTTATCAAAATATTACATGTTAATCTAAGGTATGCTATAATATATAATAGCACTTAATCTTCTATTAGTGGCATCTAAGTAGTAGCATTATATTATCGTGATCTATTTGATACACATTTAATTAAACACAGAAAGCTTTAAACAGAGACTTAACTGTTATTGAATGTGTTGTGTATAATTATTTGTGAATGTTTGCTTTAGTCAGATCATGGAGGTGCTATGCCAGCCTACTTCCGATTTCTTACGATAATGGCTTTTCATGTTTTTATACAGGAAAAGGTGAGTTATTTCAATTGGCTTTTGGGTTTTGAAATTTTTTACTAATGGATGCAGTAATTTCCTATAAGCTTAGTTGTTAATGTTTTCATTAGCCTTGATGTAATTTTAGCTGATTTAAAATCATTTTAATCGTGCAGTTTCTATTACTTTAAAATTTTGCAAGTGTTTTATCAGTTAACAGCAGAGTTTGATGTTTAGAGGCTACCGGTATTTCATTTTATCATCAAAATATCATGTCCATTGTATCTGCCTCAGGTGGATGTGGCCATCGTAGAAGTGGGAATCGGAGGTCAGTACGACTGCACGAACATCGTGAGGTAAATGTATTTACGTTATTCCAATTGCCAGTCTTCAAATCCTAATGATTTGATTACTGTTTATCCAGAATGATTACAATATAATGGCTCCAGCAAATAAGCAATGGTCATGGTCTATTGTGGTCAGACATCTGTCGTAAAATGAGGTTTTGAATATTTCTGACGCTAGATTGCAAAAAGTGAATGCATTGCAATGATGCATTTGATTGGTGTTATAGTCATCAGAAATGATTTGCCATCAATTGATGACAAAATCCAAGTTTTACAGATTTTTATTTTTCTGCAGAAACCCTATTGTTTGTGGAGTGACAAGTCTTGGAATTGATCACACAGGAATGCTCGGAGACACGCTTGACAAGATCGCTTGGCACAAAGCTGGAATATTTAAAGTAAGATGCTATAGAAAGTCTGGAGACAAATTAATGAAGTTAATGAAGACTTAGCAAATCTCTATGTTACAATATCTACATGCATATGTTATTTGAAATATTTATTTAAAAGCTGCAAACTTTAAAATGATTCTTATTAACTTGACTTTTCTTTCTAAAATGACTTTATGGACAATTAATGTAAATGGTTTAGCTATTTTTTCAGTGAGGAATTGTTTTCATAGATGTTTGGTTTGCTTTATTTCACTGCAGCCAAATGTTCCTGCAGTTTCTGTGCAGCAGCCAAAAGATGGAATGGAAGTGTTGAAGGACAGAGCAAAGGAGATCGGTGTAGGTTTCTTCTGTTATTAAAAATTCTCAACCATAAGTAGTTTAGAGATAAAAACAAATAATAACAACAAGTATCATTATGTGCTCCTCTATGGCCGCCTGTTTTAATGCTAGTATCAGTAGACTCCAAATGCATCTGCAAAGAGACGAGGTCATTGCAGAGGTCGTCAGTCAGAGTGGGAAGCAGTGTCACAGCGTGTTACTTTTGGGGTTTAAATGTTTTGTTCTCTGTGGAGAATTTTTTGGCTTTTTGGACATACAGTAGATGTTCATTATGCAGCTTTGCATTTTATTGATTTTCCTTGAGATCTGTTTAAGTATTTTGCTCTGTGATTCGTATTCGCTTATTTCAGTGTCCGTTGTTTTTGGCGCCTAATCTTGATGCATACGATTGGAAGAGTCGTTGTGTAGAATTGGGAATTCCAGGAGTTCATCAGCAGTGGAATGCCTCTCTTGCCCTGCAGCTGAGTCATTTCTGGATCAAAGATCACAAGTTGGGTTAGAATGAAACTACTTTATGCATGACAGACAGACACACACACACTTACTATATACTGCTGTGAAGAGAGGCCAGCAAAGGACATTGTCTGTCCTCATTCCAGGTCAAAATGTTCTTATTTAATCAAATTTATTTATTTCCTAAATGCAGGTCCCTTATGGCGTACCTTGAATCCTCTGTCCTCATTTCTTTCTGGCTTATATCTTTGCTTGACTTGTGTTCTGTCAGGCATTGTCGATAGACAGACATTCTACAGAGATTGGAGAGGAGGAGATGGTGACCACGACTCTCTTGTAAATGGCCAATATCTAACGGTCTCGGATGCAATGGCTGCAGGTATTAATGGTGTGTCTGTGTTTCCATCATTTGCCATTATCTATTTTTCTATCTATGGTCCTCTGCTGTTTCTACATTTCAAAGCCTTCATCGCTTTTGTGTCAAGGCTTTGGTAATTTTAATCAGATGTCGTTTCTCTGAGTTATTTCGGTTAAAAGCTCCTTTTTCTCAATTCGCGTTGTATTTCTAGTTCACCCACTTTTAACATTTTAACCCTTGTGTTTATTACCAAATGTGTTCTGTTAATTTGGCCATTGAGCTTAAACCTTTTTTGTGGAATTTGAAGTAGAGAAAGTTGTCTGATATGAACTTCAATGCAACTATTCTTACATTTAGGTTTGCATAAATGCTTTTGGCCTGCTCGGAGTCAGAAGTTATCAGGCCCTGGCATTACATATTACCTGGACGGAGCTCATACTACAGAAAGTCTACAGGTAAATCAGATGCGTATTTAGTTTCCATTAATTCATTGTCACAATTAGCTAAATTGGGAATTGATATGTTGGAAGTTCGTATTTTTCTTTCTGATGTGCTCCTGCTTTGTTGTTTTGTTGTTGCAGTTGTGTGCTGATTGGTACAACGTCGAGACATCGAAGGAGGCGAAATCACTGAGGTTTGTTTCTCTTTGTCTAATGCTTTTGTTGAGGGGCTGTTTCATTTAGTGTTGAATGTGTTTCAGACGACTTCCAAGATGTAAACTGCTGTTGATGAAGCCAACTTTCCTTATATTGACACCAGTTTCTTCAGTGAACTCATGAGAATTGTTGCTAGTGTGTTCAGTGTTCACATGATTTGCAGAAGCCTTTTGATCAGAGGTTGTCTTACACAAAGACACGGCAGTCGAGCGGCTAGCAAGTGGGCTGACAGTCATGAGGCTGGGGGTTCAAACTTCAGCCATAGGAGAGTTGTCTAAGGGTGACCTTTACCTTTCACTCCTAAATCATTCTTAATTTTATTCTTGCTGCCAGCAAACAACCGAGGGCGTAAAGTAAATTTTGTAGGGATTTTTAAAACTGTTGCTGCCTTTTAATTTAGTGAGAATCACTTTGTTCGTGTTCTTCTGTTTAACATGACCGGTGATAGAAAGCCTGAAAGTCTCCTGCGTTGCCTTTTGGTATGTAATCTATTTCTCTTTCATATGAAGAAGTCCTGTCTGTCATTTGTCAAATTGTGACTCTGATTGTTGATGTTTTAATTTTTCCAGTTCAAGTAAATTGCTTCCTTGATTGTTGATTTTGTTTTTATTAATGGAAAATCAAATCTGGAATTTATTTTGAAGAATCTGAACTTTTTTTTCCAGTCTTGCAATTTTGATTGTGCCATCTTTTGTCCCAACATTCTCAGCCGATCAAAGCATAGCTCAGGTACTTTGTGGTAATTTTTCTTAGCAGTAATTTTACTAAATTGTAAGAATGATCATTTGTAGTGAATTCTTAGTTAAGCTTAGTTTGAATTAGATTTATTTCAGGGCTGTCTGTAATTGGAATGTTTGAGGTAAGAAAACACAAACACTGAAATAAGAAAAGGAAAAAATTACAATAAGTTGTGGGAAATGCGAGAGTAAGAATGTTGATAATTTTGACCTTGTTGTCAAAATGCTTGAAAGCAGATTGATGAGAAAGCATGAAAAGGAATTAATTTGAAGCAATGTTTCAAGATCTTTGGTAAAGGCAATTCCAGACGATGTAACAACGGGCTTCTAATGTGAATGGAGCAGTTCTGTGGCTGGCTAAACAGGCGATGATGAATCCTTAAAATTATGAAGACAATGGTGACTACAGTGAGAATAAACCATTTCCTTATTACTATGAACTTTTTTTTATTGCAGATTTGACGAACTTAACTGTTACCGAGAAGTCTCAAACGCAACGTTGTGAAGAAAACCGAAGGATTTGGTTACAGCTGCATTCTGAGTATTCCCAGACGAACGCTTCTTTCCTAAACGTTTCCAGGTCTTCACATCCTTTTCAGGATCACAAGAAGATTAATGGATCTTTAGATTTGGATAAAAGTGACGATCCTTTTATTCTGTCGTCCAACAACGAAGCGTCTCTGATGCCAGTTTTTGCATTCGGCACCATTTTAGAAAGTTTGTTTTTTGTGTCTCGAGGTCAGGATCCACGAATCAAAGTTCCAAGCGACCTGGGCATCGGTACACTTCCACCTTGTCTTCAGGTTGCTCATCATGCTCAGGTGTTGTGTGTCGGCAGTTTGCATCTTGTCGGTGGCATCCTCAGCATCTTGGATCCAACTGTTTGCGAATCATGAATTCAAATATAAAAGTGTTTCTACTGACGTCATGGGGTTCTCTGTAGTTTGGGAATATAGTCTAGCCATATGCCTTGTAAATAAACCAATACATATAATATTTTTATCTAGACAATACTGTACTTGTGTATGTACGTATGTATTATATTTTTATACTTGTACTGTGTGTCATTTATAATGATGAAGGGTTTATAGAATGAGTGCTTCAGCCTTCAGTTGTAGAAATTTTAAATTGATGATTCAAATTTTAGGCTGTGTTAATTGTTCCTTCAATGAAGATATTCTGGTGTAAGATTATTTTAAATTGACGTTTGAACTTATTTTCTCACTTGTGGAGCACCCGTACACTCCAGTTGGTTTACAGATGGGGTGGGGGCGTAACCTTAGCTGGTCGATTTGAAATACTCCTGGTTTTTTACTTACACTGTATCAGTATCTCAAAACAGCTTTGAATAGGCAAAGCTCTAAAGAGTTAAGAGTCTGATAACTTCTTTTCATTTGCTCGGGATCAATGCACGTGCATTTGACGCTGGTAAGAATAGTACTTTATAGAACTTTCATCTGTTACTCGTGGAAAGAATTTCAGTCAACTTCTGAAGACTTGTTCTTTTTCAAAAGAAATGATTTTAGAGGCCCAAATCAGGATTGCATCATTCAATCACTACAGGGTTTTATTGAAAAAGCGCAGAACAACTGATTCGAGCCCTTTCAACTTGCAAAAAGGTCAAATAAATGTGCTAGAAATTATATTGAATTATAACACCTGTGCAATTATTTTAATCTACCGATATCTACTGGGTTTACAGCGGGTTGGCTACTGGTCTTATAAATGGTAGAGCGTTTACCATGTGTAGATAATTTCCGGTGAATGGCGTTCAGCAGAAGACGACGCGACGAAGAAGACGGCGATTTATCTAGCGCTATTTTATTTAGTTAGAAAATGAGGGCTGCGATCGTCGTGTCCCTTCTGCTTTCTGTCGTGATTCGTCGGTCGATGGAGGCGTCCGAACCCGTCCAGCGGCGCGGCCGTAATCCGTGCTTCACTGAAGATCGGCGTCCTCAACGCTGCTTTCCGCCGTTCGTCAACGCCGCCTTTAACATTCCCGTCGAGGCGACTAATACGTGCGGTTCCCTCGGAGACCCCGAGTACTTCTGTCAGCAGACGGGGGCCGCAGGGGCGACAAAGTCCTGCGATGTCTGCGACTCAGAGGACCCTCAGAAGGCACACCCCGCCAGGTACCTGACGGACTTCCACAGCGTCGAGAACCTCACCTGGTGGCAATCGTCGACAATGCTCGAAGACGTCCAGTGGCCATCCAGCGTCAACCTCACCATCAGCCTCGGTCAGAGTCTCATTGATAATCGTGTTGATGCTCGTTAAAAGAGCTGCTCAGATTACGGCCCAGGACTTTAGGCGTCAATGCCTCTGGTCCCAATATCATCGCTGCGTTTATTTTAATTTAAGCCACTACAGTTATAGACCTACAAAATTTTAATGGTAATTTAAAATGTCATCTCACCGGTGTGGTTTAAATTTTAAAGCCCTGAGTACGCCCGTGACTAAACTTTGGGCAAGCATGAATAGACTGAATAGTGAACAGGTTATATGTATTTTCCAATATTGAATCGATTTCTATATTCATAATCATTCAGCATCACTCATATTTATGTATGATGTTTTTAAAGCAGGGGTCTGACTACTTTACGTCATCATTTTCAGCTTTCATTAGGGTCAGATGGATAAAATATTTCCAGCCACCACTGGGGCATCACTGCTTCAGCATTAACCAGTTTGGGAAGGGGGTTGATCTCCCAGCCCTGCCTCGCCCTCGGTCTATGAAGCATTGATTTTACAGCTGTTCTGCATTTGAAAACATAAATCAAACTTGCCTTGCTAATTGAGAACTCAGTGCAGAACTCACAAAGAAAAACATATAACAGTGAAATTGAATTTGTTTTCTTTCTGCATTGTTTTATTATTATGTCTCATGTATATTGGAGAAGGGAGGTTTTCGTAATTTTATGGATGACTTTTTAAACTAATTTATTATAACCATTTGTTTATCTCAGAAGTTTATTTTGTGAATCAGGGTTAAAGTTATCATGATAACATGATGACAGGATAAGAAGTAGTTTTTGAAGTTACTGTCCTGTGCTTCTATAATGTCATTTAATGCCTTGCAGTTTTTTGCCTTCTGCTTTGAGACACAGTTTACTGCGGGAATGTTTGTGTCAGACAGTAAAAAATATGCACTCAGACACTGGGAGGGTATTTATTGTTCATCGGTTTTCTTAAACTGTGTTGCTGGGAAAATTGTGAGACTCATGTTGATCCTTTGCTATGTCGTTATAGTTGCTCTAGCGGCAGCAACCGAGCCTGTGTTAAATTTTAGTGAGTGGTAACAGAGCATGCTGATGCATAGTGGGCTATATAAAGCATCTGCTTCAGTGTAATTCTATTCCCCTGCTGTGTGCTGTGTTTTAGAATCCCTGCTGCATAATGAGACTTTTTGCTTCTCAACAACCTCAGAAGCCAATGGTTTACCATTTGTAATTGAGATATACTGTGATAGAGCTGATGTCAAAATGAAACTAGATGCTTGAACATTCCTTCAGCATAGTTTGTCTGTCTTTAAGTGAAATTATGCTCTTAGCCTTTTGCTGATTATTGCTGCTTATTAATGAGACAATCTGTGGAAATTAGCAATAAATCAGTTTTCTAAAGAAATTTAGTAGTTTATTTTCTGCAGGAGAATAAAGCTACTTTAAGTGCAAAATGAAGAGTGAGTTACATATGATTCATGCCTGGCTCTTCTCTTCAACCCTGTGTTATATTTGAAGCTGTGATTTATCTATTTTTAAATGACCTCTGAATCAAAGACTTTAGTTCCTCTCTTATCTTGTATTATTCCTCCCACCCCACCCCATTGCAAGGCAGTTTTAGTCTTTCAGGATTTGCTGTGAAATTTTATCCACAAATTGGTGTCTGTAAGAGATAGAAGAAAGATGAGAAACTCTTTTAAAACTTAGATCTTTGGTTGTGTTTCTTGGTGGTCAAGACTGATTTATAAGTTCCTTGGGCTGTATTAAATGGAAGGGAAGGTGTAACTCATATTAGTTTCAGTTGATTTATTTCATGTTGTGGGCATTTTAGCCTTTTCTTTAAAGTAGGGTATTATAGTTTAAGTGTTGAGATTGGGATTCATGATATAAGAGATTTACTATATTATATTTTGAAAAAAGTATATTTGCATTCTAATTTTCATGATTTATGCCGATTGCTTAGATCCTGTGAATAATTTCCACACATGGTCAAACTCACATTCCTGTAATGGTCTTGATGTGTCGGGTGTCATAATATAACAGCATTTATGGTCTCCAGTCTTCTATCTACCACTGCCATAGATTCAGCTTTTGTTAATTGTCTGCTTTAAGATCACCTGATTTGAAGAGTCCTTTATGCAGAACTTTTATAACATTTGGTTTTATGTAGAGAGAAATTGCATACAAATTTTACAAAGGCTAAAATAAATTCAGGAAACCTAGAGGCGTTTGTATGTGCTTTTAAAGCTGTTGTTTGTCACCTGTGCTTTGTTAGGTAAGGCGTTTGAGATCACGTACGTCAGACTTAAGTTCTTCTCTAGTCGTCCTGAAAGTTTTGCAATCTACAAGCGGCCAAAAGAGGATGCAGAATGGATTCCATTTCAGTTCTACAGCGCATCCTGCGAGGAAACTTACAATCTGACATCACGTTCAGTAATAAGAATAGAAAACGAAGGAGACGCTGTTTGTAAGGATGAGTTTAGTGATATATCTCCACTGACAGGGGGCAGTGTTGCTTTTAGTACCCTTGAAGGTCGACCCAGAGCGTATGAATTTGAAAGGACTCCAGTTTTGCAGGTATGCATACATAGATTTACGGTGCTTGTCTTGAGTTGCTTTTAACCCTTTGCATAGGTGGATTTAGAGTTTAAGATTTGGGTAGGCTAACATGGGGGGTCTGTATGGGCAACACATATAGAACGTATTCTTTTATAGGCCTCTAACTTTTGATTTCTTTGGAGGAAGGACTAAATCTTTGAGGTGGGTGGTCCATAGGGTTAGCACCCTCTATTGAAATAGGCAGAAATTGCTACGTATTAGAAAATTTTCTTCTATGTCAATGGCTATGGTATTTTTGTCTATAGTCATAAGGGGCTATGGGCAAAACATATAGAACGTATTCTTTTATAGGCCTATAACTTTTGATTTTTTGGGAGGAGGGACTAAATTTTTGAGTTGGGTGGTCCAGAGGGTTAGCACCCTCTACTGAAATAGGCAGAAATTGCTACGTATTAGAAAATTTTCTTCTATGTCAATGGCTAACAAAATTGGCTTAGACAGACCTGGTGTTGATGGAAAAACATTTTTTTGTTTTGGATGAATTAGTTGGGTAAGCTTAAACCTACCCTAGCCTTTAATAAAATCTGCCTATTACCCTTTTAATTTGACAGATTTCAAAGTTTAGCTGCCTTCATTTTGATTTGATATTGAATTTTTTTACACATATTTGCTTTTTAAATTATCTGCTATGAATTGATGTTGTTTATAGAGGCAGGAGTTTATTTAGTGCATCAAATGGAGGCAAATGAATGTATTGCCAGTGAGGAGCTGTATTGTTTATGCAATTCACTTTGGCTGATCTTCAATTGAGGCATTTTCATGCATTTTAATGAAATCTTAACTTCTTTAGCATCATTTTAATAATGCAATAAGCCTCTGACCATGCCAGGAACTGTTCATCTATGATGATTCATAATCAAGAAAAGCTTGGTCATGTGGTTCGTGGATGAGGTGATGCCTGTATTAACTTTGTGTTAGCTTTTACAGCCAATGTGCTCTGTATATGATATGCTCTGTATATTATCTGTATTTACCCTGTATATTTGGTGGCGGCTGTATAAACTCTGATTGGCTTTAGTGAGAGTTGAACTTGGATGTTTATGGGTAGCAGATGAATTTGCAAAGACGAAGTCTGTTTGAAAATCTGACCAATAATGATCTTTCTTTTTCACAGGTGTCCAGGAGTGTGTTTGTAAAGCAGGCATATGTGTTTAATAAACATTGCCTTTTAAACTGTAGCTGATGCTTAATGTATTTTGGTTTTGAGAAACATGTGGGGCATCTTAGCATATCATCAAACTCTTTTCTAGGCTGCCTTGTGTTTATGGTCCGTTTGCATCTGCAAGTAGTTTGCCTATTTTCTTATTAGATTAGCTTACCGGTAGATTAAGGAGTTTAGTTCTGGGCCATGCCTTAGACTGCATCTTACTTATTTTATTTTCCTATTTACTGATTCTCTAATTGACAGTTTTTAATGACAAATGGATTTCTTACGCTTGTTGTTAGGATTGGGTGACTGCCACTGATATTCGCATTGTTCTAAATCGTATCAACACATTCAGAGATGAAGTATTTGGAGACCCAAATGTTCTGAGGTCCTACTTCTATGCAATATCCGACTTTGCCATTGGGGGCAGGTAGGCTCCATTTCACTTGGTACTAGTGCCATTGCAATTGCAATATGCCTTACATCTTATTTAGTCACCTTTTAATAGTTTTAGCATTTTCTATTTCCACAGTTGTAAATTGCTTTACCTGTAGATTAGTAGTCTGGTTAATCTCATTTCACCTGTTTTTGCGGCTGACTGAGAAATGCTAAGTCTCTCCAGCATAATCAGCATTCACACACACTGATTGACTAATGGACGAAATTGACTAATGCTTTAAGTTGCATCAGTTCACTGCAACCAGTTGACAAGCAGGTTTTTTTGTGGAAAACTTAAATTACGGTTTTACAATTTCATTCAACCATGAATGCTTTGAGCATAAACTGATGATGCTGATGATGATGATGATGATGTTGATGTTGATGATGTTGTTGATGATGATGATGATGATGATGATGATGATGATGATGTTGATGTTGATGATGATGATGATGATGATGATGATGATGATGATGATGATGATGATGATGATGATGATGATGATGATGATGATGATGTTGATGTTGATGATGTTGTTGATGATGATGATGATGATGATGATGATGATGATGATGATGTTGATGTTGATGTTGTTGATGATGATGATGATGATGATGATGATGATGATGATGATGATGATGATGATGATGATGATGATGATGATGATGATGATGATGATGATGATGATGTGGAGAGAAATCGTTTTGGAATCAACGACTGGACACAGTCAAAGATGATTGATATATATATATATATATATATATATATATATAAAATTCTCATTCTCAGTACCCTTCAGATGGGTAAAGTCTGGTGTCAGCCCCATTGTATTAAGCATAGGTTTGGTTGCTTAGTTCTCCTGCAGTGCCAAAATGTACTGGGTATTAATTTTCATCCGTATTTCATATTCTGTAATTATTATATGATGTACCTTATTGAGCCTAATATGGGCATAATGGGGTCCAGTGTCCTTTGCTCTGCCATGTCTGAGTTGGGCAGATCCTCAGCTGGGGATTAGACTCTGCCTGGCATTGCGGCATCTGGTGGTGGTGCTGCGGGCGGTGGTGGTGGTGGTGGTGGTGGTGGTGGTGGTGGTGGTGCGGGTGGTGGTAGCGGGGTCAGAAACTGTGGAAAAAGTGAGTGGAAGAAGAGGAGGAGTTGGAGGAGATGAAGGAGGGGAGGACCATACCAACTGTGAGGGTTTATCTGTGAAGGAGCATGTGTGATTGGCTTTTACTCAAGGCAGCTCATGGGCAGCTGCATTGGATCTGATGCCTGTTGTTCCTCAGAGGATGGCCATTCTGACACCTTTTGTGTAATGTCATAGGCATAGTTACATTCTTTGAGTGACCTTTTCACTCTTGACCTCAGGGTCATTGTGGCTCCACTTATACTTAGTTAAGAATCTATTTTATATTAAACTGTCTTTAAATGTTAATGTTATCCAGCAATCTACCGGTAATGATTAAGTGAAGCACTGAAGCCCATTTATCTTGGCCAGTGTTTATTGCTGATTTGAAAATGTACAGTTTGGCCCTTAGCTACCGGCAAGACCTTTCCTACCTTTATCTACCTGGATATACAAGCATGCAGATCCTCTAATTACGGATTCATCTGACTTAAGCTCTCATGATAAGTTGATAACCAGGCACACTGCTTCAAGACGTTGAGTAACTCTATGGAAATTTTGTTATTTGGTTGACTTACTTGCTTAAATTTCTATCCATTGCGTGTTTTTCCGAGGCACAGACCTACTGCAATGTTACTGCAATTAATTTTACTTGGCATGTGGTATTCACTGACATTCTGATGAGACCATCCGTGAATTAAAATAAATAGCAAGGGTCCAGAGTTTTTCATTGAATTCAAGCTGGGTTGAGGCAAATATGCCACCACAAGGATATCAGATGCTGACAGAGGTGTACTGGGCTGTCAGTTAACTTGACAATGCACTTGGCATCAGTCGTGGTTCCCCTGAAGGGTAAAGCCATAATACAGGACCGTGTCCATGGCAGATCAATCATTTGACCTCTGTTGAGTCACTTTGGTTTCCAAAGGATCACTAACATATTGACATTTAGTAGTAGTAGTAGTAATATAACGTGATTTATTTTATTCATTATTTATTATATTATTTAGTATGGATGTTGTGCAGAATGCAGTCAAATGCTGCCAAGATTACTGATAAACATTGTGTTTTGCCTTTGAAACATTGCCTTTAAAACTAACAGCCTACTTTAAAAACATTATGCAGTCAAAGTCCAGAGCAGTAACTTGATCCCATGTTGTTTTAAAGGATTCATCTACCACAAATTCACAAGCTAACTTATCTGTATGATAGTCCATTTATATTCACCAAATGTTAACTCATTGAGTCATCATCTTCATCATCATCATCATCATCATCATCACCGCCACCAATATATTAACACCATTCAGTGTCTATAACAAATTCACAAGGAGAAATTTACTTGGTAATACCTTTTCTGGTTGATGGGATTGTTGTGAGTATTTTAGTTGCATTGGAAGAACACTCGATTTCAAAACGATAGTTTGTTGATGAGAGTCATTGTTTGCTGGAATTTGGCAAAGAGACCAGATGTGAAGATGTCCTTGAAAATGAATTGACTGTGATATTTTAGGATCTGGATAATATAGGTCATTTAAATGATCTCATTTGAAATACCACATTGAAAAGGAACTCATTTTCTTCAGCAGAATGAATGAGGAGGGGGAGGGGGAGGGAATAGCTGAAATGAACTGAAGATTTTACCGGTGGCTGTCCTGGCTTGAGACTTGTGCTTTTGCCCTGCAACAACATTAAATTGACAAATGAATGACTTTGCTCAGGTTAATTTTATATAAAATTGTAGTCAAATTTTTACTGACTAAACATTACTGATTTGCTGTAATGTGATAAAATTCGCATTGCAAATTCATTACAAATTTTTAGAGCAAGATTAAAAACCCATCTTTTTGACCGGGCTTATCCACCATAGACTGTCACTCGTTTGTCCGGCCGGATACCCTGGATTTGACCTGGATCTTTAGTGATTTGGATTTGGTGTGCCATCGGTTGATGCTTCTGTGCATTATGAAAGTGGCGCTATAGAAGTTTAAGATTAGATTAGATTAGATTAGAAATTCCTTGATAGTTTGATATTTAAGTTTGACATTATATTTTGTTGCACAATTTTATTATGTATTTTCTGTAAATAAATTTTTGCCAAGTTCCTGTAACTTTTTTGAGATAAATTGGCTTAAGTAATGTTGCACAGTGTAGCAGATCATGATTTGAGTGGGTTAGGACCTGTTATTCCTTGTCAAAATATTACCACTTTCATTTCCTTAGAGGTTGTTTGCTTCCATCAAGTTCCATGTAAGAAGTGTTGCTGTGAGTAACTCAGAATTAAATTTGATTTGAGTGGTTAAGTGATGCATTGACATCTATTCAGCCTGAAATGAAATGGAATCAGAGGATTTTCAAAATCTTTGTTTTCAAGCAAGTACAGCTCCATTTAATGTACTGTGATGGTATTTAATATATACATATGTATGTATGTATGTATATATATATGTGTGTGTGTGTGTGTGTGTTTTGTGTGTGTGTATATAATGTATATATATATATATATATATATATATATATATATATATATATATATATATATATATATATATATATATATATATATAAGTATCTGTGAGCCCTTTGAGGCCTGCGGCAGTTTAATGGAGATTGTTTGGTGGATTGCCTTTGAGATATTTGATGCTCGGTGCAGACATTTGAACCCCAAAAGAAATGAAAGGTCTGTTTTTTGTGTTGCCGTTGAATGTGGGTGTTGTAGTACAGGAGTCTTATTTCTTAGTACAAGGTAGTTAAATTGCTGAGATTCCATTGATGAAGTAATTGAAAATTGTTGTTGCTTTGTTTATTCTGCCATGAATTGGGGGGGGGGCATTTTGGAGGGGAGTGCATTGCCCGTCAGCCATTGCTTGTGCCTGGAGGGTCAAGAGTTTGAATCTGAATTGGGCCTTTGTTTGTTTGTTTGTTTGTTTGTGTGTGTGTTTGTTTGTAAATAGGTGTAAATGCAATGGCCATGCAAGTGAGTGCATTCGTTCTGAGAGCAGACAGTGGAAGTTGAAGTGTCTGTGTGAGCATCACACTGATGGTCCTGACTGTGAACGTTGTCTGCCATTCTACAATGACCTTCCGTGGAAAAGAGCGACTGCAGGCGAAGTTACTGAATGCAGAGGTGTGTCTTAGTTTTGTGGATGAATGAAAGTTGCATTCAGTAGAATAGGAAAAATGTTGCTTTGGGGTTTTTAATAGTCTTTTAGACTCTTTCACATTTTTATGACATTCAAATTGATTTACTTGACATTGTTGGAAACTTTTTAAACTATTTCTTAGAATAATAATAATAATAATAATAATAATAATAATTCAGTTTTTTAACAAGGCTTAAAGTGGTTCAGTAGGGTCTGCCCTGTGAGATTTCGGTCTTCAGAAGAGTTTTATGTTGAGAGAATTGAAGCTTAAAAGCCAGTCTCTGTTTCTCTTAACCGCTTGATGTACGGTAGTTATTTAGTGACCTGAATTGGCTTCAAATATCTGTGAGTGATAAAAACTTTCCTAGGCCTGAAGGTCTTCCACAAACTGCATGGGCTGAGGACAGGGCAGCATTATTGTTGGCTGATGTTTGGTTATTAGCGGCAGTTGATGGTTTTTGGCAATAATTGGTTTTATCCAAATGAAACTGCCTGAAATTGTGCCATTCTCATGTGCCCTGCTGAGGCCACTGCAACATTAAACAGCCGGATAACAGTGTGGGAAACTGGGTTTCAATTTGCCACAGAGCCTTATTTAGTCATGTAGATGAGGTTAGCGGTTTCATGGTTTCATTTGACCTTTCTATCATAAATCATTGCAGTTGAGGGAAGATTCTCATTTGGTGGGCGGAGAGAAAGAGAGGTGGGCGGGGGAGAGGATTTCGGTCTTTTCTCTGGGGTTCCAGTTTTTCATTTGAATGCTAACATCAGAGGCATTGTTGTAAGTGTTATGAATGAATGCAGCCTGTGTTTGAACTGCCTTTGGGCGCTGACCACTTGTATATCCATTTAATAGTCTGACTTGATGCTTATTTACATTTGACTTAATAATTTATTCTTTGGTTGATGGGATGTTAACTTGACTTGGCATACAGCATACAATGTCACTACAGTGTGAATCAATTAGCAACCGTATACTGTAAGGGCTGATGAAACAGTGCACTTCATTTAGCAGTGTAACAGCATGTTAAAGGCATCTCACTGTAGGCTGTTGGTTGATTAAATCTGCTGAGTCACAGCATGCTGCTGTACTCATACACAGTATAATCGAATGTGTGCATGTTTGTGTGCGCGCATAGTTTTGTAATTGTTTCACTTAGTTACCGTATGTATAGCTAGTTTTATTTACTGAATTGAAATTGCATTTTTCTTACCAACCATATGAATGATATAGAAATTATGCTTACAATTATTACCGGTAGATAGTTACCGTAAGTTTAAGTTATTTCTGTGCTTTTTTGTAGCCTGCGATTGTAATGGTCGATCAGAGACATGCATCTTTGACAAAAGTCTGTACGACCACACAGGACATGGCGGTCACTGCACGGACTGCTCAGGCAACACGGATGGAGCGCACTGTGAACGCTGTCAAGACGGTTACTACCGTGCGTCCAATGACGATGACTGCTCTGCTTGCCAGTGTCATCCACTTGGTATATCGCTTCAAACGGATCTGTACGACTGTCTGCCTGAAATTGTTTTGAAAAGATGAATTTGAAAGCAACTGCAATGCCGTCATGGATGATTAATTACTTTCATTTTAATGTGTCTTATATAATAAGTTATATTAATTGGTTTCTTCATTTGATTAGGAAAAATACTATTTTCTGCAGAGAAGCCATTTCAGTTTTTTTTGTAACAATTGAATGCAGACTGATTTCAAATGTCAGTTTGAATGCAGTTAAATGGTCACTTGTTGCATTCACTGCACTGCACTCTTTGCTGTGTTGTCTTATTTCACTTTCAAGCACAAGAAATCGCCAGTGAATGGTCAGCTGGTCACGTGGCAAATCAAAATCAACCAGATCCTCTACCATTTATTTTTGCTTTGTCCTATTTAACCGAGTGAAATGTGCCGCAAATCATTACATGCCAGAGTGGCCTGAGACTTTGCTTAATTATTAAGGCTACATTCTTCAATTCTGTGCAATCCCCAATCAACCAGATCACTGAATTGTTTGAATTTTGAGGAGTTTATTGTAAATTTTCCTCATTTCATTCATTTGGCTAATGACTCATCAATCAGCTTTCATTGATATTTTAGCACAGTATCATGAGGTATCTTCTGTTGTGGTATTTTCAGGGTCGTTGTCAGCACAGTGTGACATTTACGGTAGATGTTACTGTAAGCCAGGTGTCACAGGTGACAAGTGTGACCAGTGCCAGCCAGAATTCTATAATCTTTCTGAATCAGGATGCAGGTATCGGTTCATTCAACACAATTTTTTCTTAGCAGCATCCGTTAATAGTGGAATAGAGGAAGGCTTTCTTTGATTTGTAGACGCTTCCTCATCTGTTGGTATTCTGTTATCATTAGCCTTAATTATCTTTAGAGTATCAGTTATGTTTGTTAAAGTGTTGCTGATGCTCTGTTCTATCGACAGTGCGTGCAGTTGTTCTATTGCGGGAAGTCTTTACAATCGACCGCAGTGCGACCCACACACGGGAAACTGTGTCTGCAAGGAGCATGCTGAGGGACAGAGGTGTGACGTGTGTAAGGCCGGATTCTTCAATCTTCAGGAGGACGACGCCCTTGGGTGCATGCCGTGCTTCTGCTACGGTCATTCTGGCGGCTGCAGTCTTTCACAGACATACTCACTGGACGCAATTCGAACGAGATTTTCTGGAGGTGAGTTTCTGGCTTTGCTTTTTTGAGACAGGTTTTGCAGCCGTGCTGATAGTCAACTGTTTCATAAAATGTGCATCTCTTGTTAGAGTGCCATATTACCTGGTACTAATTCTAGAATCAAAGGGCAAGATTTATTGAGAATGTAAACAGAGCTAATACTGAAGCTAAGAAGTGCTTTGAGAATCTAATAAATGTTACCCAATGCATTATAATCGTTGCTTCTAGGGTTTCTCTAGCAATAAAAAAATTGTATTATTGATAAAATTAATCTAATTGTAGTGTTGTGTAATTGTTTGAATTGTCAGATGCAGAGAATTGGGAGGGTATATCAAGGCATGGAACAGAAGTGGACCTGGAACATTTGCCACTCACCAATGAGATCAGCATTGCTTCACTGGATTCGGATTTTGTCTACTTTGTCTTTCCAAGTGAGTGGCTGATGTGTTTGAAACTGACCGTGTATGACGTTAAACCCCATTTGATGCTCTTTCACTTCTTCTTATACATTGCATTGGTAATGACATCGCGAACCTTACCGGTAGTTTATGGCAGTTTGGATATAATTTTCTGTCTATGGATGTTTGTGTATCTACATAAACTGCAGATTATAACTTTTAATATGATATTATTCTGTTCAATTTTAATTTCTGGTAAAATTTTCACTTTATATTATTATTATTATTATTATTATTATTATTATTATTATTATTATTATAGAGATTCATAATTATGATTTCTCATACACAGAAACAGATTTGAATTTCTTTTAAGGGTGTGCAATGATTAGCCTAATGAATCTGAGTTTCTTTTAGAATGATCTCCCAATAGAGCAGAAAATAATCTCTTTAAACTGTGCTTCAGGTGTCTTCCTTGGTAACCGTCGCTTCAGCTATAACCAACTGCTGGCGTTTTCCCTTCGCATTGTGGGTGACAACCCGAGGCCTTCAATTGTTGACTTGGTTATCGAAGGAAACAGTTACAAAATAACGGCTCCAATATATGCTCAAGGCAATAAGATGCCAAATGCCCAGGCGCAAGATTATGTCTTTCGTCTGAACGAACACTCCAACTACCAATGGACACCCAAGCTGACCACAATGGAGTTCATTCGAATGCTGTCAAATATAACGGCAATTAAATTGCGTGGGACATACACATCTAATGGTAATTAACAGGATAAAGATCGTGGTGTGATGTAAATGTTCCTTCTTGTTTGTTGAATACGAGATCTTTCAGTGCAGTACAAGATGAGTAAAGACATTCAGTGGCTATAACAGAACTGTACAGAACGGTCATTCCTTGTCAACTGGACCACCATACCCACCTCCACTTATACCAGCACGACTGGTAAAGTACATCAAAGTAGACTTGCCTTTCTGATACATATACATGTTTTCATACAAATGACAAGAATATGATCAGAGTCTGAGATGGTTGTCTATGAAACTTGTGGTATGTTGGTCCAATTGATACGGAATAACCCTGATATGCCATTTTTCTTATTTGTCCAAATGTAGAGAATCGTTCTTTGGTAGAAAGAATTGCACACAATGAATGTGCTGCTGAAATTTGAAGTTCTAAAAGATTTGAACTTAAAAGTTTTTCTTCATATAGAATTGGACATAATTGCAGGTGGACGTAAACAGAAAGACAGAAGTTATGTCCACTTCGAGATAGAAAAAAATCTTAATTCTTTTTATTTCAAAAAGTGTACAATGAGTGGAGTTTATCCTTCAATCCATGAGCGGTTTCTCTTTTGTAGGAATTGGATATTTGTCTGACGTAACGCTTTTATCCGCTGTTGAGCGCACTTTGTCTGATGATCCTTTGGCTTCGGTGGAGCAGTGTACCTGTCCAGACGCTTATGTTGGACAGTTCTGTGAATCTTGTGCACCTGGATATTTCCGGGACGCGGCCTATTGGGGACCGTATGCAAACTGTATACCGTGCAGCTGCAATGGTCATTCGGATGACTGTGACATAGACACTGGTCTCAAGGATTTTAGACTTCTCATTACTTTTTGTCCTTTATAGAGTAATGAATATAGTTAAGCACTCATTAGAGATTGTGTGTTGAATCAAAATAGTTACAATAAATTATTGAAAAGGTCCTGTGAGGCTTCAATATTGCATTGCCAAATGGCAGTTATGTCTCTCTCTCCTCCCAGGCAAGGCAAGCACTAGTCCATAGTCTGTGATTGACGGACAGAATAGTGATTAAGCGCTTAACTAAGGTCACTCTGCAGTCCACTATGATCCTTGGTGAGATGGCAAGAAACTTTAAGCTACAAAGTTACTGTGACAGGCCCCACTGAGAGCACCAGTCTGCAGTGTTGGTGGCTTTTGTTGATTTTGTAGGCAAATGTATCTGTGACCATAACACCACTGGTGAGCATTGTGAGCGATGTCTTGACGGGTTCTATGGACTTCCTGCGACTGGAACTCCGGACGATTGCAGACCTTGTCCGTGTCCTGAAGAGTCAAGGTGTGTTGAACTTCTAAGTGGGGAAGTGGCGTGCTTTGACTGCCCTTTGAATCGCACAGGTAAATTATGTCGCTTTCACCTGCCTTGTATGTTCTTCAGATAAGCCAAGAGTCGATGCTTTCCTCTCACAACTGTTGTTGCAATTGTGACAATTGGTGTTAAGCAATTTCATCTTCTGGCCGTCGTTAACCCCTTAACCGTGTATTTAACTGTAACTCAATGTAAAATGGACGGATATATCTGGGATCCCCAGTTAAGGGGTTAACTTCTTTTGGTGCTTATGTTTACTGTGATTATCAGAAATTGTTTATTATTCTCCTCATAAAATAAAATAGAATAGAAAATATTGCAGCATTTTCGTTTGATATTGAATTCCTCATTTAGGTGTTCAAATGAATTTTAGGACATCGGTGTGAATTCTGTCAGAATGGTTTCTATGGTGACCCAGAAGGTCGTCATGGCAATCCTGAACCTTGTAGAACGTGTGAATGCAATAATAACATTGATCAGAATGCTGTTGGCAACTGTAACAGGTCACTTAATTTGACTGCATTCTTTTCATTTAAGCTAAATTATTCTGTATATAGTCATGCTTGGAGCTGTCTTGCTGTTATGGTCTGTAGCAGAGGTTCCCCATCAGAGACTTTGACACTCGAGGGCATGATTTAGCATGTCAGAAGGCAATGAATATAGATTATAGCGGTCTTGAATTTTGCAGGAATGATCACACTTGTTTGTAGGTTATTGCAAATTTAAACAATCTTTTATAAGAGATACACTGTGCAGAAAATGTTGCCCAGCCCCCCCCCCCCCAGCCCAGTGGCATCTTTGATGTCTGATATTTCAAAGCAATTTTCTTGTATTTTGCAGAACAACAGGCGAATGTCTGCGCTGCATATACAATACAGTGGGGGAACAGTGTGAACGCTGTCTCCCTGGTTACTATGGTGATGCACTTGCACTTCCTCATGGCAATTGTCAAGGTGATGATTTACTTAGATTCATCACTGAAGTGTTTGCAGAGTTTAGTTCAGATGTGACTTAGAAAAGCACAGGAGTTTTAAGAATCTATGAAACAGTTTCTAAAATCAGCTCAGATTATTTGTTCTTCTAAAGTCAAAACACCAGCTTCTACTTTCTGTTTTGAAAGTGATTTATCTATAATTTATAATATATTTAAATGATATTGTAATAAATTCTTTTCTGTCATTCTGTATTCATCTGTGCTTTCTAATGTGCAGCTTTATGCTCACAGACAGTCATTAAAAAAGAAAGTTGAGAGGAATCCACTTTTGTGGCTAGACCCTGTAGCTAGAAAGGGTTTCTGCCCATTGAAGAGATGAAGATTGGAGACAATTTTTAACCAGTGCTTAAATTCCTTAGAGAAGGGGTTTTGCAGCCAAACTTCCTGGATTGGCTGTGACTATAATATTAGCCTCTATACCCATTTATATTATAGAGATGCTTATTGTAAATGTGATTCTAGAGATAATGGTGTTTATGTCTGTTAATACACAGCATGTGAATGCTTTCCCCTGGGCAGCAATCCAAATGACAACACTAGGAATTCTGATGATCTTGGGGTCATTTCCTGTGACAAAGTGACCGGTCTCTGTCCGTGTCTTCCGAATGTTGTTGGTCGTCACTGTGAACAGTGTCGCGATGATCATTGGAACATCTTTAGTGGCTCTGGTAAGTGTGTCTGTTGCTGCCTGCGACAGATTTGCATTTTTGCT
This sequence comes from Metaphire vulgaris, assembly GCA_018105865.1. Classification (NCBI taxonomy): domain Eukaryota; kingdom Metazoa; phylum Annelida; class Clitellata; order Crassiclitellata; family Megascolecidae; genus Metaphire; species Metaphire vulgaris. The sequence continues at coordinate 213,668 of CM030843.1, read as the reverse complement.
TTGCCTATGTCAGGAGATGACTTTCGATTTGTGCTGTGATGCAAACCAGTTTCATTTTCAGAGCTTTATAGAATTTCTGATCCATGTAATATGTCATATGAACCTCCACTTAGTTACAAAATAATTGCAGAAATGAGAAGCATCATTGACTTTTATGAGAAGAAATTATTAATCAGTTAAGTGATGTCAGTTCGGTGATCTTTGAACCCACATGGCTGATCAGATGTTGCTGCTGTGCCATTTAATATTCCCTCTCAGATGTCTTCTTCTGGGGCACTTTGTCCTCACCATTGATTTATAGACAAACCACAAATCTGTGGCTTAAGCTGAAGAGCTTAATGTTTGATTTCTTGTTTCTTGTTGTAATACTTTGGCTTTGTTTTGAAACAAGCAAAGCAGAGAAACAATGCCATGTATTCAATGTTGGACCTTTTGTCACTGTAAAGAGAGACTCTCATTGACAGTCAGAATCAGACAGAGAGACATGAACACTGAACAGAGCCAGTAACAGTGACAAAGAGAGATGTTAAGAAATTAATGCATTATTTATTTATGTTTTGTGCTGTTAACTCCAAGTGAGGTCTCATTTGCCTAATATTTTTGTTGTGACTGTAGTCTTATAACACATATATATATCTTGTGACAGAAACTCTTTTAATTTCCTAAAGTATTGTTCTGTTTTAATATACCTGATTTTTGGTGAGTTGTGATGAGTTGCATGAGTGGGGAGATGTCAAAGTGAATATATCAGAATACACACATTTAGAGTGTTGATGAAGTTGGATGATGAGCTTATAATAATAATCATCTTTATTCGTGACAAGCACAGCATAAAAAGTAGTACAAGCACAGCATAAAAAGTAGTACACAACCAGTAGTACACAACCAAGGAAAACACAAATCTTATGTAAGTGAACTTATTATCTCATATCCAATTCATTTTGAGCTTGCCTTTTGAAATTCTCTGGATTTCTGGACTGAGAAGAACTAGTTTGTCTGTTTGGCTTTTGATGATAATTGTTTTCCACTATATGTTGCATAACAGGCTGTGAGACATGTAACTGTGATCGGATGGGTTCTGTCAATGGATCCTGTGACATGACTTCAGGGCAGTGTTTCTGCAAAGATGGAGTCAGTGGCACAAAGTGCGACCAGTGCTTGCCTAACTATTACGCATTCTCACCAGACGGATGCTCAAGTAAGTTGCTTACGTCATCATTATTTCTCTCATCATCATCATCATCATCAAGTCATTTGACTGTGCATGTCATAGTCAATAGCTAGTCTTTCTTCCGACATCTGTGCTCCTTTGTTGATCCTGCCAACATGGCATTGTGTTATTATTATTATTATTATTATTATTATTATTATTATTATTATTATTATTATTATAGTGTTAATGTTAATTCAATGTGATTTGTAGGATGCAGGTGTGACCCAGATGGTTCTCTCAGCTTGCAGTGCGAAATAACAACCGGACATTGTTCTTGTCGACCTAATGTGGTTGGCCGTTACTGTGACAAATGCTCACTCAACAGATTCAATCTGTCAGCCGGGTGCATTGGTTGGTGTTTTTAGCCAATGTTTCGTTGTGAAAATTGCCTTTTTGTATTTAATTATTTACTTTGTATTTGATTATTTTGAATTGTTTATCAGGTAAAAGGTGTTGCACAAACTGTGGAAGGTAGAGGAGGGTGACAAGCTTTATCATTGCCAAATGAATTTGATTGCAGATTCCAGTTTTGAGTCAGACAGATTGTAGGACACTGAGTGGTTATCCTTTTTGACAGAATCTTAAATATTAAGTTTTTCTTTCCTGATTCTAAGCTCCAGTCAATCATTTTCTTCTATGTCGTGCACAGCTCTTCTTATGCGACAAAAATTTCTGTGATATTCCCAGAGTCTTCGGTGATTTTGACTTGGTGTGCCATCGCCTGATGCTTCTTCCTTCATACGATATAGAGATTGTTTCTTTGTTCTTGCATGCTGTTTGTTTGAATGGCCTATTAGCAATTCTATACTTCCCATGGACTTATATTTGCAGCTGGTTGATTTCATTTTGTGCCAGATTGTCCTGTCTGCTATGAAACTGTGAGACAGGCGTATTCGGTCTTCCATTCAAAGGTGAAGGAATTACGGGAGATCATTGATGCATCAAGAAGTGCTCCTCACGATGCGTTCAATGACACTGACTTTGTCAGAACAATATTAGAGATTAACTCTACAGTACATCAGTTATGGAGTGATGCAAAACAGACAAGTATGTGCTATGGATTTTGCTTGATGTATATTCTAAAACCGATGTTGATGTAAGAATTTTAGCCTTATTTATTATGATATGGTGATAGTTCATAGTGCTTACTGGTGCTGCTACTGCTGCCTATTATAAGTGCATGTTTTTGCTTTAGTCTAGTGAGCTAGAACTTGGAACTGCCTAATGTTGTAAATAGTAATTCTTTATGAGTTCAGTGTAATTTTGTTGACAATGTTGCATCTTGTGTATTTTGCCATCTGGTCTTTTAAAAGAATAAGCAGCGCAGTGACTTGTGTTAGATTTTAACACATCACATGTTACTTTGAGGTACTACAGGTCTTTTTATACAAAGATAATAATGTAGATAGTTGTTTTCTTTTACTGTTGCTGCATTCTAATAACCGATTGATTCTCTTTTATGAATAATTTCTTAGAGGACGGTCAGTTTCTGGAGGCGTACGAAACGATCTTGTCGTCAGTTGAGGATCTGCACGCTGCATCAGTTGAAGCAGCAGTGGACATCGGGGAAGCGAAGAGTGCCGCTGTCAATGCAGCCTTTGACATTTCAGAGGCAGAGGCTTCCTTAAACAACACCGACAGCAAACTCACGGAGGCTGAGAAGTTTCTAAATGGCGATGGAATGTCAGCACTGGAGGAAGCAACAAAACAACAACAGAAACAGGGACAACAGTCAGACAACATGACAGCAATGGCTCAGCAAGCTCGGCTTGTTGTGGAAAGGTATCGGCTTCGTTGGCATATCATAGATACAAGAAGCCAGAGTTTTCTTCCTTTGAGCTTTGTTAGTATTCTGATAAGTAAGTGCGTGTGGTATCTGTACGTGTCAGTGAAACAAGAGGAATGAATCCATGTTGCTCATTTTGGCATTTTTTAAACTCGTGGATTTCTGCCTTGAAATTCAACGAATAGCATCTCTGTGAATGACTTGGTTAATTAGTTGCAAATCTAAGGTGCCGTCAAATTTCAGTGATGTTTAATCAAAATTTAGAAATATAATTAGTATAAAAAATACAAATATACCGGTAATTAGTTTTAGTAATAATTGATTATGTTGAATTGTGTCTTTAGTTGGCGTGTTTCTGAATTGTAGATTAGAAGCTGAAGCAGACGACGTATCGACTGCCGGTGACATGGCTGACGCTGCTTCAATGGAAGCACTGAATCTAACTCGGGCTGTTCTCTACAAACAAAGCGCTTTGTCAGATGACATTCTGCACCTTGAGTTCAAGTGAATGTTGACTTTGTTTAACTTTTCATCGTTTCATTCGTCTTCAGCTCTCATCTTTGCTCACCGTTACTGAAAACTGTGAATGTATTTATTGACTGTAGACACCCTTTTGGCCTTTGTCCTGTTTTAGTCTCTCTTCTTGGGATTCTTTTAGCATGTATTTGGAGCATCAGAGTCTGTATCTTCCGTCTTCATCTGTGCAGAATTCCTCGTCTTTCACTGGAATTTCGTAGTCGTAGACATCGGTTGTCTCTGTAGCTTACTCACTGGAGCATTGACTCAGTTTTTTTTACGAGAGCTAAACATGGGTTCATGATACATGGGATGTATCATGGGCGCTCACCTATCCACTGACACAGGATGGAGATATATATGGAGCACAGAGTGCTTTTGATTGATGACTTATGTGTTAATATAAAGTTGCTTTATTATTGTTAGCACTCTTTTGGGTTTCTTTCTAGTAATTGTCATTCGTGTCATCAAGTGTATTCTCTCTCTGTGTCTTCATCCAGAGTGAATGAAACAGTGCAGAGATATGATGATGCCAGGCTTTTGGCAGAGGAAAGCAAGAACCTGTCTACTGCTGTCCATATGAAGTCGCTGAGCCTCTACACTGACGCTGACTCCCTCTTGATCCATGATGTCAATTCGAATGGATTGAAGCAGCAGACAGACGAATTGAACGCAACGGTTTTTGCAATTCATTATCCTCTTTTGTTGCCAATGGTCTTATTTGTCTGTGGTGTATAACTTGTTGAGCTGAGTGGGGAGAACTGTGACCAGGCTAACACTCACCAATGACCAACTGTTTATTACGTGTGGCACTCTGATATTCTGGGGATTTGCATGTAAGTTTTACTCAGTTGAGACTCATTAATGTTTTCTGTCTATGTGAACTCTCAGTGTAACTTGCCACCCATTATACCCCATATTACATTTTAGAAGTTGCTTAGAGAAATACGGGTAATGTGTCAAATGTTATTACTGTTGTTGATGATAAATATTACCATATATGACTATAGTGTTGCAATATTTTATTATAAATTATTATTTTATAATTATTGGCTATTAAATCGGCCATTTATTGAAGTTTGGCTGCACTGGATATATTGAATTATTATTATTATTATTATTATTATTATTATTATTATTATTATTATTATTATTAAACTGGCAATCTATTATGTTCAAAGGTGCCTAATGAACACTCTGGGAAGAAATTAGATTCATTTGAGAGAGTGGGTTCCAGGCTGAATAATTTTCAGAAGGGATGGGGGCATGTCTTAAGATGGAGTTGGTTGGATGTTTGATGATTGGTCACAGACCACCACTTGGCATGGTAATGGCCGGTTGGATGACGGATTGCTTCTTCTTTTCTTGCGGTATTTTCATTTTATTTGTCATTTGCTTTTAGGCATTAGCGTTGATTCAAGATGTTGATGACCTTGTCAAGAATCAGACGCAGTTGATGGACGCCATAGCAGGGCTAAAGAGCAACGCGTCTGACCTTCTGGTCGATGGACACCGTCAGTCGGACGCTCTTCAGCGCCTCTTGACGGACGCACAGACAGCTAAGGAGATGGCCGCAGACGCCGTTAAGAGGGCAGACTTCATTCTCAGTGAAGCTCAGAGCACTCTGACAACTCTGCAAGGTCATTCACATGATGGCTTTTGTATGTCTTGTTCTTTGCTTAGGTTGATGATGCATCTGCTGTGTTCCTTGTCCCATTAAGCATTTCTATGCGTGTTTTATTGAATATTTGCTGAAAGTGACCTCCTGGTCAATTACTATTGTAGAAGTTCGAGGCAAGGAGTCTTGCTTGTCAGACTTTCTCTTCAGCTGTTTTTGCAAGTTCTTTTTTGCCATGAATTGGATTTTTGTCTTACTTCTTCTTCTGCTTTTGTGTTAATTGTAGCTTATTTTCGTTGCAGGATTTGATCAAACGGTTCAAGAAAGTCAGAAGGAGGCAGGACAGGCGCTCGAAAAAGTCTCGCTGATTCAGGAATATGTGGGCCACGCAGAGAGTCAGACGACGGCGGCCATCAGGGAACTGGGAGATGCAGAGAACGACGCCTCTCAGGCACTGAGTCTGGCGGAGGCGGCGAGGAATCGGACGCAGACAGCCATACAGGTCACCTGATAGTTCACTTGGGTGCTCTTTTGGGGGGGGGCAAAGGGCTCGGCTGCTGTGCACCCCGACTGTGTCAGCCGAAGTTAGAGTGATTACAAGAACCCAGTGATTCAGTTCAGAGAAGAGCATTTGAATCGGACAAAGCCACACCGCATGTTACGTTTTGCAGGCATCAGACAGTGTTCTCCCCACGCTATGGATTATGCTGACAACTGACCGTTGATTTTCTTACTGTAAGGTTCTAATATTTCTTACAGGTGCTTCCTGTTCAATGTCCAATGACGTGTTTATATTAAGAAAGTAATACAATGACCTCTGTGAAGTTAGTAGATTTCACCTTAAATATTTCTGGATGTTTTGAACAAAAATAGGATATCTTTGAAACCCGAGAGGAGATCAGCAGAATGAAGAATGTATCGATTGAATTTGAAGACGACTCATTCGAACTGAGTCACAACATCACGGAGCTGGAGGAGAGGCTGAGGCAGATGGAATTGCAGGCTGAAGACGATGGCCGGGCCATTGATGAAGTCAGTGATGGGCTTTTAATTTGAATTTCAGTGATGAATGAGTGATTGAATGTTTATGTATTGTGGCATTTCTTCTGCTGCGCTCAATCTTAATCTAATATATAAAATTCTTTCACAAATGGTATGTTCTGCTTTCACGATAAAACAATTTCTGACAATCCTGACAAGTATTTAACTGGAATCTTGCCTTTATTCTGTCTTTGTCATTAATATTTGTGTATTTTTTATTGGAAAGATGATGCTCTCCTCTTGAACTGGTCAGTATGATAACAACTGATGATGATGATGATGATGATGATGATGATGATGAAATTATGATAGTCTAAGAAATACGCAGAATCAGTTTATGTTTGTGGTTTCAATATTTTCCAGACGTTGGAGAAAGCTGACGTTGCCAAACAGAGCGCCACACAGTCTTCGCAGAAAGTGTCGACGGCACTTGATGACGTCACCCGAATGCTACTGGATCTTGGTAAGTGTGTTCGGTTCTAAGCTTAAACGCTTTCGAATTGAAAAAGTAGATTTTGGTTCTTTGCATCTTTGTTTGTGGCATTCATATGACTGCTGTTTGATGTTCAGCCTTTCTATCAGACTCACTGACGTTACTTGGTATGGGAGTTCTGTTAATGATGATGATGATGATGAAAGGAGTTTATCTGCTCCATTTCCAATCTGTTTATCCCCGTTTAATGGTTTCTTATTCCAGATGAGCCTTTGTGGTTGTGGTGTACTTGATGACCGTTCTGTACGTTGTATTTGCTGAGTTACAGTAGCGGCTGAGAAGATTTATCGCGATGTGGGTTTTGTGTTTCAGAGCAACAGTCATCGGCCGAAACTCAAGTGCTTGACGCCGTTGAGAAGTTTCTCGACAGCACGGACAAAAGGCTGGTCGACTCTGACCTGGAGGTGCGTTTTGAGGGACTGGTCGAAGTGAAGGTGGAGATTGAGAGATGGATGTCATCGTATGAAGGCGAACTTGACTTACTTTTCAGCGATGTTCAAAACATTAAGGATATCAATGAGACAATTCCTCGCAATTGCTTCAAGAGGGTTAACATTGAGGCAACGGATGTTGTTGGTTAATTCCTCAAAATGTGCAATTTCTACAATCGCTGACAGATTATTGCTGCAGACTTTGTTGGTGGCTGAGACCTATTTCAGGTCTGATTAATTATAATATGTTTAGATTGAAGAAACTAAGTGTTTAAGTTACTCTTTGGAACGTCTTCTTAGAATCATGTTCGGCTGTTGGCGTTAAATGGCTTCTGAAGAGCGTGTTGTGTCTTGGGTTTTGCTTTCTGGTCTGATTCATGTGCTTTGCTGAACTGATATGGCCGTTTTGTTTGTCTTGCATTCTTTTGTAGAACTCTTTGTCGCTAGTTATTAAAAAATACTTGTTCTTTAGTTTCTTGAATATGTTTAAAGCCAGTAGGTCTTTAATGCTCTCCTCCACCCTAATATGGCCAGTAGTTGTAATTGATGTTAGTTTTATATTTGCTGCTTTAATCTCTGCTGTGAGTTGTGTTGTGTGTTTCTTTCATATCTTAATCCAGATGATGTGTCAGTAGTTCTGTGGATGAGTATTTCATTTATACTAACATTTTATGATATTTAATATTTTCACTAAAGTTTAAGAAGTTATTTTCATAGAAAGATATTTTTATAATTATATCTCCAATTTACCACGTGCAACCTGCTAAAGTTCTTGCCAAAAGTCACCGCTATATTCGGGTTTGCTGGGGAATCTTTAACATTTACTGTTTTGTTCATGATTATGACTTTCAAGGTTGTTCCAGTTTTGTGCATTGAGTTCTTCTTTTGATGATCATTGATAACATAATGAACATATATAGGTTACAGGTTATCTGATATCGATAGGAGGCCTAGGTAGGCCTATATCTCCACCTGTAAACATCTGGATCTCGCCGTTTTAAGTTCTAATTCTAAATCAACCGTGTGAGATTGTGCGTTTAAACCTTGACTGCATTTATTCTAGGTCGATAATTTGTCATTTCTGTTTTGATATCTGGTCACCCGTGCAAAATGTCTGTCAGGTTTAGCGACGGTCTGAGTGGGCGCCTACAGAGCCAGAGGAGGTGGATTGGCGGCCATTACGAGATTAATCCACTCCCAGAAGTAGGAAATCCTGGTGTAGACGGGGGGCATGCTTTTGCAGTTAACCACTCCCCAACTGGTCAGTCCAGCCTGGTACCAGGTACCGTCCTTGAAACAGGACATTGGACCACCGCTGTCACCCTGAAACAGTCACATATATATATATATATATATATACATATAACTTCAAGATGCTTTATAAATTGATTCTTATTCCTATAATTATCCTGATTTCCAGTCGTAAAAACAAACAACTTTGAGCAGCTGTCTTTATTGGCTTCTCAATGTGTGTGTGTAGGCCTATATATATATATATATATATATATATATATATATATATATATATATATATATATATATATATCAGAGGCGTAACCAGGAATTTGACTGGGGTATAAATTTGGGGTGTATATATATATATATATATATATATATATATATATATATATATATATATAACAGGTTTATGTTATATGTACTGTAATATATATGTGCTGATTTTGGGGATGTATATATACCAATATGCCCCCGTCGCTACGCCTCTGATTTATACATATATATATATATATATATATATATATATATATATATATATATATATGCCTAAGGAGCGTGCTTTTGAACTAAAGCGTCGTTGTTTTCGTGTGTTGTTAAATGGGATCTTTGCAATTTGGTCTCTCGAGGTTTCGTTATGCTTCCTCCCATCGAACGAGACTCTCGCCATGGAGGCCGTTTTCCGATCGATGGCCCTAGATAGACGACGGAGGTCTTTGGTTCAGTTCCATCTGGAATGCTATCCACTCCCAGAAGTAGGAGATGCGTGTGTAGACGGCGGGATATCCGCTGCACGTGACAATCGTCCACGAGGCGTGACCTGCCACGTACCAAGTCCCTTCCTTCCGGCAGTTCATTGGACCTCCGCTGTCTCCCTGTGTCCAGACAGAGATTTCGATTGGATAGATAACAGAACAACACTGAACAGACTCTGTTCGATTGATGGACGACGGCGGAGGAGGAGGGGAGTTTCAAATCGTTTAGTCTCGTAATCGTGAGTTTTCGACGTTAAATAAAAACTCTTCTACATTTCCCATGGAAAAACTTCAAGGCTGTAAAAGCCGATCGCAGCTATAGAAGCGCTTCTCTGTATATGTAGCGGCGCCATAGTCGGCGTCTTCTTATAGGGTCCATCCATATAAAGTAGTAGGCCCACTTACTCACTGAGGGGAAGGGGTCTTATTATTTAGGAGATTTTGCCTACGTACGCTGTGCGAAAGAGCGGAGGGTTGAAATTTGAAAATATGCCTTTTTGCGCACGTATTATATCATTAGGCCTATATGGATGAGCCGTTATTGATGCTCGTGTAGCTCCAGAACACTTATCAAGCGATAGGAGGAGGAGGAGGAGGAGGAGGAGGAGGCAGTTGGTTTCTTACGGAGCAGGCGTTGGGCATTCCAGTTCCGGCGCAGATGTGAGAGTCTCGTATGTAACCGATCTGTAGTTCTCTGCACTCTTCGTTCGTTATCGCTTCGACCAGAGCCTCTTGCAACTGATTCGGGATCCATTCATCTTGCCCTTATTAACGGAGAAAAAAGTGAACAAGAAATCAATCACGACCTGCTGTAATACAGTGGCATAGCCGCATAGCCGGGGGTTCCAGAGATTAGGGGAACACATCGACATTTTCGGAAAAAAGGTCGTCAACTAGTTCTTTGCACACTTACATATTTTCTTCGATCATACAACCTACGGGTTACCGCCCCCTTTGAAAACAATTTCTCAACGGTTTCACGAAAATCCCACGAGCGTGTCCTCCGTGGTCACGCCAATGCTGTAATGGTCAATCCATTTATAAACACAAAGGCCTATTGCACGCAAAACTGTAGACTTTAATTATTGAAGATTAGCGAACCTCAGTATTTCCATTCTAAAACACTGGAAACATTTTTCTCAACAACGATTTGCTTCCAAATGTATTGAAATTACCTTTGGATTAGCCACAGGGACCGCCTCTAATTCTTACTGTGGGATATATTTGCGCAAAACCGTTGAGAAAATTGGGGGGGGGGTAGATAGGGTAACAGAAGCGATATAAATGTATTATCACGAACGTGAATGTACCAAGAATTCCTTACGGGCGTTCTTTTATTTTTTGATGGTGGAATTTTTCACTCGAAATGTCGATATCCCCCTCTATTCCGGAATCCTGGCTTATCTACTAGGCCTACAGGAGAGCGTTTGACAAAAGTTGATCTAAACTCCGGAAATGTCTTCCTCTGTCTGTTAGCTTTTAATTAACCAAAGACGATTCTCTTCCTGTTGACTCCATCGAAGTCTGTAGGTCTATTGCTCTGTGCATTAGAACTGTAGGCCTACAGCAGCTGCATGCTTCCTCTTTGCTCCTCTGTTTAGCGCATATAAAGCGTTCTGTAGACGCAAGCGAAGTAAACGCGCATGGCTGTTACTCGGGTAGGGATCTATATTTAAAAGTAAGTTATCCATATTAAGCCACAGGCGTAGGCTGTTCGAGTTTTGCTCGAATTGAAACAACAATTTACATGAAATTACAGATTACATTCTGATCTGCTGTGAAATCGAAGAGACGACCTGCATTTAAGCGCTAACTACTAGGCCTAGACCTAAATGGAAAATAATAGACCTAAATGGAAAATAATTGACCTAAATGGAAAATAATTGACCTAAATTGAAAATAATAAGCCTAAATGGGAAATAATAAGCCTAAATGGGAAATAATAAGCCTAAATGGAGAATAATAGACCTAAATGGGAATAATAGACTAATCGGGAGACGTTTACAGTCGAGCTTTCCCCATCCGGTGATCCAACATTCTTCGCCGGTGAAGTTGAAGTTCTGTTCCTGGGGAAGGCAGGCTAGCTCTACTCCCGGGTGACTGAGATCTGCTGATTCAGTCAGTCGCAGAAGAGCGATGTCGTTTGGATAACCAATGTACGGATTCGGAACCCAACGATCGTGCTACAAACAATTGCCAAATGCCTACTACGAATGGCAATGACAATTCTACGATTGAATATATATGCACTTAGGCCATCTTAGGCCGATCCAGCAACACTCGCATTTGGTTCAATTCTGTCGCTACTACTTAGGCCCCTATATACCCTATATACCCTATAGGCCCCAGGCAGTGTTTAATCTAGACTCCTGGACTCCGGCGGGGAAACTGAAAAAGCCGGGGGGAACTGACAAAGCCGGGGGGAATTCTGCTAGGGGCCGCTGTTAGTCCATGTAGTATTCCAAAATTTCCGGGGATGAATTTGAAATTTCCGGGGAAGGGGCAATTCCCCCCGGAAACGGCCTAGATTAAACACTGGCCCCAGGTCCTATGCCTTTGTTCGCCTAAGAGAGGCGTGTTGGAAAATTTGGCAGAAACCATATCTCAATGGCCTAGCTCTTTGGAAACTTATAAGAAAAATAACAATTATAGGTCTACCGGAATTAGTGACTAGCTTATGTTTTACACCTGAAGTTTTAATAGACTAATAGTCACAAAGCAATAATTATGTGGAGGCACTGTCTATCAACTTAAAAATCTATACAATGTATAGCCACCATTATTATATTTTGCAATATAGACACATTAATAGGGTGGAAAGTGACGGATTTTTCTAGTCCACTGACATCGCTGCAAGGCGTTTGAGGGCTCTAAAAAGATATTTGGGTGAAATATCGACATGAATTTTCGGGTCGCCCGAAAATTTTTCATGGACTTACTTAGGCCCCTATATACCCTATAGGCCCCCAGTCCAGGTTTTTTCGAAATTTGAGCGAAAATTTGTGGTGTCGTAGGGCTTTCATATTTTCACCGATTGAAGCCCAGTCGATGCCTACAAGGAATCTGGACCCTCATTTGGGATATCTATCAGGTGTCTGACTTTTTTAAAGGGTTATGATTTCTATGTACACTCTGCGGCGCTCTGGAGTCTCTGCCACAGGATCCCCCGGGGACTGCCCAAGAGACCCCAAGTGCTGCATCCACTATCCTCAGTTTGGAGCAATTTCAGGATCGGGCGGAATTCATGAAATTGTGATATCGCCCAGAAATTTAAAATTTAGAAGACGGACTTCCTATCTGCAGCGACGCGTCCTTTAGAAAGGACGATCGAAAGGTGAGTTACCTTGACGATGAGGTCGATGAAACGTATCTGGACCCCGGTCAGGTCGGATTGGTCGTGAGCTCCGAGCAGAAGACGAAAGTTCTTGGGATCCTCACGACGCGAGTCGTTCACTCCAACCATCCTACAGACACACACACACACACACACACACACACACACACACACACACACACACACACACGAGTCTTCATAAACAACACTTGTACTGCCTCTGCCAACAAGCAAAATGCCTGCGACATTCTCTATGCATGTCAGTAATACTAAAAACAAATAAGAACAATCCTATTAGGTCTAAGTAACTTAATCAAGCTATTATTATTATTATTATTATTATTATTATTATTATTATTATTATTATTATTATTATTATTAGGGGCTGTCCATAAATTACGTCAACAATTTAGGGACAGTGGCGTCGCGAGGGGGGTGCGGACCGCACCGGGTGACACCACCTAGGGGAGTGACACCAAACAAGGATTACCTGTTTTGCTTGTCACGGCATTATTTGAGAAGGAAAAAATAGGAAGATCTAGAAGAGGTCCCAAGTCTAAATGGGTGACACCACGATTTGACCGCACTGGGTGACACCAACCCTAGCGACGCCACTGTTTAGGGAGGAGGGTGTTTGAAAAAGTTTGACAGTTGTTGACAGGAGGGAGTCAAGAGAAGTTGACGTCAACAATTTCACTTTTTACAAATAATAGAAAAATAGGAATTTAATGGAATACTTCTTACTACGATGGAAAAAAGCATGACAAAAAGGTAATCACCACCACATTTTGTCACTCGATGAGCAAAAAAGGGAAATATGATCATCACCGCAAAAACCTTGTTATTGGGACCTGTGATTGATCTTGGGGGAGGTCACAAGTTTTTGACATAAGTATAGGGGTAACTGAAAGTTGATAGTTGTTGACAAGGAGAAGGGGGTCAAAAATGCTAAAAAAATTGTTGACATAATTAATGGACAGCCCCTTCTTCTTCTTCTTCTTCTTCTTCTTCTTCTTCTTCTTCTTCTTCTTCTTATTATTATTATTATTATTATTATTATTATTATTATTATTATTATTATACTATTATTATTATTACTACTACTACTACTACTACTACTACTACTACTACTACTACTACTACTACTACTACTACTACTAGTACCATGGTGCGATTTGTGACCTGGAGCAGTGGGGGGAATATGTCGAGCTTGGAGGGATGCAGTTGTTGGTAAATGTAGCAGTGGGGGGATGTAGTGGGGGGATGTAGCAATAGGGGGGATGCAGTTGGGCAGTGGGGGGAGATTCACCCCTTCCCCCTACAAATCGCGCCCTGACTGCTACTACTATTACTACTACTACTACTATTACTACTACTACTACTACTACTACTACTACTACTACTACTACTACTACTACTACTACTACTACTACTACTACTACTGCTGCTGCTGCTGCTGCTGCTGCTACTACTAGCTGACCGTTCTTCGACGCAGTGTGCAGCGGTCATCGCCCAGTCGACGTCGATGATGGAGGCACCACAGGTGTGTCGGAAGTCGTCGGTCGTGTTTTCCCGAAGGAACTGGAGTGACAGTTGCCAAGGCCAGTAGCCAGGTGTCGCTTCCCTCCCGCCGACGATCTTCACGTCCGAGGAGTTGGACGACGGAGGCTCCCATGGGGGCTGTTCTGGCTTCACCCCACACGTCGCCTGCCCTAGAAACATCACTTCACCTTTTGAACCCTTACACGGAACAGCGCAGCCTAAAATAGACTACACCTGCATTTGACTAAAATGGAGAAATTGTGCAGAACAAAACGATCGTCAGCGTAAAGAGATCAAAAGTCAGTCGTTCGTCGCATTAACCCCTTAACTGTTAAATACACGGTTAAGGGGTTAACTCTCATGCGTGAAAGGAACTAAAAACATTACAATTTGGTTTCGTCTTGAAATGAGCAAATGGGGGGCCACCATTCCTCTCTTTCGCAGGTCATTTCCTATGTCATCATAAATTCATAATCACTGCATTCTTCGCCGTTATCATTATCGATTGTCGTCGTAGTCATCACAAGACTAGGCCTAAGCATTATTTTGCTGAACAACTAAATAGACCCAATCGTACCTGAAGCGGCGGCTAGATACAGAAGAGACAGACAGATTGCTGACAGCATTTTGCTTCTTCGTCTTTTCAGTAAATTAGCAACTGACAAAGAACTCCGCTTTTCAGAATTTCTCTTTAAAAGACTGCGGAAGTCTCTATTAATAGCCGTGGACACTGTTTTAATTATCAGTGACAATCTTATCTAATAAAGCCCATATCTCTCTCTCTCCTGCATTTGCTAATTGGTTATCAGTTTCGTCGACAGATGCGCTGTTTCTCGAACGCTCGTCCTGACATTTTAGAGCTGCCATGATCGAGTACCTTCGTGATCGTTGGCACTGCAGGCGTACGTAGCGTGCACCTCTGCCGCCCTCTGGCTCCTTGCTCCTTGCTAATTCGCCGCCCCAAATGCATTCACATCAGAGGCGGGTCTATATGGTGTCTTCAAATAATGTATATTTAAAATTTGCCACCCCTTATAAAAAATTTCCCGCCTTCACTGAAAATCATCTGACAAGCATAAAAGGTCGTCGCTCCGAAAATTTACCGCCCCTTTATGTGTGCGCCCATGGCTAAAGCCATACTAGCCATTGGCACGCTACGCCAGTGGCGTAGCCAAGAGAGTGTTAAAATTTTTAATCTCGGACGCGGTTTTGAGGGTCAACTCCCCTTGGGGCTGCTGACCAAATTTTTTCAAGCGCCATAGGCGTAACGACCTTTTTAGAAGAAAAGACATAGGATAGATACATAACATGACCTTTAAAAAATTTTGCTTGTCAAGATTTTTCGAAAGTTGGTAATGGTTACGGTCAAAAGTCAAAACCAAACCTCCCCTTCCGGAAATCCTGGCTACGCCACTGCGCTACGCCACTGATCGTTGGTTGACACAAAGAGTTTCAGCGATTACGCAGCATAGCTCCTTAGCTCCTATAGACGCCCTTGTTTGCAGTGGCGTTATTCGTCTTTGAAACGGAAGCGTCTCTAAATAAACCAAAGTCCTTTTTTGACTTCACAAAATAATTCAGCCAAACTATGATAGGGGCTGTCAATTAATTACGTCAACAATACAGGGAGGAGGGGTTTGAAAAAGTTTGACAGTTGTTGACAGGGTGAGGGGGAGTCAAGAGAAGTTGACGTCAACAATTTCACTTTTTACAAATAATCAAAAACTAGGAAATTTCATGGAATACTACTTATTATAGTGGAAAAAAGCATGGAAAAAAGGTCATAGCCATCACATTTTGACACTCGACGAGCAAAAAAGGGAAAAAATTGTCATCAACGCAAAAATATTAACCTTGTTATTGGGACCTGTCATTGATCTGAGGGGGTCAAAAGTTTTTGACGTAATTATGGAGGGGTTAACTGAAAGTTGACAGTTGTTGACAAGGAGGGGGAGGGGTCAAAAATTGCCCAAAAATTGTTGACATAATTAATGGACAGCCCCATAAACCAACCATTAGGCTAAATATACACCGGAACACTTCGGCCTGAACAAAACTAGGGTGCCATGGACTTCGTCTTCATGAACGTGGTTCTCACACAGGGCAGGTTCTTCTGAATCTGAACCACTGAAAACCTGTGCTATTATTTATGATATCTTAATACGACATTGTTCACATTAACGTCCCTTCTGCCTGTGGGCCATCTGTAGTTTCGTGGATAATGAAGTCGCTTCTAGATTTCCAAACTCTCAGCGGCAGCATCCAAATTAATTCGCTTTATTTTCGCCCATTGATTGCTTCTAGGAATACGATTAAAATACTTCTCATATAAATAAATGTCATATTACAGAAATATTGATTCCAAATAGCACTCAAAAACAGGAATCGTAATTATCGTCCTGTTGTTTTGTTTTCTTTTATGTGAAATTCTGTTTTAAACGCCGACAATTTTGGGTCTACCGTATTTCTTTTATCATCGTCCATAAAATACTTTGCTGCGACTGCCTACCTGTACAACCTTGACCACCACGGACAACGGATTACGGACTATGTGTTTACCCATATTGAGCGCTCGTGAATAAGCTGGTGCATTGCGCCAAGCTTTCGGGCAGCGCTATAGAAATTTCGTCTTTACTTACTTGCTTACTTCAGTTATAATAATAACTATAATTATAATTATGCACTTCTATAACACCTTTTTTCTTCAAGGTTGTTGATACAGGTAGGCAGTTCTAATAACCAAGGGTATCAATCGATGGTACTTCAAGTCCATCTGCAAAAGACCAGGTCATTCTAGAGATTAGTCAGAGGGAAATCAATCAGTCAATGTTTTGCTGGTTTCAACATATGTTTTTGGATGTAAATATTAATGATGCCCATTAGGCCCTCAATTTGACCTAGACTAGTTGTAAGAGTCATACAAGACCGATGAGAAATATGGTATCCAAGGAAGAGTTTGGATGATTACGCATAAGTCATGGCAGGAATCAGGGCATGCGAAAACTTTACTTTAAAAGGTGAGCATATTTTTAATCCTTCAAAAATAGCAACCAAAAACCGGGATATTTCCTCACTTGTGAAGAACTAAAGGACACTCTTGAGTCTTGACCTTTTGCAGATCTAATCTAGAATGCCAAATGTAATGTGAAAAGCATGGCAATTAGAGTATGTGGATAAATGGACTTAATACTTTTAGAAATGGGAGAAAATCTTGTGCTTGAGACTGCACAGAATGCTGTGCTGGTGCATAGTGGTCCACTCCCAGTTGAACCAGTCGAGATCAGAGGTTATGATTTCAACAGTGGAGTGAATTATTCAAAACTTCTCAAAAGCTTCTACACAACTGGATTTCAAGCAACAAATCTGGCAAAGCAGTTGACGAAGTGAACAGAATGGTGAATAACATCTGATTTTCGTGTTTTAGTTCGTCCTACTTCAGTTAGTTGGTGCCATTGACAGACATGACGGTCTAACGACTGACAAATGAGGGCAATTGCATATGTCCTGCACTTTAATATATAGAAACTATTGGGTCATTTTAGTTCCTAGGAATAATCAAGTGCACAGTGGTTTTCACACAGGCTTACTTAGCCTCCTAAACCACTTTAAATCACATTATTATTATTATTGTATAACGATGAACGGAGTTGTTATTATAGGCGTGTTTAGAAACAATTATATCTGTATCTAGATAAACAAGAAATTGGAGCCTTTACCAGAAGATGATCAAGCAGACTGCTTTGAACCGGGCACTAGACAGAAAACCAGTTGTACTGTATTTCTTGGTTACACGTCAAACATGATATCAAGCGGAGTTCGGGAGCAGATTCGGTTTCTAGCAGAGCATAACATGGTGAGTTGTTAATTGCAGAATCTACAAATTGTTCTAATTGAATTGTAGTATTAAGTATAAATTTGCCTGCTGTTGACTAAGACCCCTGTAATTGCAAGATGAAAACATTATAAAAGGGTCAGTGGAATTATGCAATCTATCAGTTGATTTTATTACCGACTTCATGCAAGTCTAGTTGTTAATATTCATATTTTACCATAATTCTAATATTTGCATTGTAGGTTGACTGCATAGTTACGACAGGAGGAGGAGTAGAAGAAGATTTCATCAAATGTCTTGCACCAACTTTTCTTGGGAAATTCTCTCTTTCTGGTCGAGATCTTCGAGATCGAGGAATAAATCGAATCGGAAATCTTTTGGCTCCAAATGACAATTATGTTAAGTTCCAGGAGTGGGTTGATCCAATTCTTGACAAAATGTTAGAGGAACAGAAACAGCAAGTTAGAATTTGAGTTTTTTTGCATTGTGTTGCTGTAATTGTTGAAGGAGTCATATATTAAGACTTATTAATGGACAGTGAAATTTCGGCATAATTATTCATTGCTTATCCCTATTTTTAATCTTAAAAACATTTGAGATTACTCATAACTACAACAGGTATACTCATATAATTTATCTGTTATGTGCTCTCTTTAAATTGCATGCTAAGACATAGCTTTTGGTATTATTAGGGTATAAGATGGACACCATCAAAGATAATTGCAAGACTTGGAAAGGAGATTGATAATCCTGACTCAGTCTACTACTGGTGTTACAAGGTAAAACAGTGGCTTTGTTGTAATTTCATCTGCCAAAGTATGAATTTGTGGACATTTTGTTTCTTAAATGTTTAAAATTGCACATCTGTAAGTGAACCACTGGAGACTGTTTTTACGTAAGCTTTGTTTATCTGTTTGTTTTTTTCCTCTGCAGAATAACATTCCTGTGTTTAGCCCTGCCATTACTGATGGATCTCTTGGAGATATGATATACTTTCGATCAATAGAGAACCCTGGTCTAATCATTGACATAGTAGAAGGTGGGCTTCAGGCAGTCTTTTATTTCATATCTATTAAATGACTTTGATCAACAATATCAGTATGTTGTTTAAGTCGTAGGAATGCACTAATACTGCTGATAAAATGAAGTACTTGCTAATTAGGACAAGGTTGAAGACAAGTGTCTAGAAGCCAATGGAAACTCTTACTCTTTGGTTATGTGCTCATGTTTGGGGATTTTAGTGACTAATAATGCAAGTAAAATTTGAACTCATTGGAGATAAGCAAGTTTAGATTTGGAGATGCCAAACAGAAGGCAGTTGAGTAATTGCTTGTCTGATTATTTTGTCAGTGAGTTAAATGTGGATTCTTTTATTCTGATTTAGATTTGCAAAGGATAAATAAGATATCCAGCTTTGCAAAGAACACAGGAATGATAATCCTAGGAGGCGGTCTTGTCAAGCATCACATCTGTAATGCTAATCTCATGGTGGGCAGGAAAAGCTTGTTTACTATGAGCTCTCTTCACTTCTTTATATTTGAATCGTGGCCATTTTTTGAAGTACTTGAGATCATTCTCCCACAGTTGCTTTATTTGCCATAGCAAAATATACCGGTATACTGTACATGTATTTCAGTTGGGGTAATATTTCCAGAGAAAATATTCCACCATGTAGCACAACCAGTTCGATCCCGATTCAAAAGCTGTACTTGACATTGCTATCGTTTCTTGCATTTGATTGAGACTGTGGGCTGCTGATGAGCATGATGAAAGGAAGTAATTTAAACTGTTCATCTGATATTTCATTGAGACGTTTTTCTGATTGTCAGAGAAACGGTGCAGATTTCAGCGTTTTCATCAACACAGCACAAGAGTTTGATGGTTCTGATGCTGGGGCAAGACCCGACGAAGCAATCTCATGGGGAAAGATTAAAAAAACTGCAGATCCTGTTAAGGCAAGTTCGATGAAAATAAGAGCATCCAACTGAATTCTGTCCTGAAATGTTCCAGATTCTGTAGAAATAGCTCAACTTAGTGAGTCAAATTTATGCAGACCCATAAGTTAGGCCTTAATCTTGTTTCTTTGCAAAATATCATTTATCGCCATACAGTGTACCGGTAGTTAAAGCTTGCTAAAATGTTGTATTTTTTTCTTACTTTTCAGGTGTATGGTGAGGCTAGCATTATTTTTCCATTGCTTGTTGCTGAGACATTTGCAAAAAAGTTTGAAAAAGAAGAGGAAAATTAACAATAGAAAGAATTTTAAAAAGTACTTAAATTACTTTTGATAATGTCTTGCTTCAACTCTTTTTGATACTGTATATGTCATCTCTTTGGCATTCTACATTCTGCAATCAGTCTTCATTAATTAAACAATGGAGTTCACTTGGATTGTGATGCCAAATACAGACTTGCAGTACTCTTAAGAAAGTACATCCTTGTTTTGAGTCAAATAGAAATGTGCATCATGTGGAAAGTCTTTTATAATTTTGAAATGACTTTTCAAGAAGAAGAAAAGCAATTTCATTTGTGTCTTATCTTATTCTTTATTTTACTTTTACTTCATTATGTAATTATAGTTTCAGTTACTAAATTTTGTTACACTAGTAGGCCTACTTAATTTTCGGCTTACAGCCAACCAGTAAAGACCTTTCTTGTTGAGAAGTTTGAGATAACAGTTTGGCAGTTACTTTAGTTCAAAAATGTAAAAAAAAAACTAAATTACTTGCACTACTATTTAACCACTAGCGAGATATGCAATAAATCATCCAATAAATTTCTATAGCGCCACTATCATAATGCCCAGGGCATCGGCCAATGACACACCAAATTCAAATAGAATTAGAACCAGGTCAATCACGGATAGGCCAGTATGACTCCGTAAGATCAACAGGGGAGCAATCTAAGGGGGTAGGCTAAGCCAAATGGGCATTATGATTAGATCTAAAAGATGATCATGTGCTGGTTATACAAAGTGATGCTGGTAATGAATTCCAGACCCTGGGGTCACACATCGAGAAACAACTTTGCACAAAAGAAGCTTAATGCTTCAAGTCTACCCATTTAGCTATTCTTTCTCTTTACATTACAAAAAATGAATCTGAAATTCGTGATGCAAAAATCTTATAATAGCCGATTCTAAATGAAAAAAGTACCAAATTAGTCAACAGGAACACAGAGGTTTAATTTCCATTAGCTTTTGAATGCAGACTGTTGTAAGACTGTTAGATTAGTTTTAGCCTTATGTTTCCTTGTACGTTTCCTCTTCTTTTTAATGTGTTCTTGTGAAATGATGTTGGGCTTCACTTTCTTCTTCTTGCAAGAAAGTGGATTTGGACCTTTCTTCTTCTTTCGCTTCTTCACTTCTATTGTTTCCTCACCAAACGTTCCAGATTTCAGCAGTTTAATTGTATTTTTCTCTTGTTCTGTGATTCCCAAGTCTTTCAGTCGACACTTTTCTACGTTTCTCGAGGCTTCTGAGGGTGCTTCCAGCGTTATAGCATTAAAAGCAATGTAGAGAAGAGGAGTGCCAGGTACATTCCTCAACTTTTCTGTAAGAGCTTTTTCCTGACAAAGAGTGAAAAGTACATTTTCATTAATAACCACGTTGAACACAGACTTTAAGCTTTACCTTCCAAACACATTGACTTATTATTATTATTATTCGACGATTTGTGAAGCGCCGTAACATGGCCATCGGCCAAAACCAAAAGCGTTGTACAGTCAACTGTACGATATGGTGAACAAATGCGTTTTCAGCTGTTTAGCAAACGTTTCAGGTGAAGTAATCCCGGCCAGCGCATCAGGGAGCGCGTTCCACAGACGTGGGTTACCGTGAGTCATAGAACGCTTGACTTGACTTGCACTTATCATTACAGAATACATCAGTTAATTTAATTTCACACATTTGCACAAATGAATAATTAATGAAGCCCACAATCAACAAACAAACATAGACAAACGTTCTCACGTAAGTATTACTTTCAGAGAACCCTTTGGACCATTGTTAAATCTTAAGACTAGAAAACAGTTTACCATAAACAGACTGCTTACCTGAGTTGCTATAAAGAACTTCTCCCTCCTTTTTGCCATCCTTAAGAGACAGATGCTAGGTGAGACAGGTTTCTTGTGTCTGCAATCTTGAAGTTTGAAGCCATTGATCACAATTTTAGCTCCATAGAGAGGCAAATCTGAGTAATTGAAAAACATATATAGTAGATACCAAAACAAAGGACAAAAAAATCATTGCAAAGTTCCTCTTAGGAATTAGTCACTGGAAAAGAAGTTAAAAAGAACAATCTATGAATAAAGATAAGTAAGATAGGGTGGTGCAAATCTTCCCTCCAAAAACTCCACAAGGAAATGATTTTGAACATTTCTGAGCATTAACTAACATAATTAATGCATTGAATTTTGTCCAGAAAAAAATGTTAATACTAATGATAATAACTTGCCATAACTTTGTACTTTAGTACCTTTTAATCCAGTGTTTGGCAACCAGTGCGCTGTGGCACTTTGGGGTGCCACAAGAAATTTCAAGGTTGCCGCAAAAAATTGTGGAATTTTAAAATTTTTTACAAGGATAAACTGATAAACATGTTCCTTGAAAAATATGGATTTCTTCATTTATAGAATGTATAGATTCTATACTAACTATAGTCTAGACTATTTTATAGTTTTTATACTATACTAACTATACTAGTTTTACTAGGGGTGCTGTGGTGGAAAGGTTTTATCAGAGTGCCTGGGACCAAAAACGGTTCCCTGACACTATTCTATTGATTGTGATTGATAATTGAACTCTTATAATGATAACAGTTTTAAGAACTGACTTTAGCATTACTTTCAGAGAACCTTTTGGTCCATTGTTAAATGTTAAGGCTTATGTCTGGTTCATAATGAGGAATGAATATAGGGTCTCCTGCAAATACTGGATTTATTGACTACTAAATATGCTAAATAGTATCAAGTGAATACTGATTTCAGCTTTATCTACTTGAAATGAGCATTTAAGAATAAAAAGTATTAGCTTAAGTTTTAATATAGAAATTAATTATGTACAAATATGTTTAGAATCAATCTATAACACCATTTCTTACTAAATTAGCACCAAAAATTAATAATTAACATATCCTGAACTTGATAAAGATACAGGATACCCACCATATGTATTACCAAACAGCTGACACTCAGCCTTGGCACAAGGTGTGGTCAACAGTTCAACCTGTGAATCAAGATATTTTGGCAACTGTTCGCTGATATTCACTTTAAACTTCAGGGCTTCTTTGCAAAACGTTCCATCAATCAGAATCTTATATGGACTTTCAATGTCAAAATAGTTTTTATAGAATACCAAGCTCTTTTTCACATGCTTCTGGCGCTTAAGTTTGGTCATGGTGACCTCTTTTCAAATTGCTGTCTACAACCTGTCTGCAGAATTAAAACAATGAGTTATAGCTAACAGCCTTAACATGTATTGTAAGCAACTTAGGTCATCTTAAATCACAGTATAAATGAAATTCAAGATGCAAAATATTTAATAAGGATTCAATCAATTTTCTTTTTTAAGTATGATCCCCTGCGTCTATCACTGACCAATTTATTTGTAAATCAGAGTGTGGCAATATAGATGCTTTACCATAACTGCACTTATGATTCGCCTAATGAATCATTGTCCTTGAGAGTATTACAGCAAATTCAATAGACGACGGTGCAATCATCGACTGATGTCAAACTCAACTAAAATGGCGCTATAGAAGCCAATTAGTTAATAAAACATAACAGAGTGATCAACTCCAGTAAATATAATCCATGTCATATCACCCAACACATTACTACTCGAGACGGTTAGCTGACTCGTCGCTAATAAAGGTACATAGAACTAGAAATGGACACGGTAAGAAGCCATTCTCTGTAACAGGTCCTAGGTTCTTGAACTCGTCAGTTAGGAACTTAGGATTCTGCATCAGAACCGACAACAGTTAAGCAAATAAATAACTCCATCACAAAATCGATCGCAAATAAAAGAACAAATATCAAAAGAGAATACAAACGGCAAAGGCGATTTTGAACGCGAAAACCCAGAAACATTTTATTCATTTCATGATCAGACTAAATAATCGCTCATTTCCATCTAAAGATGTAAACTCGTCACAATATCGCTCAGCATAGATGGCAACCATTTCCGTCAAATTTTACATTTAATGCAACAATGCTTTACTTTTATAGCACCAGTTTTTCAAACACTTATAATGTATAATAATAAGGTTTTAAATGATTCAGCAGAGTTTACCTGTGTGCGAACCACTATGATTCACCTATCCAATAATTTCTTATTATGGTAAAAAGAATCAATCGAAGATGCTTAAATCCAAGCATGAGAGAATTTAAGTGTGTTTCATTATATCAAGGGGAAATTGATCGAAATAAGCATTCGATTTTGCATTATACAATATAATTTTGATTTTTAGTAAATTAGAGGATAGATATTAGTTCTATCATAGAAAACACGAGACGATGCCTCTGTGTTGATGCTTAGGCACTGTGTGCATAAGTGTATCCGTCTGTGTGTGGGTTTCGATTGTTTCGCTGTTTACACTTATATTACAGTTACAATTTATTACATAAGTGTATGACTAATTACAGGCCGAAGGTGCATAGATTGGCGTTATTTTCATCGTTTTAATTTAATTAAAGTCAATTTTGTGATCAGCTATATGCAGTAGTAGTTAGTTATATATACGGAGGGAGTTATATTGCGCATTTTTACAGATTTACTATTATTATGTATAATGATAAACTGCAAGCACAGTGCAGCATTTTGTTGCTTTTGGCATGACTGGGTTGTTTGTTTGCTGTGGTTAGCGCTTTCAGTTATTTGTTTATTTCATGATTTCCTTTTTATTAATTGTCTTTCACAGTTGTTGTTTGTCTTAACGCCTGGAGGCCGTTTAGACAGTTCCTTATAAAACTGAGATAATCGATTTCTTACAGATTAGATGAGGATTTTGAATCATAGACGTTAGTAGCTATGCTGAAGGTTTACTGATTTCAGTTTTACAATAACAAATGTTCCAGCAGAGTATATGAAATGGAAAAGAGATCAATTATAATAGGAAGGATAATTTAGCAAATTATTTTATTAGTAGGTTGTTGAGAATTGTATTAATAGTAAGATTCTTTTTGTATAAGCTTATATTGGACATTCTCTTATTTATAGATTGCAATGAGTCGGGATTCATGGCCAGAGAATAGCCCGGAGTCGTTATTTAGTATCTGTCTTGATTATTGTGCTGAGATCCTTGGAAAGGCGATTTGTGGGCCATGGCACCAAGATGAGGTCTTTGAAGGTCTGAATCTTTCACACATCGTCAACCAGCAGCTGTTTCACGCATGCGTAAGGGCCGGAGTGTTGTGCAAGAAAGGAGCGCTCAGTTTATTTCAAGGTCAGCAGCAGATGAAGCTGAAGCGACTGAACCTTAGTACTGTGATGGATTTGATGGATGAAGATTTGGAGGACATAATGTACACCAACAGTCCAACTGAACTTCATCTGGCTTCAGATTTACTGTCACCAAGATCCCTTCGAGCAATCAACAGGAACAGTGGAAACCTTGTTTCACTTCACCTCACTAATGCCAGGAACATTCTTCCCGGAGGCAAAGATGCTGATGCTGCAATTTCACATATGCATCTAAATTGTCCATATCTGAGGTTTCTCACATTAAATAAGCTGATGCCTGAATCAACGAAACTCCTCAATGTTTCGCTATCTTGCATGACTGAGCTAACTTCATTGGATATTTCTAACTCGGATGTTGACATTAGTCAGATGGAAAACTTAAGATGTTTATTAAACCTTCAAATTCTAAAACTGCACAACGTCACTCTTGATAATTTGGAGTCTGCCTTCAAAGTGATTGCAGAGGTCAAATCTCTGAGGTATTTGAAGATGCGTTGAAGTGAATTTCTGTCAAAGTCTTTGTTTGACATGTCGTGCATTAGTTAATTTGTATGAGACACTTTTAGCTCTCCTCCAGAAGACGCTGTTATTAATGGACATGGGAGCCGTTTTAGACGTTAAAAGGAGCAGTTATTTCTGCAGGACTTAATCCAGGAGTAACAGTCTATGTTGTTTCATTTGTTGTAAAAGTAGATGTGTAGCAGTTGCGTAGCAGATCAACAGATCTCAATGGGTTAATGCCTAATTCAATGTTAATGTTTACAGTTGCTAACCACGTTCAGACAAAGGAGTGTAATGATTAAGTAATCAGTTTTATTTCTTAGGCATAATTTAGTTATTGTGTGTTCTGAAAGGGTGTTGGACCTTGGACAGAGTCGAACAGATGATCCTGTGATGTATGCCGGTGACGTTCACAGTAGCATGAGAAGTCTTGTCAGTGGCCTTCCTCTGCTCACAAGGCTTGAACTTGCGGGAACAAATTTAGCCGGTCAGTTGGAAGAAGAGGCTCCTCTGACTCATCGACCTGAAAAATGCCGAGGATACGCAGAAGACGAGAAACCTAAGTAAGACTTTCTGGTAGATTTCTTATTTTCCAGATAGCATTCATAAGAGTTCTTGTTGAAGTATGTTTTACAAGTTGGCCATTTGTATGTGGAGTGAAATGTTTATTTTAAATGCCTATCTCTTACCATTTAGTCCCTTAACCTAGAATGAATTTTGATTAATTTTGTTCCATATAAGTTGAAAGAAGAGAAGAAATGAATTTAGAAGCGAGATGGATGATCTTCTTACCTACTCTAATTACCAAATTTCTATAGTGATACATTTTTCACATGCATGGTGTGTGTGTGTGTGTGTGTGTGATCTGTGTGTGGGCTTTCTTTGTGTACACTTGAAAGGTACTGTGGCCAGTTTGTTTTAGATATAAGGATTACAATTTTTAACTATAAAGGGTTAAGGTAAATGACATGATTTCCATGATCGCAGGTTGTATTCTTGTATTTTAATCAGTTTTTGATGTGTATTTTTGTTGCTTAAATATTTCTGTTCTCAATTATATTTCTCTTTCCTTTGCATTCCTTTTCACTCTCCACTTCGTTCTTGTTTTGTAAAATGTAATAAAATGAAATGTTGACATTATGCAGCAAAAAACAGTTTGCAATTCCTGGTCTGGAAGGTCGCTGCATGGATTATTTGGGTCTCCTTAACTGTGCTCACAATGCTTGTGACAGAGAAGATATTCCAGCAAAACAGGTTCACATCATCAAAGAATTGCTGTTCTATTTTTAAATGTAAAACTATTCTTGGCATTTTATCATTTTGTCGTCAGATGCAATCAATCTCTTTATTGGTTGATTTTGGTTGTTGATGATATTGAGTTCGTGCAATGACCAGCTGCCATGTTACCATTGAGCATGCCAACCATTTGCATCTTTAGTCTTATCTTGATGTTGCTTTCTTATATAATTATTAATGTTGAGGTTGTTCTATATATTACTATTTGTTTTCATTGCATGCATTTCCAGTGTTTGATTGTCTATTTTGCTTTGAAATTGTTTGGCCTTATATTTTATGCTTGTTCAGGTGGCTGGAGATGCGAGTGAGAGGCAAGTGCTGCTTGCAGTTCACTCGTACGTTGAGCGGCAGGAGCTGCTGCTTTCTTCACTCAACAATCTCTTCCATTTATTCAAGCAGCAGATTTGTTCAAACCACAAGAAAGCTCTGGAGGTCGGCTTTTCTCTGGTTTTCTGGCCGTTGAACACTGAAGCGTTTGACAATCTTTCCTTCCGCTCTGCTCTTTACAGTCGTTCAACTGTCTGTCTTACGTCCTGTAGAGAGACACAATGTCAGGACTTACAGTTGTCGTTTAAGGGATTCATTTCTTCTTCTTCCTAATTATTATTTCTTATCATCTCACAGTGATGAATGGTTACTCTCATGCTCTGCCAGTGATGCTATGAAAGAATCAAATTCTGCTGTTTGAAAGGAAGAATCTTAGGGATGATGATGATGATGATGATGATGATGATGATGATGACGATGACGATGACGATGATGATGATTTGACTTATGTGATCTTTGATGTCAGTGTATGCTTTAAGTCTGATATGTTAATCTTTGTTTAGGGCATTTTGGCTGCAATGAAAACATATAAGGAGGAAAAAACAATTCAAATATCTGGCAGGTAAAGTCTACAATTTTGCCATTTCTCTGTGGAATGGACTCTCTCCTTCCATTCATGACTCACTTCTTTCTCCCTCACTCGATTCAATACAAAAGCTGAAGTCCCACTTTTTATCCTACGAAACCATGAGCACCACTAACTTAGTAGAAAAAGAAGAGGTGCTGGATACATTTTGCAATACTCCTGCTTCAAACTGGTTTCCCCAAGAATCACAGTTTTCCATCCTTGACTGATCTGTACTAGGACCAGGGATATAGTGGTATATCCTGATGCTTGATATTAAGTGAATCCCCTGGTTTTTGAAAGATAGAGATTATATTTTGCAGAAAAAAATGAATCACACTGTTGACTGCAAATATTATTGCTCGGTATATGAGTTTGTGTGTGTGTTTGTGTGTGTAATTTCTAGTGCGACTCTGTTCTATGTTGTGAAAGGAGAATGTAAGCACTTCTTCACCACCAAAATGAAGAAGTTAGCATTTTTTTGTACTGTTGTAGTTGTTAATTGTAGTTTATTTCTGCTTTTGAAATCCTGAATTTATAATTTGACTGAAAAAATGTTCTGCATTCATTGTGTGGAAGACGTAAGATAAAGATAGGTGAAAGACACAGAACTATGACAACATTTTGAAATATAAATTGTACGTTAAGTTGACTACTTAATTCTTTTGGTCTTTTTGGGCCAATGTTATTTTGATTATAGTATAATCTTTCCACTTGATTTGCATTAATTCATTTATCAGATTGCAAGAAGATGAACTTTGCTGCCACGTTAGATTTTGGCACATTGTTGCTGTGTGTTTTCAGGGAACTGGTCAATGTCCTATTGGACGCAATGGAGACACATCTCAGTGAAACTACGGTATTTTATGTGCATTGTTACCTTTATATTACTGGCAGTAATCTGCTTATAAGGATTTGTTGGCATCAATTGATTTTATGTAAACTGGTAACTTTAGAATTTCTTTTGAATATGAAGTAGCATTAGAAGATTTTCTGTCTGTGATATTCACGCATCGGATATTTTTCTCCTGTAGATGCTTCGAAATGGATGTCTGACTCTCTGTCATTTTAAGATTCCCCAAGATGTTGTAAGTATTATCTATGAAATATGTAGAGTAAATTCTGTGTTTTATTTAATCATTTTGTTTCATATGATTTAATGGGATGTGTTGTTTAATCAGACAGAAGTACTTTGACTGGATTGCAGTTGGCAAATGCATAATGGTGACAGAATCGGCCTCAGCTGTTCTGGTAGTTGTTTGAGATTTTTTAGTGTAAAAATGCACAATTTGCACAATAGCTGAATCATATAGAGACATAATTTATTGTTTTTGTTTTTATTATTATTATTATTTCCTTGCTCATTTAAGTAGAAAATCTTAAGCCCCACTTAGTCTACTTCTTATTATTGTGATTATTAAATGGTTGTTGAAGCGCATTAAGTCATTCAAAAAGCGAGGAATCGCTAAAGGTTAAAGGTTAATTGGTGTAAGCTTTGACCTTTTCCAGTGTCACTACACAGTGGCTAAGAGGTCAGGTTCAAGCCCACTACCCTCAGGTAGTGTGGCAAGATTCCTACTGCTATGCCTCACAGAGCCCCCTATTTCTATGTAGATGTCATTGATACATGCAAGAGAATGATATGTAATAGATGGTGGCACTGTAGATCGCTTTAATTTTGAATGCCTCACACAGAGTGTGTTGAGTCTTGTTGCTCCAGTGAGTATTGAGTGAATTTTAATTGCTGACCGATTTGCGTCTGTCTTTTCAGATGCACAGCTACGAGCGCCTCGTACGTCTGCTATTGCGCATAATGCTGGTGCCAGTTCAGATTCAAGAGAACTTTGTACAGCGTATCAGCATCTACCTCCTCAACTCCCTCGCTTGTCAGGTTGATCATGCAGAGAAGGAACTGGTCGGAAAGCTCGGGGCTTTCACAGTGGGTCTTTTGCTTGGTTTCAACAGAGAGCAGGGTTTTGGCCTTCTAATTGCATTTAGTTTGCATTGATTGTTGCTTTCTGGAAACTGTGTAATGGTGCTTAATTAAATCACTCCATTGTTGACATTTAGGGTTGATATATGGAGCTGTAACTTGTTACATCAATAGTGCTGTAACATGGTTTTGTCAGAAATATTTTTAAAATGCTGGATTTGAATCTAATATCAGGTAAAATTGTTTAGCAGCTGGGGCTTCCCAAGCCCTCACTTTGCTCCCAAGAATTTCCTGTCAGATTGGGCAAAGTTGGCAGGTATCATTGATGTTGCCTTCCACCCAATCCTGGGATCCTGGCTACACCAACTGCTTGTGACCATTGGCTATTATATTTCAATTTGTTTGGCCTCTTAGCATATCAGAGGTCTTCTGCTTTATTAAAGTGGCAAGAAAAAGTTTTGATGTTCGTATTCAAAAGTTTGGGCGATTTCATTTGTTTGAATTTCTGTTAGACAATGTTGTCATTGATAAAAGAGAAATTGGATCAAAATGTCTGTGACGAAGTCATGGAGGTTGCTTGGAGTATGATGTGGAATGTGACAGGTCAGTGAGTGCAGTTTTTCTGCTCATTATTATGCATAGCTGCTGTTTAACTGTTCTTTTCAATTTTTTTTATTGTGGTTTCAATTGAAAAAATGGTAGAAATTTACTTCTAGAGCAGATTTAACTGAATAAATATCAGTTCCCAGATTCTTTCTTTCAAATCTTCTTTCAATCCAAGAAGAAAAAAGGTGATTGCTGGGTATCAGTTGATTGTAAATGCAGTGTGTGAAATGAGTGATCAGTAGTAAACGTAGAATCCTCCAATTCGCTTCAAAATTCCAGATTATTTTGCAATGTATTTGTGATTTATTTAGGGGAAATATTTATCTCTACTTTTAAACTATTTCAGATGAAACTGCGATCAACTGCGAGCGGTTTATTGATGAAGGTGGCATGGATGTCTTTATGCAGTGTCTCAAAGTACGCTCCTGTTGTTTCTTCTATGTTAAGGAAAGCATCTTTTACTATCTTGGAATCATATTTAGTCCTACCTTGGTTTTTCTGAGCATTTTGCCATCATTTTTGCTATTTGGGAGATTAGTATCATGGGAGATTAGCTTAGTGGTAGTTTGTCATGTATTGTCCTGATTTTATTTCAGATATTGCCTGTTAATAGGCAGGCATCTTCTTTAAATGGTTGTCATTGGAGAAGTGTTGCCACATCAATTTTTCACTTTCTTGTTATAATTGTTGTATTGTGTCTCATTCATTCATTCATTCATTCATTCATTCATCAGCTGAGCTTTCTTACTTCAAGGCACTTAGAAGGTAGGTAGGTAGTGTGTGTGTGCATGTGTGTGTCTAGTTCCAGTGCACGTAATGTGTCTATTTCCAGTGTCTTATTTTAATTCTGCTTGTGTTCTAGAAATTTCCAAATGAGGAGGAATTGTTGCGTAATATGATGGGTCTGATGGGAAATGTTGCAGAGGTTGACTACCTACGATCCCAGCTTCTGACGCCGCTTTACATTCCCATTTTCAGGTTATTTCTTGAGTTTTGATGAGCATCCATTCTGTATTATTATTGGTCTTGGTTGTTGTCATGTATAGCTAATGTTTGCCTATTTTTTAACTGAGCTTGGCCACTTATCAATAGTCTCTTCAAATTTCAGCCATTTGCATTACATTATTAAGGTGATTGTCCTTATTTCAAAACAGATCATTGTTTTGCAACATTATTTTAGAAATTCACAAATGAAATTTTTACTCTATAACTTATTTATTTATTTACCATGTTTGAAAGTCACTTGCTAGAAAATTAAAGGAACAATTGGATTTCAGTGAGAGTTACATTTTCTTGATCAGCTTAATTTGCTGCAGAGTGAAGCAGAATTTGATGAAGTTGTTTCACTCTTAAATTTTCCATTTGATTTGATGTTTTTATTCTGAGTGTTTGATTTGTGCTAAAGCGATTTACTTGACTCTTCGAGCGATGGCATCGAAGTGAGCTACAATGCCTGTGGAGTGCTTGCGCATCTAATGTCCGACGGTCCAAAAGTGTGGAACATAAGAACACCACCGCGAGACCTCATACTCCGCAAGATGGACAGCGCCATCTCGCGCTGGAAACTAAACACCAAGCGTAACATTAATTACCGGTGAATGTAACATGTGAACATAAGACAGTCATCATCACTGCTATCAGATGTGTTGAGTTTGATCTATTGTGCCATATACATTTGGGTTTGAGCTTTTTAAACTCCAGGACTTTAGGCCTTAAGTTAGTCCAGTTATTGTTTTACCAAATCACTTAAATCGCAATGGAAGATCCTTCCGGTCGGATGTTCCTTTGCTCCTTTATTATCCGGACTGTTTGAATTGCTTTGGAAGTTGTCTGCTTTGACTGTTTTTAGACATTCATTCATTTTGAGTCGGTCGCCTTGAAGTCACAAAGGAATATCTTTCCTTGGCCTTAGTAGCAAATTAAAGGCCAAGGCTATTTAGGCAGACGCTTCTTTTGAATTGATGATGCCAGTCTCTGTCATTTATATTGACATTGTGATGTTCTATATTCTGACATTTTTCAGTTCCTTTCAACCGATTCTGAGGCTGTTGGCTAACTATGTCACTCCTGAGGTCCAGCATTGGGCAGTCTGGGCTCTGTGTAACCTCACCAAAGTGTACAGTAAGTGGTGAAGGCTCTTTTATTCTAATGCTTGGCACATGCTGTGGGCATTGTATCGTACTTCCTGCTACATATCAGACTAATTTTAGTATTTTAACCTCCATAGAATTCTTGACTTTGTTTGGCTGAAATCAGTTACACTAGTTGTTATGCGCTTTTGGCAGAAGAGATTCTACTTTGAAAATGATGGAAAACAGAGTGCAGTGAAATAGCCGCGTTGGGAGGGAAGGGGTGCTTACTTTATGGCAATTGATGGTGCGATGGTATGACGTGCTGTTTCAGAGAGTAAATACTGTCCTCTGCTGGAGAGTGAGAATGGTCTGCCGTTGCTGGAGAGACTGTGCAGTGACCCACGACCTTATCCTAAAATCAAACGCTTGGCAAGTCAAGTGATAAGGAGATGTCGCCTATTCCACGAGCAACCCAACTGCAGCTCAGACGACGAAGTAGAAGACCCGTCATCATCAGACCCTGCACCCATGTTGATTGACGACTGACTTCATTTTCATTGGAAATTCATGCAGAAATCTTCAGCTGTTTAAGTGTTAATGCTCAGATGTGGAATATGTTATACAGTATTTGAGACTGTATGATATTCCTTGAGAAGAATTTAAAACATATGCAATTTGTTTAAATATATTAAATATAAATTGCATAAACTGTTTAATGCATTAATAAAATACCAGCTGTTGAAGTTATACTATTGAAGTTGTTTGTGTGTGCTTGGTAGGTAAGTGAGGGTGTTTGTGTGTTTGCTTTTGAACTCTTATGTCATTTTCAAATGGCTATTAATAACTTGATTTTCATGGATTAGGAGTCTAAGTCAGCCT
This sequence comes from Metaphire vulgaris, assembly GCA_018105865.1. Classification (NCBI taxonomy): domain Eukaryota; kingdom Metazoa; phylum Annelida; class Clitellata; order Crassiclitellata; family Megascolecidae; genus Metaphire; species Metaphire vulgaris. Next base: position 180,230 of record CM030843.1, on the reverse strand, counting down.
GTGTGAAAACCACCTTAATAACTCTTAACTGTTATTAGCCCAGTTTTCCCAAATAACTTTTGAATCAATTTCTTATATGTCAACTGCCTTCTGCTGTTGCATCCAACCTTTGCACTAAAAGCTTTTTCTTCCTTGGTCCCACCTTCTGCCTGAACAATTTGCATTTGTGGCCTCTTGTGCTGTTATAGTGTGCCAATGTAAAGCAATCGATCGTATGGCACATCTACTTT
>CM030843.1:145000-175000 GCA_018105865.1 Metaphire vulgaris | reverse complement strand
CCTGACGCTCACGAAAGAAAGCGTAGACTCTTCAGAGATAGAATACAAGACAACTCTTAGAATAAACAGCGAATTCGTCGTCCGCCAAATTTAAGGCTTCTGCTCTCCCTCCCCCCTCACTCCTCCATTCTCCCGGCCCTGCTCTGGACTGGAGCAGTCTGTCAGACTTCGTTAGAGCGCTTTATGGAGCGATTCGCGATCGGTCGTTAAGAGCGAAGATCTCCAGACGCCGGTCTAAGAAACGACGATCCTTCTTCCTCTGCATCGCTTCCCCGATTAGAGGGGCCGTTGGTTTTCTCGCGCGGCTGATCACTTCCACGTCCATGTTGATTGCTCCGAGAAGTTTTCCGAACTGTTTAGTGCATCCAGCAAAAGAAAAAGCTGATAAAACAGCGCTACAGGAAGTCTTTTACGACAACAGCCGAAGACCGCCGCCGCCGCCGCCGCCGTACCTACAGACAGACACACACAGACAAACAGAAGGGGAAAGAGAAAGAGAGAATGCTAATTCTCAAGTCCTCTTTTGCTGTTTGCTATTTTTAAAAAACTTAATGATAATGACGACTATGAAAAGGTCACAGTCACCTGGTGCTCAGTCTTGGGTTTAATTTATTTATTTTCTCTGTAATTACCTACATGATACATAAATACACTGTAGATCCTGGAAAAGTATTTTATATCTTGTAGCTACACTGTAGTAGATACATTTCGAAACAACTATCGTGTATCGACATCTTTGCTACAATTAGTACGTATGAATATTAGAAACCGATACTCCGCTTTGATAGATAGCGCACTTCAAAGGCGTAGCTATGGGCGGGGGTACATATGTCCCCTCAGACGCCGAGGCGGGGCGCCAAAATCGGGTTTAGGATTGCGAAACAAAAACATCATCAATATAGTTGCATAGGCCGTCCACGCTCACATTACTAACTTAACTACGCGGAATGAAACAGACAGACAGAGTAGAAGAACAAGTAGAGAGAGAGAGAGAGAGAGAGAGAGAGAGAGAGAGAGAGAGAGAGAGACGATGAGAATAAATTAAATCAATCCTCTTTTGTAATAATAATCAATTAATAATAATAATAATAATAATAATAATAATAATAATAATAATAATAATAATAATAATAATAATAATAATAATAATAATAATAATATAATGTGATTTAAAGTGGTTTAAGAGGCTAAGTGAGCCTGTGTGAAAGCCACTGTAGTAACTCTCTCTACGTTCAGTAACCTGGCTTTCCGAGATAACCTTTGAACCCGTTTCTACTGTCGCTGGCGCCTCGTCCGTGCTGTTCCATTTTGTACGATGTTAGAATAAGAAAATAATTAGCAGATTATATAGCGCTTTCCATCGATGATCAGAGAACTAAGTCATTCAATTACTCTGCTGTATTCGCGAATATAGCAGATATAGCGGTCAAGTTGGTTGAGTTCAATGCTATGCATAAATCTTTCGTGTTAAGTAGCAGCTGATGGTGCCGATTGTAGAGGCCTTTAGGCTTTTAGTTCTGGAAAACAATTCAACAGATTCAAGTTATTCGCTCTTTTTAATTAGTTGTTTAAAATTGTTTATTTGCTCCTAATTAGTTGTTTAGTTTCCTTTCTCGACGGATCGCAGTCAGACTGAGACGCCGTCTTTGCATGTCCATTGTTGGAGGACCTTCCGTCGCCCCGAGCGGCTCTTCTTCCTTTCTTTCTATGACAGCTTTTGACGAAGCAGGTTGTTGTCCTCGTCTATAAAGGCCGTTTACAAAGCAGATCATTAATGATCTCTCGGACTCTTTGGTTTCCATTCAGGAACCTTTGTCTGGGGATTTCATTCTTACGGAATGGAATTTTTGATTAACTCAGTCTCTTATCCGAGCGCAGTTACTACCGTCCTCTTTTCGAATGTCTTTTACGACGACACGGTCGACGGATGTCACGCTTGACTGCTTCAAAGAGAAATCTACGCCGCACGAAATTAGCGCTATAAACTTCTGCATCTGGACGAACAGTCGGTCATACTCGGCGTCTGCGAAACCTATTCATGGCGTTCGCTGTCAATGAGAAGAGGAGGAGGAGAGGAGGAGGAGGCTGAGTCTCCGATGGCCGTCGTCGTCGTCGTCGTCGTCGTATTTCCTCAATTTTCTAAATTAATGGATTTCGGAAAGTAATTCTCCCTCAAAAGGAGCGCGGGTCATTTTATAAGAAGAATAGAGAGGAATTAGCGAGATCCTCTCTCGTCCTCAGACAATACACAGAGGATGACAACGATTACACGCTGCTTCGGGAGCTTCGTCTTTCATTTCGACCTCCGTCTGTTTTCTTGGCATCGGCTGATGAATATATTGTGCGTCGAAATATATCTAAAAGGGCTGCCGTGAAGGAAAAGGGAGCTTGTTCCACCGTGGATAGGGTGGGAGTGTGGGTGGGTTGGCATGACAATATGCTGTTGGCATTAATCTGTTGCAGCTGAAAGTCGCTTAAAGCACTTTCATTATTTCTGTTTTATTAATTATTTATTATTATTATTATTACTATTTAGTACTGTTTACTGTTTATTGCTATAGTTTATTATTATTATTCGTGTATTTTTCAGTTCTGGTCTTCGCTGTCGTTTCTCCTTCTTCGCCTATCTTTTGAACTTTTGATTTGCAACGACAATGATGGAGATCTTGAAAGCGCTTCATCGATCGTTTTCTCTTTCGAGCAGAATTTCTCAACTGAAATTTAGAAATGAAGATTCTGTTGAAGAGACGAAACGAGAGAAACGACGATTCGCATGAAAAACGCGCCTTGCCCAAACAACAGACCCCCTGCATCCCCCCCCCCCCCCGCCCCTCTTCCCATCAGCCATCGCGCGATGCAACACGCAGGAGACACGGAGACGCAATCGAAGACTAAATAAGCGAAAACTGACTCGTCAAATGGCAACTCAACGCTGAACTGCTGCGCTCTCTTTCACAACTAATATACCAAATAGCTCTTCCAGAGAACGTCGGCGAAAAGCCAGCAGATCACATGACGACGTACGTCACGGAGACGTCATCGTCTAATGAATCTACGCTGTTGTATGACGTCTTCGGTGACGACGACGAATCCATCATGGCGTCTGCCTACCTGTTGGCGCTGTTTATCGTCGTCTACGCCTTGATCTTCGTCGTCGGCGTCTGCGGCAACACACTCGTTGTGTTCGTCGTCGCCCACAACAGAGCGATGCAGACGATCACCAACATCTTCATCGCCAATCTGGCCGTCGCTGACGTCATCATGTGTCTTCTCGCGGTGCCGTTTACCCCGCTGTCTGGTCTACTGCACAACTGGGTGTTCGGCGACGTCCTCTGCCGCGTCGTTCCGATGGCCATGTGCGCCTCCGTTCACGTGTCGACCTTGACTTCGACTGCAATCGCCGTCGACCGATACTTCGTCATTGTGCACCCATTCGTTGGTCGAATGAAGACCGTTGTATGTCTGCTGGTAACTGGAGTAATCTGGGTGGTCGCCATCTCCGTCTCACTGCCATTGGCCATCTACCAGACAGTGACGTGGATCGAGGATCGGTCGATCTGTCTGTGTCACGAGCAGTGGCCGGAAGACGCCAGTCGCCAGACGTTCAGCGTTGTCAGCCTCCTCCTTCAGTACATCGTTCCGTGCAGTGTCATCTGCTTCTGCTACGTTAGCGTCTCTCTGTCCCTCCGCAGAAGAGCTCTTGCCCGTGTTGGCAACAGCAGTGGATCGCGCGACCAACAGGAAATCCGGCGGAAACGGAAGACGAACAAGATGCTCGTTGCCATGGTGACGATATTCGTCAGCTGTTGGCTTCCGTTGAACTTGATCCAGTTGATAGTGGAATATCATCAGGAACTCTTCCGCTGGAAGTACTTCCTCCTGACATTCTTCGTGACGCACGTAATTGCCATGAGCTCCACCATCTACAACCCCTTCCTCTACGCTTGGATGAACGAAAACTTCCGCAAGGAATTCAATGACGTCATCCCGCGCCTCATCTCCTGTGGCATTCGCCGCTGCCGTGACGTCAGACGCTCGTCAGCTGAGTCATCGTCACGTGTCAGATACGCAGTTGTCAACAGCGTAACTCGCCGTCGACAGATGGCGTCGAAAGAACCGAAAATGGCGTCAAATGACGTCATCTATCTCCCGCAGAAGGAAACGATTCACCTGAGATTAGATAAGAACAGGTGAAGGCACGCTGTCTTCGTTATCAGATAACAATGCGTCATTGCTGCAGTCACTCAAAATGCCCCATGACCTATGTGACCCATGACCTATGTGACCCACGACCCATGGGTCTTTGACATAATATATTTAAAAGCCGTTAAAGCGATGTGAAAACTAAAGTTGAATATCCATCTTCAACTTCAACGAACATAAATAACAAAAAACAAACGAATCAAAACTACGGAACACAATTAATCAAGAATAACACCATTGCCATGAAGTAGATGCAAACATTGCAACTAAAATTGATTTTCGTTAACATTGACATTATCATCATCGTCGTCGTCTGCATCATCATCTTCATCATCATCATCATCATCATCATCATCAAGGATTGATTAAGATGAAAAGGTGGCATATGAGGCTACGGACTTCTGGGTTTCATTGAAATCGTTGGAGCAGAGACATAATGTAACTGACCGTTCACTGGCGTTCAGTGTGACTGGAAGTCATCGGAGCGAGGGAGAGGGGGAGGGGCAGAGGACCATCCTTTCCCATCGACAGTCTATAGGCTAATTGCTTCAAACTGTCGTTTGAACACAGACATGTTTTGAAAATAAACTCAAAGAAGTTTCTCAGTGTACGATTACTTCAACACACTGCATGGAGATGATGAGATAAAGAAAATGGATAATCAGCAACTATGCCCCTCCACTAGAAATCCCGACTGCTACTGCTGCTACTGCTGCTGCTGCTGCTACTGCTGCTGCTGCTGCTTCGTTATGCCTTTATAAGCGCTGCTTCTGCGCCTTAAGATCATTCATTCGTCTCTCAATGAGATAAAAGCGATTCAATTGCTTCGGTTTTGCCTTTTACTTGCCTTAGTCATGTAACATGTCCGCCTGTTCATGGTCACTCGTCTACTCTTCGACTGAGGCCGTCATTCCGAATGACACGCGCGCAAAGGCAGTTTCGGACTTTTATTATAGGCAGTCTCCAGAGGATACCTGCAAGTACTTTAAAGCACCTGACAGGTGACGTCGACAGGTGACGTCGACAGGTGACGTCGACAGGTGACGTCAACACGGTGACGTACTGTCGCCGTGCATTTAAGAAATCTCCAGACACAAAGTCCATCGGAATTTCATACCCAACTTTAGTAGTCTCTATGGTTGATTGCCGCCATGTTCTCACTCTAGAAAAACTGAACTAAACAGAGCGATCACTCATAATTATAATTACACCTCTCATGGACGGAGTGTGCAGTATCTGCGGTCGAATAGTGGTAGAAGCAGGGTTTCCTGGGTTTGATTTGTCGGAGTAGTGGGGTGGGGGGTGGGGGTTCTCCCTCACTGCTTGAGCCATACCAGTGGCGGCTCCACATGGAGACCCCGGGGAGCCCGTGCCCCCTTATTGAATGCCTCCCCCCAGCGCCCCTGTTGGGACCCTATACTCGCTACTACGTACCTATGAACAAACGGTTGGCCCCACGCTTAGATGTTGCCACCCTACTTGTCAAATTCTGGAGCCGCCACTGAGCCCTACTTCAGCGGGTCGAGTCGGTCCCCACTGGGAGGTCTAACATGGGAAACGGCCAACTCCTACATTTTAAAAATTGCCTCTACAAGTTGTGATCGCTTCTGAGTGTCGGTCCAATCATCCGATCCAATAACAGTTTATTATTTGCCAAATATGTGCAAAATAACATCATAGTAGTAATTTCATGTTGACATCATAGTAGAAATAATAGCATCATGTTAAGTGAAATCGAGAGACTCGTGTTTCGTTCCCGGATGACGAAGCTCCAACTGATTTCCAAAATTATTACTGACTAGTTTTCAAAGAAATCTTGTCACGATTATATCTATGGTACGAAGTCAGTTAGAGCGCTGTAACTGCGTGTATCCTCGGCCCTTGGCCTAAGGAGGCTAGCGTGTAGGTCGCAGCCTATCTATGGGCTATTAGGTCGCAGCTAATGAGTATTCCTCATGTGACTGAGTAACGTGACTTTGTTTATCATGCTTTTTGCGACTCTTCTCTAATGTTAGGCTATTATATTTTTAGGACTCGTTATGATTAGTCTTCACATGATATTCAATTGCGCGTCGTGGACAGTTAGCAGCCAACGACGACGTAAACAACCACATACAGGCTATATCATATATATATATATATATATATATATATATATATATATATATATATATATATATATATATATATATATATATATATGCAAATCCGAATGCTATGAGTCACTGCTCTTATAAATAAGCGCATTAGTGTGATTAGACGCAGCAGTTGAGTTTGTCGTCGTTAGAGCGAAACGAGGTTTACAGATCGTCTCCTGCAGATTCTTTTCATGATGACCAACAGATTGTTCTCTGGGAAATTTAGATTTCAGTTTAAAGAAGAGTTTTCATTTGGTAAGTGTATCTGTGTGTGTGTGTGTGTGTGCGCGCGCGCGCTCGTTGCAGCTGTGTGTTGACAAGATGAAAATGAGCAAAGAAATGGGAATAAGGAACTTGTGTTCTCAAAATCACATGTTACCTGTTGGCCATTTGCTGGAATTTCAGTATCAGTTCTTATATTTTAAGCATGGTGATAGTAGTTTCAAACATTATCATCTATCAGAGGGATGTATGGAGTGATTGGCTCTGAGTAGTCATAGTCTGCAATATTGCTCCTCCAGAGTTCAGGCTTTGATTCTAATATCACCCTAAATTATTTGGCATTGGGGTTCCGCCCCATGCCTGCCCCACTGCTGTTGCTCACGACCCTCCCCCAGCAGATCCCTAGTCGGATCGGACGCTGTCTGTATGTCCAAAGTCTAAAAGATGGAGGAGGCCTCCCACCCCACCACAGTCTGGAACTGTTAAGTGAGTCCTTCGGTGTGAAAAGCTGAACGACTGAAAACGAGTGACGTTGACACATCTTCATATCTGGAATCTTTCCACGTCTTCGATCAGAATTTCATTTTAGAATCGTCATATTGATTTCCAATTATATCGAAAAACAAATTCTGACTTAATTTGGCAAGTGAAAACAGACATAATTTTTTGCATTTTCTGTTTTTTTTTGAAGAACAGAGAAAGGAGGAGGCTACGAATGTTCGGATCAAATACCCGGATCGGGCGCCAGTATGTCGTTCGTATCTTGAAATTAGCTTATCTGAGATTATATAGACCTACAATAGACCAAGCAGATTGAAATAGACTTTCTCTTTCAAAATATGCAATATGACAGAGTACATACTATTGGTTGCACAGTACTTGTAGAAACCAGACATACTTGCAAGTGCTTTTTAAAGATCACGTGACATTACAACGATTCTACTCATCAGTGACCACATAAAGCAGTGACGTAGCCAGGATTTCCGGAAGGGGGTTGGTTTTGACTTGACCGTGACCAACTTTCGAAATATCTTGAGAAGCAAAAAAATGTCATCCTACTATGTTTTTCCTTCTAAAATTGGTCCTTTCAGATGATGGCAAGCAAAAAATAGGTCGTTACGCCTATGGCGCTTAAAAAATTTTGGTCAGCAGCCCAAGGGGTTCTTGACCCTCAAAACCGCGTCAGAAAATAAAAAATGCATGGAAACACATTTTTTATAAATTTTTCGTCGGCGCTCAAGGGTGTTTAACCCCTAAACCCCCTTGGCTACGCCACTGACATAGAGGTAAGCCTCGGCTGAAGTAGGCCTGAATATAGCCTATGGTCTTCGCCTCATTTCACTGTCGCCCTCATTCTGTGATGTTGATTGTGACGTCTTAATTGCAGGTGATTATAGAGAGACTTCACGGATCTGATATCGACGACCTGGACAAGAGAAAATTCCTCGTTCCGAGCGACCTCACAATAGGACAATTAATATGGATCATTCGCAAACGAGTGAAACTGCCGGCCGAGAAGGCGTTGTACGTGTACGTCAACAGAACGATACCAGTCGCTAGGTTAGCCTCTGCCTCTATAATAATAATAATAATAATAATAATAATAATAATAATAATAATAATAATAATAATAATAATAATAATAATAATAATAATAATAATAATAATAATAATAATAATAATAATAATAATAATAATAATAATAATAATAATAATAATAATAATAATAATAATAATAATAATAATAATAATAATAATAATAATAATAATAATAATAATAATAGTTTAACGTAAACACGAAGGCAGGGGAACAGCAGCAGCACCACTGATAACTTTCCAATGTTATCGGCCTAATTCCCATAATGCAATTCACAATGCGTCGTTCCACTGTGGCATCGGTCTTTGGACTGTTCGGTCTTTGGAAGATTCTTTCCGCGAAATGATTCAATACTCAGCAGCCATGCACAGAGCGTTCGTCTGAAAAGCTCTTAGACATCTCGACTGTCTGCGTGTAATTACTGGTCAATGGCGTTATATTTGCATCGACCGCCGTATTTTCATTTTGATTTTAACTTCTGATCGCTTCATCGACTGCTTCGTTGTTTGCCGTCTCACGAAACTGCTCTAACTCTATATTTCAGTTGTTTGTAGGAAGTTATGCTCTGAGCCTTTACAGTAGTGTTATAGCATAATTATGCACTATGCGCTTTCTTATTAACCGACTGAATGATGTATTATGTTTTGTGAAACAGCACAAGCGTGGGCGAAGTTTACGAAGAACACAAAGATGAGGACAGTTTCTTATATATTTGTTACTCTGGCGAAAGTACATTTGGAAACGGCAAATACAGTGTCAATGCAAACTCAGGAAGTTTCTGAAAGGACTAGTTAATTGTCTGAGTGGTTCTAAATCATCGCTTGTTGTTTGCATGAGTTGACACACTGTATTAGCTCGTCTGACCACTGACCAGTGGGCAATGTGTAACCTAGGAAGTGCCTCAACCAACTCATGTACAGTTAAACCTCAGTAAAACGCACTTCAGTCGACTGGGGAAAGCATTCGTGTTAACGGTCTTTTACTGTAGTTGCATCGATTCTGGGGCCAACAACGGGCCAAATTTCAGGGCCACATATTTCTCTTCCGGAGAATTTATTCTCACGGTTTGATTTATTTTGGCTGCTGAAATACTTGTGTGATCACGTGATGATTTTACTTTTTAAAGGCTTTAGAGCAATATAATGAATATCAGGTGTTGGATTAGAGATTAACATTTCAACGGCGTTGTTATTTCTAGTAATGAATCAACTACCTTAGCTGATTTAAAATCCTTAAGATTCTCTTAAACATTTATTATGCTTCTATACTTCTCTATATTATTTTTTGTACCACTTTTAAGTGCCTTAGATTAATACTACTCAAGACACTCTTACCTTCAATTTTTGGGATTCTGTAATTAGTACTGTCGCTTATAAATCACTAAACCAAATAGGTTGACCGTCTTACCCGGGTACCCCCCCCACACACACACACACACTCACACACACACCTCTTCCGGTCTATAGACTGCTCTTGTGATTTGCGCAAAATATTTCAGAGGGATGTATGGAGTGATTGGCATCGATAACTTACAGTACAGCACATCATTAGTTCTATGTATAAAGCGGCCTGTATTGGAATAAAAACACCGCAGTTTGTGTTATCTTGTCTGTTTAATTGTACAAATAGAACTGGCGAACCAGCTTCATTGTCCAGGACCAGTTCCATTGTTTCCATGCGCCGCAGCGCCTTCAAATGAATCAGACTACGAACGCCCTTTCCAAATTACTTTAAAGCCCTTTTTTCTCAATCGGGAAAAGTTGCACCGGACACAATGCACTCAAGCATCATCTGGCGACTGTTAACGGATTGCAATCCTATTCACCAGGTGGCGCCGGACAGCTCTTCATCTGGCTACAGCCGCGTACAGCGGCTGACCTTTCGATTTGTCACGTGATCTCTTGTGCTTTTTGCGGATGACGTTGACAACAACGACGAAGATAGCGAGGATACTAAAGCAGATGACTAAGGCGACAACGGCATGTACACCTGTGATACCTTTATGCATGTTAATACCTGGAACACAGAAACAGACGAAGGCGCAGTCAAACCTAAGTTGAAATCAAGAGGGTGTAGAAGTGTTTTATTATTATATTATTATTATTATTAGTAGTAGTAGTAGTAGTAGTAGTAGTAGTAGTAGTAGTAGTAGTAGTAGTAGTAGTAGTAGTAGTAGTAGTAGTGTAGTAGTAGTGGTGGTGGTGGTAGTGGTGGTGGTGGTGGTGGTGGTGGTGGTGTAGCAGGTGGTGCAGTGGTGGTAGTAGTAGTAGTAGTGGTGGTAGTGGTAGTAGTAGTAGTAGTAGTAGTAGTAGTAGTAGTAGTAGTAGTAGTAGTAGTAGTAGTAGTAGTAGTAGTATTCTCCGATTTCCCGTTAAATTGGTTCAACGTAAAGCGCTTATGTTTGTTTGCATAAATTCAGCTAAACGATTCCTTAAACTGGCGATAGCCTTCACTGGCAATGCTCTCTTACCTTCTTGAGCAGCCGACAGGTAAAATGTTTGTAGTAAGACTGCAGCTAGAACGAACCCAGAAGATAAGGAACAGGGTGACGTCATTCTCAGTCTGATGTCTTTTACATTCAACAAAAGAAAAGCTTCTTCTCAGATCCAGATTCTGTCGACGTCGCCAAAATAATTAGTTCATGAAAATAGCCAGTTTAGAAGAATATGGCAGACACCTGCATGCGCTAGATATCGGATGCATGGCTTTAGCGCTGACGTTAACATCAAGAGCACCGTGAGTGTCCCTACCTGTTCTATCGACACCTTCGATCACTGGGTCGTCCGACCAACGGTTAATTTTTATCAAAGATCAGCAGATAACATAACGCACTGTGGATTCCTTCGATAGATCTTATTAAACGGCGCATTATGAGAAACAGACAGACAGACAGACAAACAGACAGAGCACATCAAATCTTTGTTTGAGGCGCGCCTTGTGGCTGCATGGGCTCCTTTGCCGTCCACACTGAGGCTGGGGTTTGGGTGGGGGGATAGTAACTCCGATGTTTCTCATGGAAATCCCAGTCAGCAGTTGAACGCCTCTGGAGAAACGAACGGGATTTGTGAAATTCAGAGTAGCGAAAAGAGTAACTCTTACAAATAAAAACGTCTTCCATTAAATATTTCTCAAAATGAAATCTACTCGTGACTCAAAGGAAACTGGTAGTCAGGGGCGTATCCAGGAATTTTATTGGGGGTTGCAAAATGTGGGTGCATATATTGTAATATATTATATATATATATATATATATATATATATATATATATATATTATATTACAGTAGCCTATATATGTTGTAGAGGCTATATGTAGATAATAGGCCTATATAGCCTATGTTATATATTATACTATATTATTTATACTGATTTTGGCGGAGTATACATATACACCAATATACCCTTTCCCCGTCGCTACGCCCCTGCTGATGGTGTCAGTTCGGGTGCGGGGCTTGGAGTGGGTACAGTGTAGACCTATAATTGGTTTGAGATTAACAGGTGTTTGCATTCGAGGAACAGGAAAATGAGAGAGGGACAATGCGTGTGAGGCTGTGACGTGGTGTATAGGCCTATACCTGGTGAAGAGAGAGAGAGAGAGAGAGAGAGAGAGAGAGAGAGAGAGAGAGAGAGAGAGAGAGAGAGAGAGAGAGAGAGAGAGAGAGAGAGAGAGTTTTGACAACGGTCGTGTTCCAGCAATTTCACTTCCGTCAGACAGACATCGAGATCAGGCGATGGTCGACCGATGGATTGGTCTTTCATTTCTGCGTTCATTTCGATTCTTACCTTTTGAAGGTGTCTGCCTCAGGTGTGCTTCTGCTAATCTCCAGGCCCTTCGACTCCTCCGTCGTCCAGATCACCTGACATCAATCCAATTACTGACACCCTGCTATCACCTGGAAAATAACAGCGTCAGACGACGACGACGACGACGACGATAATGTCTGATGGCGATGACAAGCGACAGCAGCTCTGCTCTTGAGATATAGGAGATGGAGGGGAAAGGGAGGGGAATTTATATGAAGGATATATATATATATATGTATATATATATATATAAATTCCGGACAAAGACCCCTCCTGGGAAATTATGATGACGACGACGACAATGATGATGATGATGAAGTTGATGATGATTGGTGGTCTCGTCTTTTGTGTTGCTGCCAATGGATGATCGGATTCCATGAATCTGTCGATTTATCATTCGAGTGATCGACTGACGCGCTCATCACGTAACGTGTGTTGCTCTGGTCATGTGACATCCTCATCTTCGTCTCACACAAAGCCTTTGTTCGTTCTTAAGGCGCCTCTGTGCCCCTCCCCCCCCGCCTCTCTCCCTCCATCACAAAAGTCGCTTTAAAAGCCTGGTAACTAGAGAATAGCAGAAAAGCGACGCCCGGGTGGAAAGGGGTTGAGGAGTGGCGGGAAGCACTGCTCTCGTCAGCTGCACGACAATGACGAAATCAATATATCGCAAAAAACCGTCTCTGATGTCAGAAGAAGATTGCTAAACGACTTAATCACATGCAAAACTACGTCCAACGACTGAAACATCTCTCTCTCTCTCTCTCTCTCTCTCTCTCTCTCTCTCTCTCCTACTACTCATCTGCTGACTGCTGTACTGGAAGAGGAGGAGGAGGAGGAGGAGGAGGAGGAGGAGGAGGAGGAGGAGAATGCTGTAAACGCAGTTGAAATCAAAGAGAATAAACTCAGTCGATGCAAAGCAAAGAGCAAAGCTGCTCTTGCGTCAAATACACAGTCGTCTCCTCATATTTGATGGATTCACCTAACCCCCCACGCTCACCCCTCCCCTTCCGCACCCTACCCCAATCGTGTGCGTGCATTTTTGCGTTCGCTCGATCTCGGTCGTTAAGTTGTCTTAGAGTAAAATGCTGATGCCCTGTAGCGCCTTTCCGCTTCGTCGATAAATGCAATCCGTGTCTGGAATCTGAGAGTTGCTGTTGATTGCGAATTCGCCGACCGCACCGCTTCGAATAAAAGGACCCCCGTCGCCGATGAGGCAAGTTATGCGACACCCTGGCCGCTCGCTGTGCCTCGAATAGCTAATAAAAGCTTTCTGCTAATCGATCGTCTGCATTTGTTTCGTCTGACAAGTGTCGGTGAGACTATGTCAGATGTCGGTTGCATCCATCCATCCATGGAGCCCTCTGCCTCCCTTCGTAGATCGGTTTCATTCGCCAGAGGGGCGTTGTTTGTCCTGTTCGGGGCTTTTGGGTTAATGGATTCCGTGGTTTCGAGCGTTTCTCAGCAGAGACTTTTGGGGCTTTGGGCGTCAAATGCTAATTGTAGATTCTTTTACGACCGAACGAAATTAGAAAAACGTGAAAACGATGTTCGTCAAAACCGAAATACGCCAATATTTTAGAAAATATTCACAAAGCAAAAGAGAAATTCAATCTAAGTAGTCACGTTTCAAAAGGATATATATATATATATGTCATTTATATATATATATGTCATTTATATATATATATATATATATATATACATATATATATACAGTAATTCTAAATATGCCAGTCTGTCTGTCTGTCTGTCTGTCTGTCGCTGCTTCTTTTCATTTTCTCTTCCTTCATCTTTGATCAGAACAACATTTGTCTCCTTTGAATTGGCTTTGCTGACGTCATCTCCGTTTGTCTGATTTTGATGGAAGTATTTTGAGTCGTTATGTTGAATATCTGATGACAAAGAGATTTCAAAGCTAGACTGATTCATTGCATCGATTAGATCGGTTGAAAAGGCAACTAACTTCAGAGTCTGTTTCCTTTTATTTGTCGTGCATGAATTGACGAGAACCCCCCCCCCCTCTGCCTCCCCTCCCACACACGCGCCTCTTCCGGACCCTCTCGTCGTCCCATTCACTCGATAAGATTTGGGTGTTTTTCTCACACCTGCCTAGTCCGGATATTTATTATATTCTGAATCGTTAATAGCAAGGTAACACATGTTAGTAGTAGAGTTGTTCTTTGTATATCTCATCGTTAGAACGCTTCCCCTTCCCCCCCTCTCTCTCTCTCTCTCTCTCTCTCCCTCTGCGTTCGTCGCGTGGGCGCAAACTGCAGCGGAAGTGTCGAACAACAAAGTCGGGCTACAATTTCCGGTTTTATCGTCCGAAACGAAGGCCATCTAGCGGGCGGCGCCGAAACAGCGCCACTGCGGAGTTGAAGGAGGGTGGCGGCGGATGGAGGGAGGGAGACAAAGGCTTTTGAAAGGCACAAGTACCTTAGACAGCAGCGATTGTCAGGTGCAGAGCTGTTCATTTCCTTCGGATAACAAATCGTGTTTTTGCTTTGACTGACCCAATCGGCTTCCCGTCATTACCACTAGTGTCGTAGCAGCTGGGTCCCTTAGCCCCCACCCCCACCCCTCCAAATGTCACGAGACTCTTAAATGAAACCCTTACATATGCAATTATGTACGTCAGCTGTTATTCAAACGTTACAAGAACATAGGCGCTCCATAAGTGCGTCTCAGTGTTTGGCTCTCGAAAGGAGAATTGCTTTGGAATTCCACGGGAGAGAGACTTTATCAAAGGCGGCGGACGGCAGGTTGGACCTTTGAAGAGTTTGAAGGAAATCGGACAGAAATAAATTTCGCAAATGAAAGATTAGTAAGAGAAACGACGAACGACAAAGGAACAGGCGACAGAAAGGCAGCAGTAGAGACACAGACACGTAGACAGACACACAAACACAGATTAAGAGACGGACGGATGACTACTCCAATCATCAGCTTCTATAGCGCCATTTCATAATGCACAGAAAGCGTCAGTCGATGGTGCATCAAATTCTAGCCTTGTATAAGAAATAGGTCCAATTTCCGGATGGCAGAGTCTTTTGTAGACGAATCAGGGTTTGAAATATGATTTTAAGTCTTGTTCTAGAACGAACGAAAGAAAAAGGAACTAGAGACTGATAGTGCGTAACTGCGCAATCCTCAGGAGGATCGCTTGGAGGAATAATTTGCAATATTAATAATTGATTGAAGTCTCTATCGCGCATAGAAAGAACGCTTTATATGAAGTGTTGTTTCTATAGCAACAACCACATTGAGTCATCGATTCGTTTTGCTGATTTCGCGCTGTGTGGCTATGACGTCACATGAATCGACTGGGCTGCTGCGGTCGGACCATGTTGCCATGGAGATCCCCGACTTTGTCGCCTCCATGTCCTCCGCTGTCAAATGGCGTTCACAGCCCATGCCTTGGAAACGACGTGTCACCTGACACCAGTCGCAGCAGCTGAATTCTGTCGCAGCATCTCCTCCTCCTCCTCCTCTTCCTCCTCCTCCTCACGACGCCCAAGTCCCAACTGTGGAAATTGGAGCAGAAGACCAGTGGCTGCATAAATGGAGCAGCATTATGGAACTACAGCTGAAGCCAATTATTAACATGGCACATTGATTGATACCAAAAAATATGATAATGAAAATATGAGCATCACCTGGCTGTTTGTCTGTCTGTGTGTGTGTGTGTGTGTGTGTGCGTATGTTTATCAGGTCCTGTTGCATTCATTGTTCTGGTTTTCTGCTTCTCATTAATCGTAAGCGTATTCTTTTAAAGTGAATATTCGAGAGCCGACGTTTTCCGTGTTACCTTAGTCACACGCCCGCATGCTCGCCTCTGAGCCACCCGGAGCCAGAGCACCGAAGAGGAGGAGGAGAAAAAGGAGGAGGAGGAGGAGGAGGAGGCCACTGAGTCCGTGTTAATTCAAGGCGGCTGTCTGATTGGACGTCTGCTGTTGAGTAAACGTCTATATAAGAGAGAGAGAGAGAGAGAGAGAGCGAGTGACTGCGGTGGTTGGCGCCTAGATTTGTCTGAGCTGCAGTGCGTGTTCTGTTGTCGTTGGTGAATGAACCTGAGAAGATGCTGTCATTTGGAAGTAATACGTCATCATCCGGATGGAAGCACGACGCTGCCGGTGACGTCATCGAACTGCATTTCCGGTCGAAGCGCGTCAGTCCAGCGTCAAGGACTCCGTATTCGGATGCAACTCAGTGCAAGAAACAGACGAAGCACGTGAAACGCCCGATGAACGCCTTTATGGTTTGGTCTCAGATCGAAAGACGAAAAATCTCCGAACTTCAACCGGAGATGCACAACGCGGAGATCAGCAAACGCCTTGGAAAGCGATGGAAGCTGTTGACCGACGACGACCGAAAGCCGTTCGTCGAAGAGGCCGAACGACTTCGTCTCCTCCATCTCAGGGAGTACCCCGACTACAAGTACCGACCGCGTAAGAAGGCAAAGATCGCCGCCGCTGGTGCCACGACGTCCCCGCCTCCAGGACCGCTGCCATCGAATACTGGTGAAAAGAGGACGAAGGTGGGTGGTCGGAGGGCGTCGGAAGCGCCTAAGCGAGGGGTGACACTTTTTGGGACTGTGTGGACTTCTGGACGCAGAAGAGCGTCGGATGCAGAGATGTCCTCCGTTTCTGCGTCAAGGAGTCTGATCAGTAAGATGACCAGCAGGGTCTCTGTTCCGAAGCAGCTCGACCTTAAGCTGACGATCGACGATTCGTTCAAAGGCCGCTGCAGAGCGGACAAGCGCCTCCTCATCACTGACCTCGGCGGCAGATTGACGACAGCACAGGCGAACGCCATATCCTTCTCCTCCTCCTCGTCGTCGTCGTCGTCGTCGTCGTCGTTCCGTTCAAATCCTCCGGTGGCCAAAGTCCCGTGCAGTCCTTGCGATGGATGCTCTCCTGCCAGTCCTGAAAACGTCAGCTTCTATCCGGATCAGGGAGAGGACGCGATCGAATTGCTGTTCACCGAAGCGGAACGAGGGAAAGAGGAGTGGAACGAAGGACGACCGAAGAACGCAGATGCTCAGGAGACAATGTCAACGGCTGTCAAATCGACCGACGACCGAATAACTTCTAAAGCGCCAGAAGACAGCAGCAGACAACCCGTCGACCCAGACGCAGTTAAATTCGATCCGTCCTCTTCCTCTTCCTCTTCCCTCGCTGACCTCGACTGTCTGTCAGACGTCGACCTCATCCACCTGCCGATGCAGTGGCAACACGTGGACATCTCGCAGCTGATCGACGTTTCAGACGCGTCGTCCGAATGGATCAGCGCCTTTTCTCTGTCTCAGCAGCCGTCTTCATCCTCCTCCTCCTCCTCCTCCTCCTTCTCTTCGTCTGTAGAGATCGTCGACTATTGTACCCCGGAAGTGAACGAGATGTTGATCAGCAATTGGATTGAATCGAGCCTCGGACATCCTTTGGTTCTCAATTGACGACAAGTTCCCCCATTCACCTGGAGGAGGAAAGGAATGCAACGCTACCTGCTAACGAATCCAAGCTGTTCACCCCCCTCCGCCGTCCATCCCCTGCCACCCCCCCCCCCTCCGTCACCTCGTCCAGACTGCGCTATTCTCGAAAAGCACCTTTAAAAACATCTGTTGCAAGGAATTAACCTGGTAACAGGTAAATTCGCGGTGTTTTGCTGTCACCTGTGCGCCGTGTGATCGAGTGAATCCTCTGTCGTGAATCCTCTGTCGTCGTCGTCATCATCATCATCATCATCATCATCATCATCATCATCAAAACTCTTGTGATACTTTGTTTCTCTCGGCTGTGTAGATATTTTGAAATTACCTTTGTACCTTCATTAATATTAGCTCTCTGTAATTACTAACAATGTCGCTTTAATAATAATAATAATAATAATAATAATAATAATTATTATTATTATTATTATTATTATTATTATTATTATTATTATTATTATTATTATATTATATTAATAATAATAATGAATAATTAATATAATAATAATAATTATTATTATTATTATTATGCATTTGACAGTTGTGATATATTATTTTTCGGTTAAGAGAATATCGTGCCCTTTTTACACTTGAAGTCCTTTGGCCCCAATCACTTCATTCGTTCTGATCGTTGACTGTTGATTTCGTTTTCTCACCAAAGCGACATTTCTATAATAATTTCACATAAATACAGACTAACATTTACGAATAAACTGCTGTTTCTCATCTCAGCAGCGATGCTCTTATTCTCTGTGTGAGCGTTTCTGTTGCTGTGAGTCATAACAAAGGTCTAGACTGCGTCTGGTCTAAACGCTAAAAATAGATCATCTGCTTTTAACCTAATTCTTAATTCTTAATGTTCGATTTCCGAGGAACTTTTCGACATTCTTATTTGCTGAACTGCGCAAGGTTGTAATTAAAGTAGCAGCTGAAGAGGCTGGGCACATAATATTTCCTGATGTGTAGAAACCGTCTTCTAGAAAAGACCTTGCGATGCATTATTTTTGGTCCCTTTTCTTCCTTGCAATGACCGACATCTCTGCTATGTCATCTGTTCAAATAGAAATGGCCAGGACCATTATTGGGGGGAATGAGACGTTTTATCATTGACTGGCGGCTGCTGCATTAGTCGTAAGGATAAGATTAGGAGGTCCTATAAGAAAACGGCTTTTATAAGAATCAATGATTCAATAAGATAAATCAATTGATAAAATCAATAAGTCGATGGAACAGTTTCACTATTTGCTGGGTTTCATGTTTCCCTTGCCCTGCTGTACGGGGCTGCGGCGGTCGAAGGGGGGCAATGGCAGGCTCCTTGGGACCTGACGACCTCCTGCGGCGGTGAATCAGACTGAGAGAGCGTCTAACCCAGATCGGTCGGGCCGCTCTTATGAATCTTAAGCGCAAGAAGGCTTTTGGCGAAGTCCTTTCATAGCTCCTCTTTCAAATGGGTCACAGTTGATTCTCTTTCTCCGTTTAGTTATAAATCAAAAAATTCTGCCTTTGATATAAAATGCACCGAACGAAAGTCATTCGATCTCACAAAACGTTGTTTTCAGATTTGTGTGAATTCTCGAACGCGTCTCGAGGTCACGACAGAATCAGATGAACGCGTGTTTGCAGCTGCTAAAGTTGGGTGTCAAACATTGACCCGCGGGCCAAACTTGGTCCGCGGACTGGCTTTAGTTGGCCCACAAAAATATTTACGGTTTAAAAATGTTTGCAACATGTTTAATACAATTTCTATCAACAACTTCCAAAAAAGACATTTCCCCAATTAAGAAAACAAGCAGCAATCGTGTTATCTTTCGTTTACCAGCACTTACTCTTCCAAAATTACGCTACTAAAGACAAAAACCGAGATCACGTCTGTCCAAAGGAAATGTACAGGCAAGTTTGAAAGCAAAGCCATGTCTCCTAGTTTCCACATCGACTGTCATCTAACTTTATTTGCTTTCACTTTGATCTTCACCGCCGTTATCGGATTTTAAATTTAACTGCTTCTCTTAGACTAGACCAGAATCCGGGTTGTCATAGTTACGCCACAATAGGCTGTAATCAATGTAACGATTGAATGGTCTTTCAGGTTTTCGAAATTTTACTTTAGATTTTTAGAAGTTTTAGATTTTAGAATAATATTGCCAATCATTTTTGCATTTGGCCGCGAGGACGTCGGAGACAGGTGAATTGGCCATCCGCCCAAAAGTCTTGACACCCCCCATGTTAAACAGATGGTTTTTTGGCGCCGATTGCGTGGCCACGATGGCTGCCTAATTGGATGCTTAGATGCTGTTCTGGCAGTGTGCTTGTCTTTAAATAATCCTCCGGGAAGAAAGTAAAATGCAAATCAACCTTTTCCGCTTAGACTCAGAATTGTAAAGAAGTCTGTGAGAACCAAACGACGACAGCTGTTGGAACAACTGAGAAGACAGGGTCTTTCCCATTCTTTGCCCTCTTTAATGGTACTGCGGGATGAGTGCGAACGACCCTTGAAATGCTTGAGATACCTCAACGATAGACCCGTTGCTTTCAAATCATCACAAAGACGTAGTTGCTTAATGCTTATTACTATTATTGACCCAAGAAACTTCTGCATAAACACTGTCTGTCTTTTGTCTGTGTCTGTCTTTATATCTGTCTTTCTCTCTCTCTGTCTGTCTGTCTCGTCAAAAAATTGGCGAGAACACAGGGGAGTCTGGGGGGCAGAGTGGGGGGAGAGACGGGGACTGAGCGGCAGTTGGGGCAGATGGTCAGCAGGGCTGTTGAGGCCTTGGGCTCAGTGTTCAACTGCTTCATTACAATGCGACAATTATCCATCAACCGTCAGACACCCTTTGAAGTATAATTCTCAGTAGATCACAACCCCTACCCCCCCCCATCCCCTACCCCTGCACCAACCCAAAACAGTAGCTCTGTGTGCCTGTGTGCCTCTAACTCGTCTGGGGGTAGAAATAAAATTAAACTTCAGATTGGCTGCTCTCAACGACATCGTCATGCCCTCTTCTCCATCTCCCGCTCCCTTTCCAAGACCCAAACAAGAACACCGGAAGGGAAGAAGAACAGAATTTCAAGTTAGACGTCGAGGATTGCTACCAAGATTTCAAGTCAGCAACAATCTTAGCGCTCACAATAATAATAATAATAATAATAATAATAATAATAATAATAATAATAATAATAATAGCGACGATAGAGTCTTATAACAACGGAAGAGTGATTAATAAAGCGCCTACGCTGAACGCCACTGTTTGTCTCTACTCAAAGACTGCATCAGTGCAAACGACGTATGCATATATAGTGTATATATTATATATTATATTATATATTATATATATATGACCTATTTTTCTCTCATTCAATCGTTCATCAGGACTGCTTGAACACACGACTATTGATTTACTACTTAGCTTTCAAACTTCGAACTTCTGCACTAAGCAATATAGGAGAAAATGATTATTATATGAGATGTTTATTTAGCGTCTTTCTCTCGGTCTCTGAGTGTTCAGCTGCTCAGAAGATGATTTTCGTTAGCATAGTTACGTACTATCGGTTAAGTTATGCTTACATTCAAGGAAACACTGATCATGTGATGTTCTGTAGAGACGAGTCATTGATTCTTAGTCTTATTTAATTAATAGACGGTTTCTACCAAACAACGCAATGTCTTAGGCCAAGAGGCCTATACGTTCATATTCTTGTGTGAATACAATTCAAACAACAGACTTATCCCTATGGTCGATGCCGCCATCATCAATGTAGAGTACTATCAGTTGGATTTCATGAGTATCAAAGTGTTCGCCTAGTTTATTATTACCTGTCGTTAAGTTTTAGTTTAAGTAAAAGTTATGACGCCCTCTTCAATATCTGTACCTCCTCGTGCTCTGCTTAGTTTGTGTGTCCATTTTGGTTTTTTTTCAAGCGGGTGAGCTCACAGTATAGGGCTGTGTAAGAGCTGTCCTATAATTATGATTACAGCCCTAGTTCACAGTCGTTTTAACTGCTGTCTGTCGAGTCGTTTAATTCGTTGTATGTAAAGGTTTTATGGAGACTTGCTTAATCGCCTAACGCCGCCCTAGAGCAGCGCTGTTTGCACAGCCGCGTATTTAACATCAAATAATGTTTAGTATATTGTCACACAACTCGTAGTCGTGATCACATGCTCATCATCAATCATCGTGACCTTTATCTGTGTCGTCGTCATCATAATTGGCAGCAGAGTCGTCATCAACGCGACAACTACATCGAAATCAATTCCCGATCAGATTTCCTTGATGCCTGGGTTCGCAAACTGAAAATCTGAGAAAATCTGTTGCCAGTTGCAACTCTAATCCAATGAACGTTAGAGGTGAATAGGCGCTATATAATGTATCCAATCGATTGTTTGTGAGTAGTCGATGGAAATTTTCCGGAACTTAAGTTTTTCGATGAAACATGATTTTCTTCGACTGTTAACGAAAACCCTTGTTACCCATTCCTTTTGCCCCTTCGATGGGTGTTGGCGGCGTACCTTAGAGTTTTGATGTGATTGTTTCTCATTCTTGACCCTGAACAAAGATTTATACCTCCCCCCCATCAAATTCCTGGCTACGCCGCTGCTGTGTGTCCTTTGATGTCTCTACCTTTAGAGAACCTTTATTCAGGTACCCACGAGGATTCCATCATCCCAACTAATGATTAGACGGTGAAAGGCCTGAGGCCTCATTCGCATTTCGCTTCCTTTTACGACTTCTATAGCGCGCGACCTGCGTCTTCCATTCAGACTTAGACGGCGGATAGATCGCTTTGAAGACGTTTCAAAGGACTGAATAAGGCGACGGAGAGGAAGGAGGTGTAACACTTCTCGCCACGCATGCAGAGGCTGATCGGTTGTGCATCAATCCGACGTCTAAAACGAGACCCAAAAGCGCGAATTCATCAGGTCCTGCTCTCTTTACCTTTAGAGGCGAGAGATCCACTCGAAGCAGGCGAAGCAGGCACCTGAGTGGCCTCAGATATAGACTACTAAATGAAGTGGACAGCTAACTAACTGTCTAAGGTACCTTGTTACTCCAGGGGGCTGAAGAAATACAGCTCCACGATGTAATAAGCGGTTTTAACCACAGTTAAATGCAAGCATCGATGCGGTTAAAAGAACAGATATCTAATAAAACCATATATGATTGAAATCTAAAAAGCATAATTATAAGGTATTAATGGTTTGGCGACAGTAAGGTTAGCAATTGGGACATAGATGTTCACCGATTCTCTGTATTTGCCTGCAACTGACTTAACTGCAGGAGAGAGTGGAAGTAGGCTAACTCTGCTATCAGAAGAGTCACAGACAACGTTGTTTTTCCTGCTCTGCATTCCACGCATCCTGCAATGTAACTTTCATCAATGTTATTAATAAAGCATTCCTTTCATACTTATTCGGCTTAGAAGTCCTATTATTTTAAACAGGTTGAGTTATCTTGTTAACGGTTGCTATATTTTGGAAATTAGGCGCATTGTGATCGTTCTCAGAGTCGAAATGAAAGACTCTCAAGAGCCCTAGAACAGCAGAACTATTATTATTATTATTATTATTATTATTATTATTATTATTATTATTATTATTATTATTATTATTATCTGATCATTTATAGAGCCCTATAACAAGGCATAAGCCTAAATAAAGAGAACTAGATGCAAATATCATATAGGTTAGAACTGTGAGTTGTGGAGAGAAATGGCGTTTATGTCTATTTTTTCCAATCAACTGCAGCTGCTCATTGATGAAGCTGACTTGTCGTTTCTCATTTGTCGTCATCGATATATGGAAGATAATGTAATCGGTCAGAAGATTGGTGATCATATTAGCCTAAAGATGACCTATTTACTCATTTTCTCGTCTACGTCACATCAAGATCTTACTAGAACCACGAGAGTATAAAGTTGGGAAAAGTTTAAATGAAGAGAACACAGGAGGACCGTGGATTGCACGACTCCATGTATCTTATTCCTTGTCTGCCAGTGTTTATTCTAGCCACCTTGACATTGGGAGGGGGGTTTGAAATGTTTGGAAGGGACACAAAATCTGAGTCTCCAAATAAAGATAATCCTTCCAAGCTCCCTAATATTGTTTACCCTTCTCAAATACCTTGGCAAGCAAAAAATTGTCATCCTTACATTTTCCCCTCTCCAAAAAAATAAAAGTCCCCCGTCATCACACTTTTGGAGGGGGAAATTTCCATCCCCCATGAAACATATAAAAGATTTGGGAGGAATTTTAAAACTTGGGAAACCAGAGAAAGCCTAGAATAAACACTGCTTTTGTCTGCAATGCGCAGTTTTCATGGAACGAATTTGTGCATTGATATTTTGGTGGTGGAATCTGTCCCTTTTCACTCTCATATCCCCATTTGCATAATATGCGGAGCTCTTCTTTTCCATTTTTATGTTAATCCAAATGAAACGATCAACTGCAAACACACAAATGAATCGATATAATAATCCACTTTAATCTAATTAAGAATAAATAAATCCACAGAAACATGAATGTTTAAGTCCACAAAAACTGCATGCTGCATGCCTTCTTCTTAAAGAATATTAACGAGTACTTGATATACACACTATTTAGTACCGGAATGTATTTCCAGAGGCAGTCTAAGGAAGACTGGTACGCCAGTCGCCTGCACAACCCTCCTGTACGCGTCATGCAGCCCTCTGTGAGGTAAAGAAGAGGTCAAATTCTGTTAGCCTCCGTTATAATTATCTGTCCAGATACACAGCCCACGGCCGTTGGCTTCGCCTTCCATTAATTAGATCAAGGAAACTGGTAATGTGTTGCAGCACAACTGGAGTCGTATGAATCAACGCACATAACCCAGTGGACTCCATAGTAGCACACAATTTCTCTACATAAAAACACAAATCAAAGTTAATGACGATTAGAAACGTTGTTATCTTGAAAGCCACGGATCAAAGTCTTCCTCAAATGACCTCTTTAACCTCAGTAGCACCTGGTCAGAACATCTGTCCAAAGGCGAGAGAATTAGAACACGCTGAAGGCGGTGAACGACGATGACTGTTTGAGAGCGAGGGGTGTCGTCTGCGGTTAGGCCTAATGGATGCCGCAATCAAGACACACATTGACGCAATGCGCAAGTTTTCGTGGAACGAATTCATTTGGTGAGTTTCGGTGCTTAACTCCTAAGAACGTCTCGATTTCTAAGGAAGTTCTAATTACATGTCATCCAATGCGTATTTGTAACATTAGGTCAACTGGATGGACAAAAGGAAAATTACCATGAAATTAGCGTAGCGCCTTTTAGACATTTTAAGTTCTTCAGCAGTGCCTTCTATTCTTCGCTAGTTCCAAGGCAAGCTTTTTCTCACGTGAATATATTTATAGCGCTAAATGAATCTAGACGCATCGACCATGGTCCTGAATCTCTCCTGTTATTCTCTCTCTCTCTACCAAACGCCAGACTGTCGGCTCATTTTGCATGCACGTGGCCGCGCAAACCCCCATTAAATTAACATCTAACCCCACCACCATCACCACCACTGCCACCTCACCATCTCCTGCACTTCTCTTATTCGCTGCTGATCTTTCGCATCGTCCTTCTAATTCTTAAGGCTGGCTCTGGTGAAGTACAGTTACTTAGTCCAAGACACGAAATAACTTCCTGTACGCCAATGTCACTGAAATGCTGAAATTATAATACTCCATCGCTGGGTGAGCGCAGCTCTGGTTCAGTCTGCTCTATAGAAATTGTCCAATTGCAATCGTTTTACTACTACTACTACTACTACTACTACTACTACTACTACTACTACTACTACTACTACTACTACTACTACTACTACTACTACTACTACTGCTGCTGCTACTACTACTGCTGCTACTGCTGCTGCTACTGCTGCTGCTGCTGCTGCTGCTGCTGCTGCTGCTGCTACTGCTGCTGCTGCTGCTGCTGCTGCTGCTGCTGCTGCTGCTGCTGCTGCACCACTGCTGCTGCAACAACTGCTGCTGCTGCTGCTGCTGCTGCTGCTGCTGCTGCTGCTGCTGCTACTACTACTACTACTACTACTACTACTACTACTACTACTACTACTACTACTACTACTACTACTATAATTATAATGATAAATTAGCATTTGTGTGTTATTTTCGATGTGCCTTTGGACCATTATCGTTAATAAATTACCGTGTTTATGAATTGTTACCACTATCTGTGAATTCGTGGGTTGGAGCGTCGGTGCATATGGACTTCCATTCTCTGCCCCTCATTCCTCCCCCACCCAACAGCCCTAAAGCCAAGCATCACGTGATATCCTGACTAATGCAGACGGACGGACAGACGGACAGACGGACGGACAGACGGACGGACGGACAGACGGACGGACAGAGTAATATAAGCAATGGGTCTACGACGGATCGTTCGCTTCTTCTGTCAATTAATTATTTGGTCGTCGTTAAGACTCTCTTCATTCTGGCGACGCAGAAGTTCTCGTGCATCAGTTTATGAATGAAGCCAACTGAAACTAAGTCCCTTCTGCCACTTTCCGTCTTTCCCTTCGTTCTGGTCAGCGCTTTCCATGCCTAATCCCTCTTCTTCCTCTTCTCCCTTCGCCTCATCGTCGGTTCCTCTCTATTCTAACATTAACGTACCGGACGTTTGTAGCACGGCTGCGAACACCCCCTTCTCCTTCTCTTCCGCTCCTCCCCCTCCGGCTTCCTTAACCTATTTCTCTCATCTCCTTTTGCACAATTTCTTTCCTGCTCTCACTAATTATTTCAAAATCATTGGTCAATGGAACGCATCGAATTCTCACTTCGACTGATAATGATGCGAGCGCTAGCCCTATCAGCTGGCGCTAACTGCCTAAGCAAGATGATTTCAGCTGCGTATAAGGCACACAGGGTGACATCTCACTATAGAGTTTAATTAACGCGCCGATGACAAACGGATTCAGTTAACGATCGCCATTACTACTACTACAGTCTTAGTCTCTACTAAGACGATGGTCTTAGAACTGATATGTCTGTTTCGCATTCCGAATGACGACTAAATCTTACCTTGAAAGTCGTGACTCATCCATTGAACATAAAATGAAATTCTGTTTAACAGCCACTACAGTCATCATTGACGACGCTGCGATAAAGAAGAAGCAGAAAGAAAATATGATGATGATGATGATGATGATGATGATGATGATGATGATGATGATGAGGAGGAGGAGGAGGAGGAGGAGGAGGAGGAGGAGGAGGAAATAGCTTCAACGCCTTTTGTCCGTGTGTTGTGTGTCTGTGATTTCCAACGAAACGCGTTTATCGATGTTTTGAATTCTGGCGATGAAGGAGAATTTCTTATGAACGCGAATTCATTGTTGAATTCGTCTCAAATGATCCTAATACTTAAAGCACTATATAAACTTCAGGATTGCGTCGTCAGCATCGACTCGATTCCCTCCTCCTCCTCCTCCTCCTCCTCCTCCTCCTCCTCCTTTCCTCCTCCTACTCTTGCCTCTGGATGACACAGTTGTTCAGTTGAAACTGAATCTCACTGTAATCGTAGAAAGACTTTCCATCCCTCGAATGATGTAGGGAATGGGTGGTTATTAAGGGTTGACAGTTTCACGTCAGTCCCCTCGTCTTTCGCCATTTAACTTTTCTCCATTTCCGTTTTCAGCTCTGCTCGGTTTTATTTGTCAACACTTAATAGTCGAACGTTCTCGAATTTCAGCTGACAGTGCTATTTTTGCCACTATGAGACTCTCCCCACCCCAATCCGGACCTTTCTCGCCCATTTCTGGTGAGGTCGTACGGGGTGCATGGTCCAGTGGTCGTTTCAGCATCTGATATAAAGTGAGCAGCTGGCCATGGGAATGTGAACCCTGATCATAGTCCAAGCAATTGAAACCAAAGCCAATCGGCGTAACTATAACAGACATCCTTACCAGAGAGTGGAATCGGTATCTGCCTACCGGGTTCGATTCCTTTCAGTCTTAAAATCCTGAACAAAGACTGGAAAGTCGTAGAGAGCGAATCAAATGAACGGCTGCAATTTTAAAACAGTGCAGCGGCAACAGAGTGAAGCGTCGATAGAACCAAACGGCTAAAGACATTAGTCTGGCATTGAAATCACAGACTGCAAACGACCCGAATATGCTCAGCCTTAGGGGCTGTCCATTAATTACGTCAACAACATAGGGGGAGGGGTTCGAAAAAGTTTGACAGTTGTTGACAGGGGAAGGGGTCAAGAGAAGTTGACGTCAACAATTTCATTTTTTTACAAATGATAAAATATAGGAAATTTCATGGAATACTATTTAATACAATGGAAAAAGCCTGACAAGCAAAAAAACAAGGTCATCATCACCACATTATGACACTTGATGAACAAAAGAAAGGGGAAAATGGTCTTCGCCGCAAAAATAATAACCTTCCAAACTTTGTAGGGAGACCCGTCACTGATCTTAGTGGGGGAGGGGGTAAAAGTTTTGACATATTTATAGGAGGGTCACTGAAAGTTGACAGTTGCTGACAAGGGGAGGGGCCAAAAATTTCCCAAAAATTGTTGACATAATTAATGGACAACCTTAGGGGCGGACAGTTGATTTACCCTCTCTCGCATCTTTCGAAAAAAGAAGGTTGGGTTAGACATTCAGCATTTTACCCATAGTTAAGTTCTTCTGTTGTATAAAAGGCAGTGAACAATTTCACAGAATCGAACAGTTTCGTTTGCCCAGGATACTGGAGTCAGCTTAGTTGAACTGCTGACTTTTGACCTCTATGAATGTGGATACGTTGATGCATACTTTAAAGCACGTAGAGAATTGGAGTTGGGGTCAAAGTTCACTAGGTGCAAAGGTAATATGGGAATGTAGGGAGCAGAGGAAGGAGGCGGTTCACCACAGTTAGTGCGTTAAGTGCTGTGGGCTTTCTGTAATCAGCTGAGACGACTCTGTGTCTATGGCATCCATCGTCCCTTAGGACTTAGGTCACGCGTCACTCTTACCCAGCGTCAAGCACACGAGTGACACTGGGCATCTCTTGCAATTGGCCGACTCCATTCACTCCTCACTTCTAATCGCCTCAGAAAGTGCGCTGCAGAAGTGAAAGTCTCGCATCTCTGCTGAGCGTCTTAAGGCATCGCATCTTCACGAATAACGAATCACGCGGTCATGCAGTTGGGTCAGGGCAGAAGACAACAACCACAACAGCCTTAAGAAGAAGAAGTCAGCCGAAACAGTTGCTGCTGCTTCGGTTGTTTACCTTCGAAGGTCTTCACACAGCCCTATTTACCGGCCAGACAGAGAGAATCATCTGACCACTGAGTGCTTCTTATGTATTTGCACTTAATCTTCGGATGGAGAGAAACAAATCATTGATTTTATTTTTGTCGACGTCAATTTCTCTTGACTCCCTACCCCTGTCAACAACTGTCAAACTTTTTCGAACCCCCTATTTTGTTGACGTAGCTAATGGACAACCCCTTGGGTCAACCCCTGTGTTGGGTTTTATTGGATTGGGTTGGGTCAGACTATTCCATATTAATGGTGGTTGGGTTGGGTCAGAAAATAATTCGACGCCCGAAGCAAGACATGCATTTTCGACCCTAAAAGTCTAAAAACCCGGTTTTAACCTTTTTATATTTTTGCTTATCAGACTTTTCACGACGTTGCAGGAGTAAAGTGGTGACAGAATTTGCTGAATGAAGTATTGTGCAGAATTACCCTTTTTCCTTAGCATACTGGGGAAATGCTGCAGTGAATAAAAAAGTTAACCATGGTTTCTTGCGCCGCCGCCCCCCCCCCCAGGACGACGCCCGAGGCAGCTTGCCCCCGCCCTTTGCTACGGGTCTGAAAATAAGTCACATGGTTTAAGAAATGGCAGTGTATTACGGTAGGGTCAAGTTGGGTCAAGTAACTCTTTTACCGGGGCATGGGTTGGATTGGGTTAGAGATTTGATGGGTCGGGTTGGATTGGGTTATAAAAAGTGGACCCATGGCCATCTCTGATCGACGAAGATTTCATTGGGAGATTTACCCTTTTTGGGTGGTAGTACCTAGCCAAGGCAGCAGTCTGTCTGTCTGTCTCTCCATTAATTACCAACGGGAGGGAGGACGAGGTAACATTCCTATCCAACTCCCCCCTCCCTCTCTCTCTCTCTCTCTCTCTCTCTCTCTCTCTCTCTCTCTCTCTCTCTCTCTCCGCCCTTATTTCTCGTTCCGTTCAAATCACTTTCCTTGGTGAATTTGATTCCATTGGCCGCCAGTGAATGTAATTAGCATAGCAATGTTCCTGCGCAGGAAGAGAGAAACAGTTACGTTGCCTCGCAACTGAACCACCGAAGTCGAGACCTCCTCAAGGCAAAATCCTTTTGCCTCTTTTCCAGTTTTGAATTTCACTCGTCTGTTGTTGTTTGGACCGATCGAATTAAGGCAGGAAGTGGAGAGAGGAGGCAAATATAGGGGGTAGCTACCCGGCAGCAAATGAAAGGATGGAAAGAGGAGTGGGGCGGTGAAAGGGAGGAGTAGGAGGAGGAGGAGGAGAAGTGAAATTAAGCTGTTGGTTCGTTTCGT